>CM059189.1:21739291-22290022 GCA_030323885.1 Branchipolynoe longqiensis | reverse complement strand
CAAGGTGGACAAAGGACGAGGTGGGAAGACAACATCAGGGAATGAAGAACAGGCCTGGAGTTTGACAAGTCTCAGAGGGCAGTGGAGAACAGGGGCAACTAGCGAAAACTGGTTGCCAAGTATGGCGCCCTATCAACCCTTGTAGTTAAGGGATTGAGGATGATGATGATGATGATAACCCATACCCTCACTCACACCCACACACACTCACACCCATACACACTCACACCCATACACCCACACACACTCACACCCACACACACTCACACCCACACACACTCACACCCATACACCCACACACACTCACACCCATACACCCACACACACTCACACCCATACACACTCACACCCATACACCCCACACACTCACACACACACACACTCACACCCATACACCCACACACACTCACACCCACACACACTCACACCCACACACACTCACACCCATACACCCACACACACTCACCGGTCAAGACAGTGTCCTACTTTTTCCAAATCTTTCCACAAGGCCTTATTTAGCCTTATTTTCATAAAATTTCATATTTTTTCCCTATTTAAACAAAATCTTTTGACCCATTGCATTTTGAAACAAAAATTAAACGCCATAATATTGTCTCTGCTCTGCACACTTTGTTCTGGATTATTAGAAACCAGGTTTTGATAATGTCATGTTTGGCGACATTTTTGTCAGGAAATGTAGATTTTTAAAGAAAAATAGGTGGGCACCTACTGAGCAGGGGGGTTGCCGACTAAGCTGGGTAATGCAGTAGACTACGAATCAAATAGAATGAGACTTGAACAAGTAGCACAGTATGATCATACCATACATTAAAGTTTGAACTTCAATCGTTTGTTTCCTGTTTTCCTACTTTTTGAGGTGACTGCTCATTTGACCGTCCTCTCTACACTATTTTGGTACATTTGCTCTTAATCTTATACAAAATGTTCTTCCTATTTCGTGGGGAAAACCCTATTTTATCTCTATTTTTCTGACTAAGAAATCCCTATTTTCCTACTTTTTTGACCCACTGCCTCACTTGACGCCCAACACCGCGGAACCTCATTGCTGGATGCTGATAATGGCTATAGCCAGAGATGCATTTAATTTGTACAGGTGAGAGTGGTCAGGGTTACACAATGTTCTGAAGTGGTGGATTAGCGTACCGACGGGCGCAGGTAACTAAGGCCTTGGCATAACACGGGTGTGGTAAGCAGTTGGGGTGGAAGGCGGTGGGTTTAAGTGGGGGGTGGGGTGGAGTGGACCGGTGGGATGGGATAAGGTAGGGGTTTGTGGCGAAGTGGGGGTGGGGGTGTTGTGGGTTTGTTGACGGGTGGAGTAAGGGTGAAGGGGTATGTGGTTGTGGAGGGTATAACAGAGTGGGGAGTAAGGGGTGGGGTTGTGCGCGTTGGGGTGGTTGGTTATTGGAGTTTTACGTCCTGGCAACATCTAAGGTCATATCAGGATGGATACCAATTTGTGACAGTGCGCACTCATGGTCACTTGTTAGTGCTGCCCCACTGGGAAATCTGGCCGGCATCATGCCCCAATATCCCACTCAGCCATATTACCCTGACACTGAGCTAACCAGTTCTTGCCCTACCCTAACAATGCCAAGAGCCAGGCTAGGAAGCGACAAGTAGAAATTTAGTAAGTCATTGGTTTGACTCGACCAGGAAGCGAACTCCCGACCTTCCAGATGCGAGGCCCGGGCTCTACCGATTAGACGACTGCGCCTGGTGGGCATGTGGCGAAGTAGGGGTGGGGTTGTTGACGGGTGGGGTAAGGGGGAAGGGGTGTGGAATGGGGGGCTGTGGGTGGTGTTGTGGAGGTTATAAGAGAGTGGGAGTAAGGGGGGTGGTTGTATGCATTGAGGTGGAGGTGGAGGTGGAGGTGGAGGTGGGGAGGGATTTGTCGTGAGTCTGGTGAGGGTCTAAGGGTGGTTATGGAGGGAGAGGTTGGCGAGTTATGGGGGTGGGGTGGAGATGTGGGGATTGGAGGTTTTGGATGGGGTTGTTGGGTTGTGGATGGGTTTGAGTGAGTGGGGAAGTGGGATTTATACTGGTTGGGAGCTGGGAGCTGAGGCCTGGGGCAGTAGGCTGGGAGGCTGGGGGCTGGTGGCTGGGGCTGGAGGCCTGGGGCTGGTTTGGGGGCTGCGAGTGGTGGAGGTGGGGGAGGCTGGTGGGGGTGGGGGCTGGGAGCAGAGACTGAGAGGATGGGGGCTGGGAGGATGTGGACTAGAGAGATGGGGGAAGGGGGATTGGAGGATGGTGACTGGGAGGATGGTGACTGGGGGCTGGGGTGGGGGTTGGATGGGGGCTGGGAGGATGTGGACTCGGGGGATGGGGGATGGGAGGATGGGGGCGCTGGTGGGATAGGGGGAAAAGTGGCGCCAAAAAAGTGGTGCCAAAAAAGTGGTGCCATAACAACAACCCGGATACTTGTGACTGTGGCGACATCCAGCCAATGAAATCATGACAAAGCTGAAACATGACAGGTTACCTCAATCAAAGAAGGAATTCAGATTTACGTTGTCTCATGTACAACAGAACCAGAGAAGAGCCATATGTTGCTATGTCACACACAGTAAATCCAATAATGCTTATTTAAAAATAATTTTAAAGTAATGCTGTGGACTAGAAGACTAGTGGCTCCTCACAAGTTGCTTACTGAATAAACATATTTGTTACTAAAAATAGACATACTGGGTTGTCCCGTGCTTCCTTGAGACTTTAGTTTAGTGGCAGAACTCGAAGCAGCGGCCACCACATGTGAGGTATGTACACCTAGAGTCTAGTGCTGCCACCTAGGGGCTATAGTTTGAAGCAAGTAAAGAACTGTATGAAGGACTAATATTTCGAATACGCTTTTCAGCAACACCACATGTGTATACACAATATATAAAAGAGTGAGTATATTTGGGCTTAGTTAAATATACATGAGATTTTATTAGCATAGCTGAGCACATATGAGGATAGATGAGTATGTGCATGAGCATTGATGAATGTAATTAAATTTATATGAGGATAGATAAGTATAGGTGAGTATTTTCATGAGCATAGCTATTAGCTTACTGTAATAGACAGGTTGGTCATTCCATCGGCGCGGTGCATTGTGGGATGCGTGGAAGAAAAACAAACCCCCGCGAAGCACATGGCACACGATGGCGCAGCTATGAAATGTGCTAGTTTCAACTCATCTCTGCTCTTGTTTGAAACATAGAATACCAACTAAAAATATATATATAATAAATTCAGATATTAATCTTTTTTCTAGTATTGCATTTACAACAATCTAATCAGCACATCATATACCATCTGCATTTAGATTTAGACAAATCTGGACACTCAGACTAGTGTTAGAGCCATAGCCAGAGTCAGTTTTACTTATTTTATTCAGGTTTTTATTTCTATCCTATGGTTAATGACATATGTAGAACTAGAAAATGAGTAGGGTTAATCATATATTGGTTAGATATTTCTCTGAAACAACTGTCTGTTGATACATTTGGCATTTAAATATTTAGAACAAGAAGTAATAATGGTGATATGGATATCTGCCTCAAAGTGACTGATTGTTTTGTGTGGAATTGTATGTTTCTTAGCTCAAAATGCTGAACTATGGCTAGTTCTGTCTCAAATATATTTATTATATTGCATGTGTGCATCCATGTTTATGCCAAATTGTTATCTATTTCTATTAATTTTGAATAACATCGAAATTTTGCCCTACACTTATTGGCAAACTTAATGGCCGTATGCTTGTGTTTTGTTCACGACGCCGTTTTCAGCGCATGTGCAGTCGGAATGACGATCTAGTCCATGAGAATAGATAAGCATATACATGAACATAGATGAGTGTAATTGAATATATATTTGAGAATAGATAAGTATATATGTGAACATAGATGAGTGTAATTGAATATATATTTGAGAATAGATAAGTATGTACATGAACATAGTTTGTGTTAATTGAATATATAATAGATGTGTTAAGTATGTACATGAACATAGATGAGTGTAATTGAATATATATATGAGAATAGATAAGTATGTACATGAACATAGTTGAGTGTAATTGAATACATATATGAGAATAGATAAGTATGTACATGAACATAGATGAGTGTAATTGAATATATATATGAGAATAGATAAGTATGTACATGAACATAGATGAGTGTAATTGAATATATATATGAGAATAGATAAGTATGTACATGAACATAGATGAGTGTAATTGAACATATATATGAGAATAGATAAGTATGTATATGAACATAGATGAGTGTAATTGAATATATATATGAGAATAGATACGTATGTACATGAACATATATGAGTCTAATTGAATATATATGTATATGAGAATAAATGAGCATCTAATAGATGAGCACATATGAGCATGAGACGAGAGAACATGGATATAGATTAGCATCGATATATATAATATGAATAAGCAATGCTTAGGACCGACCCACCGATATAACTACAGCAAAGTATTTTATGATTTTTTTTTACTCCACTCGCGGTGTTCGATTTGAAATTCTATCAACTCGGGTGACCCGAATACGGCCGTCGTTTCCGCGAAGTAAACTATTAATATTTCATTTGTGCACCCATGTTTATGCCTCCGTCCTGATATGACCTTAGATGTTGCTAGGACGTAAAACAACAAACAAACCAAATTGTTATTTATTTCTTTTAATTTTGAATGAAATCATTAAGGTGTTAAGCCAATCGCTGTAGACGGAGCAACCCAACTAGCCACGGTGCGACCCAACCAGCCATGGTTGAACTCGTTTCAGTCTGTTTAAACTTGTTTCCGGTAAAAAGGCTAGGGGACCAGGTTGGAAACTGAGCGATAATAGCAGAAAACTTTGGATTTTGATTATATGGGTTATACACGAGTTTACAAATGGCAGCACCCATAGAGCCCTATTTCCGTTTCCGGTTGCTGGATTTTGACGAAATCCTGTGTGGGTATTGTTTATGTATATATTGTTTATGTATTTGTATATATATCTACATGCGTTAGTCTTAAGCCTCCCCGTGGGTGGGTCGGTATAAATGGACATAGATGAACACCGATCAGTATACATGAGAAAAGATTAGTATGGACCAGCACATTAGAATAAACCAGTATAGACTAGTGGCATGCATGAATACAGAAGAGTATAGTTGTGTCCAAATGAGCACAGATGAGAATAGGTGAATATCGATGAGAATAGACAAGCATATACCAGTATTCATGAATATAGATGAGTGGTACACATGAGTATGTTGAAATGAGCATACATGAGCATAGATGAGAATAGATGAGCATACAAGAGTATATATATATATATATATATGCATGTATGAGCATACATGAGAATAGATGAGCATAGATCTAGATGAGCTGATGAATATAGATGAGAGTAGATGACCATTAATGGGGACACATGAGCATAGACCAGCATAGATATGTATATATGAGCATATCCCAGTCTAGACCAATATATATATATATATATATCTTTTCTTATATATATACATGTATATATTTTCTTATATATAAGAACAGACTAGAATAGGCCATTGAAAGATGAGTACAATTGAGCATAAAGGAGCACAAATAACCTCGTACCTTGGTGTATATAATTTGCGTCGAGAATATTATATTATATTTATCTTATTGCTAGTTCCCTCAAAATTATATAACTGCGATAAATTATGAAGAAACAGACTTCCTGAAATATCTGTCAATTCGCATGGGTAACACAAAGAACAATCCCCCTATTATTATTCAGTTGTGACCAAAGAAACGGGTTAATGATAAGTTTATGAATGTAATTTATCCACCAGCCTATAACACCTAACTAAACCAATAAAACATATACTAACAATAGTAACATATACATATGCTAAACATATACTAACGACAAAGCTATTGTTGACCAAAACAATTTAAATGAGTCATGCAACCATTATTTGCATAATCCAAAATCCACTACTACCTGTATCAGCAAGTCATGCCTATTGTATTAACATCTCCTCACAGGTATGATCATCAAATCATTGAAATAGTCTAAAGGAAAATGGCTATTCTCCAGTCTACATGTACAAAATAAGATCCACACTGTATTTGTAATACCTGATTTTAACCTACTCTTGTCTATATTATTCCTACCATCTCATCATCTCATCCATAAATAGTTTGTATGTACTATATGACCTTATATGTTGCCAGGACGTAAAACTCCAACAACCAACCAACCAACCCAGCCAGCCCCGGGAGAACACACGTATTATTGATGGTGGCTGCGGGATGAAGGCAGGTGGGCGTGGGCGCATATCCTGGCATTACCTGGCATTACCTGGCATTACCTGGCATTACCTGGCATTACCTGGCATTACCTGACACACTCATTGTTTCAGAACCCGCAATCATCCAGCCACGAGCACTTCGATCGCTAAACTGCCCGCATTAAGGTACGCCTGCCCTCAGCACAACACCACCCTCTCTCCTCCCTCACCTTTCCACCACCACACTCCCACCCTCCCCGCCCCATCTCCCCTCTCTCTCCTCCCTCACCTTTCCTCTCTCATCTTCCCTCACCTTTCTCCCCACCCCACCCTGCCCGCCCCTCCTCCCCTCTCTCCTCCCTCACCTTTCCACCTCCCCACCACACCTTCCACGCCTCTCCTCCCCTCTCTCCTCCCTCACCTTTCCACCTCCCCACCCCACCTTCCACGCCTCTCCTCCCCTCTCTCCTCCCTCACCTTTCCACCAGCATACCCCACCCTCCCCATCCCATCTCCCTCTCTCTTCTCCTCACATTTCTCCTCTCATCTTCCCTCACCTTTCTCCCCACCCTCACCTCCCCACCCTCCTCCCTCCCCTCTCCCTCTCCCCCTCCCTTTCCACCTCCCCACCCCCACTCTGCCGCCCCTCCTCCCCTCTCCTCCCTCACCTTTCCACCTCCCCACCCCTCCTTCCCCCCCTCCTCCCCCTCTCGCCTCCCTTACCTTTCACTCTCCCCCCCCCCCCACCCTCCCAGCCCCTACTCTCCCAGCCCCTACTCTGCGTCTCCCCCTCCCTTCTCAACCAAACTCCACTCTCCACTTCCCTACTGTCCTTGCCTTCCCCACCTCTCCCCAATACCCCACTTTTCACTTCCCTACTCTCCATTTCCCTATTGTCCTTGCCTTCCCCATCATCATCATCATGCTGTCGGTCGCGATGCGACACAGACTGCTTTCATTACTTGACTGCCGCTCTCCATTTAGCGCTCTGCTGTGAGAGTGATGTCCATGAGTCGGTCTTTATGTCTCTCAGCTTCAGGTTTCTCTTGATGGTGTTTCATGAAAGCTGCCTGCAAAAGTGTTGAAGTGCTGCTGGCTTTTGCAAGTTACCAGCGACACTCTTTCAGGGAGCAAATAGAGGTTTCACACCCGCAAGAACATGTCCAGACAGGCACAAAACTATTTGTCCCTGCAGTGGCTGGTCGGGAGATGTTGGGAGTTCCATACATCAACCGCCCTTAATGCTGCCCCAGTGACATGGTTTTCTGTTTAGGGTTTGCTCTGTCAAGAAGCTGTACCTACTCTCCTTCCTTTCCCCACCTCTCCACCTCACCCATACTCCCCTCTTCTCTTACATGCCCTCCACACCCTTCCCATCCCCCTCTCCAACCCACCTCTCCACCACACCCCACCCTCCCCACTTCCCTACCCCCTTTCTCCCCACCTCTCCACCATACCCCACCCTACACACCCCTACTCCCCCTCTCCTTCCCACTTCTCCACCACACTCCACTTTCCCTATACCCTTTTCCCCTCCTTCCACCATCTCACTCCCAGTCTCCTTCCCCAACCGCACCCACCTTTACCTCTTGACCTCCAGCCATACCTCCTTACCTGCTCACCTCTCCTCCTTCCACTACTTCCCCTCTCTCACTTCTCCCCTCTTTTACTTCCCCGCTCTCACTTCTCCCCCCAGCCCCCTTCACTCCGCACCCAATCTCAAGACCCCACCTCTATCCACCTTCCCATCCCAACCTCTCCTCTCCCCGTCTTCCCCCCATTCCTACCATCCCGCTACCACCCCCTACCATCCGCTACCACCCCCTTACCATCCCCCAACCATCCCTTACCATCCCCCTACCATCCCCTACCATCCCCTACCATCTCCAAACCATCCCCGTACCATCCCCTCCCATCCCCCCTACCATCCCCAAACCATCCCTCAAAATCCCCTACCATCCCTCTACCATCCCTACCATCCCCTACCATCTCCCAACATTCCCCTTACCACCCCTTCCATCCCCCTTACCATCCCCCTCCCCTCCTACCATTCTCCTACTACCCCCCCAACCATCCCCTACCTCCCCTACCCTCCCAATACCTCCCTCTACCATCCCCTACCATCACCCTACCACCCCTTACCATTCCACCTACCCCCCTACCATCCCGCAAACATCTGCACCATCCCTACCATCCCCTTAGCTTCCCCCTACATATCCCTACCATACCCAAACTATCCCCTACCATCCACCTGCCATCTCCTACCATCCCCTACCAATCCATACCATCCCTCTACCATCCCCTACCATACCCCACTCCCTACCAATGCCATCCCTACCATCCCCCTACCATCTCCTACCATCTCCTACCATCTCCTACCATCCCCTACATCTCCTACCATCCCCTACCATCCCCTACAATCCCCTTACCATCTCCCATCCTCCACCACCTCCAACATCCCACTATCCCCCACAACCCAATATCCCCACCATCCCCAATGTACTCCACCATCCTCCACTATCCCCATTATCCCCCACCCCACTGTCCCTAACATCCCAACATCCCCCAACATCCCCTAACATCCCCAACATCCCCCACCATCCCTACCATCCTGTGGCGGAGTGGTTAGTGTGTCTGACTTTTTTCCAGGTAGGACTCCTAATTTGAAGGTTGGTGTTTCGATTCCCTGTGCCCCCACCTCTGCCAATTTGGATTTCAACCGCTGTGTATAATTTACAGCATCATTAAACGCCAGTTGCTCTCATACCATGTCTATGTGGTGGGAGGTTAATAATCATGATAGGCAGTATAAATATTCAAGAAAATCCTATCCCTAACATTGCCAACCCTTCTCCTACCTCCATCTCCCTTCTAAGCCCCCCCCCTAACCCCCCCCTAACCTCTCCCTCCCGCCCCATTTTCCCGCAGCCAATCAGGGAGGTCTAAACACCATGCTGGTGTGGGAAAGATATACCCGGAAGGGACAGGTAATATGGATGGGGTGCGGGTGTGTGTATGTGTATGATGTGTGTGGGGGAAGGTGTGTATGTGGGAGGTGTGTGTGTGGGGGGGGGGGGGGGCTAATGGATAGACATTCTGCCAGCTGTCAGTTTTGTAGCGAATCCTCACGAGGTTTTTTGGGGTTTTTTTTGGGTGTGTTTTCAACAAGAAGAAATATGTCAGAATCCTCAAGAATTTTGGTTTCCTTCTTTTTTTGTAAATAGAACAATTTACTACACTTGAAATTGTTAGTCAGTCCACGTTTTGGAGAACATTTCACTTACCGTATTCGTGTTTGTGGTTTGAATTTGGTTTCTATATATGCATCACAGTTATTTAAGTGTATCTAATATATACCCATGTAATAAATTGTCCAACACAAATTTAAACGAATTAATCGAGTACCAAATGTTTGTTCAATTCAAATTGAATAATGCATGAGACAGAATGGTTTGTCTATGACATAAAAATGGGCGTGGCACGTTTTGTATTCAACATCATCATCATGCTGTCAGTTGCGATGTGACAAAGCCTGCTTTCATTACTCGACTGTTGCTCTCCATTTTGTGCAGTTGTACATTTCATGAAAGCTGCCTGCAAAGGTGTTGAAGTGCTGCTGACTTTTGCAAGTTACCAGCGGCACTCTCTCGGGGAGCAAATAGAGGTTTCACACTGGCAAGAACATGTCCAGACAGGCACAAAACTATTTGTCCCTGCAGTGGCTGGTCGGGAGATGTTGAGAGTTCCATACATCAACCACCCTTAATGCTGCCACAGTGACATGGTTTTCTGTTTAGGGTTTGCTCCCTTAGCCTTCGGTTCTGTCAAGAACCTGTACCACAAGGCAGTGGTTTACAACTCTGCAGGGCAGGGGCGTATTAATACTATATATATACATATACATAATATATACTATAATCTAGGAGTCTGTCATTTATTAACTCTCTGTAATATTTGTGTATGAATATATGTTTGTTTGTTGGTGTTTGATGTCCTGGCAAGATCTAAGGTCATATCAGGATGGGCATCGACTTGTGACAGTGTGCACTCATGGCGACTTTGTAATGCTGTCCCACTGGGAAATCAGGCTGCTGACACCACGACCCAATATCCCACTCAGTCAGATTATGATAATACTGAGCTAAGTAGTCCTTGTCATATCCTAGTAATGCCTAGCACTTGGTTATCCTGACAATGAGCTAACCAGTCCATGCCATATCCTAGTAATGCCTAGCGCCTATCTAGGTAGTGACAAATATTAATTGTATAAGTCATTGGTTTAACTCGATCAAAAATTAAAGTCCTGACCTTCCGCATAGGTAGCCTGCACTCTACCAATTCGGCCATTGTGTCCAATCAGGACGAATAACTTGTTCAACTGGTGGATCAACAATTTATCTGCAAAATGGTCCTTCCTGATCGGAGTGGTGCCTAGAAACCCACAGTAGGGCCTTCTCATTACCCATTGACAGAACACTTACCCCCACCCCCCCGCCCACCCACTGTAACCCCCCCCCCCCCCCACCCCGCCCCCGGCGATTGCGTTGGTGCCCCTATATGGCTGACGGGGTGGAGGTGCGGGTGAGGCAATAGCAGGGGGATGGTGAGGGGGGGGGGGCTGTAAGAGTGGAGATTGGGTGTGTGGGTGAGGGTAGCGGTGTAGGGTAGGGGTGGAGGGGTGGGGGTAGAGGTGGGATGGGGGTGTAGGGTGATGGGAAGGGGTGGAGGGGAGGGGGTAGATTTGGTGTGGTGGTGGGGTAGAAGTGGTGGATGTGGTGTGCAGGTAGTGGGGTGGTGGTGGTAATGGTGGTATTGGTGGGGGTGGGGTGGGGGGGTTGTGGTAGAGGTGCAGGTGGTTGGGTGGTGGTGATGATGGTGCGGAGTGAGGATGGGGGTGGGGGTGAAGGTGGGGATAAGGTGGGTGGGTGTGTGTGTGTCGGGGTAGGGGGTGATTTGTCATGTCCCACCATGCACTGCGGCAGATATGCTGGTGCCTGGCTGATCACAAGCCTCCCGCCCAACCCCCACTCCCCACTCCTCACCTCTCACTCCCCTCTTCCCGCTTCCTACTCCACACTCCCCACTCTACACTCACCATTACCCATCACTCCACACTCCATACTCCACACACCCCCGTTCTCCGATCCCCACTCCCCACTCCTCACACCCACACTCCCCGATCCCCACTCCCCACTCACCTATCCCACTCCCCACTCCTCACACCCACACCCCACACCACCATTCCACACACTCACCTCCCACACCCACACCCCACACCTCCACTCCCCACACCTCCACCCCTGCTCCTCTCCCCACCGCCACTTCCCACTTCCACTCCCCAGCTCCACCCCCACCTCCACTCCCCACTCCCCAGCTCCACACCCTGCCCCACTCCACACTCTGCCCCACTCCCCACTCTCACTCCCTACCTCCACTCCCATTCCCACTCCCCACTTCCACTCCCCAGCTCCACTCCCCACACCCCACTCCCAACTCCCTACTCTACTCCCCACCCCTATACACCTACAGCCCCCCATCCCCACCCCGACCCTCCCCTATATTGTTCCTCGAAAAGCTGGTCATGCATGAGCGACTACTTGCCGGTGATAGCAGCCGCATGCCCCGGCTGTGCCGACAGTGTCAGGTTTGTGGCAGGAGAAGTAACTAGCAGCAAATCAGAAAATATTGGGCAATTACACGTACCTACCTGAAACCTGGGACACCAATCAAAACTGGTCTGAAAAGAAAAGATTTCGATGAATAACTCATTTAACAACAATACAGATATATAATCGAATAAATAACACTAGCCATTTAACCAGACGGGGTGGCCGAATGAGTTGAGCGTCCGTGAGTTCATGGGTTCGAACCCTGGTCGAGTCGAACGAATGACTTAACAATTTATACTTGTTGGTTCCTAGCCTGGTGCTCAGCATTATTATGATAGGGCAAGGACTGGTTGGCTCAGTGTCAGGATAATGTGACTGAGTGGGATATCATGTCATGGTGCTGGCAGCATGGTCTTCCAGTGGGGCAGCACTGTAAAGTCACCATGAGTGTTCACTGTCCTAAGTCGGTACCCGTCCTGACATGACCTTAGATGTTGCTAGGACGTAAAGCAACAACAGACAAACACTAGCCATAATAGTTGTAGTTGTAGCTGCAATAAATTGGTTGATTGTTGGAGTTTTATGTCCTGGCAACATCCAAGGTCATTATCAGGATGAAGCTGCAGTAGAAATAATAACATTAACAATACTTCCGATAATTGTGGAAGCTTAGTTAGCTACAATAGTTGGGGGATGGGACGTGAATAGAGTATGCTATGGTTATTTAGGTCATGTTCATGATAAACCCACAAACACCCATGTCACACTTAGTAAGGCTCTTTATAGCCATGCCCCCTGTTAAATTTGCGTTAGTTTTGGAGAACTATTATTACCGCCACCACAACTTCAGTGAATCCCCTACCGGGCACGGTGGCCGAATCGGTAGAGCGCGGCCCTCGCGTACGGGAGATCGGGAGTTCGCTTTCCGGTCGAGTCAAACCAATGACTTATCAAATTGATACTTTTCGTTTCCTAGCCTGGTGCTCAGTATTAATAGGATAGGGCAACGACTGCTTAGGATAATGTGACTGAGTGGGATATCGGGTCATGGTGCTGGCGGCCTGATGTCCCAGTGGGGCAGCACTATAAAGTCACCATGAGTGTGCACTGTCACAAGTCGGTACCCATCTTGACACGACCTTAGATGTTGCCAGGATGTAGAACTCCAACAACTAACCAACCGATCAATTATTCCCTCCACGCTGATCTACATAAAATTACCAATTGACTTAGTTTGAACATTCACCAGTCGCCATGATTGTGTACTGTCACATAGTCAGTACCCTTCCTGATATGACCTTAGAAGTTGCCAGGATGTAAAACTCCAACAACCAATCACCTGGAGTCACACGGGTTAACAACGGAACAGTTTAAATGTGTATCTCCAACTGCACTCACAGTTGTCATCAACTTAGCAGTTGAAATATTTATCTGCAACAAGTTAACAACTGACGAGTTGAAACGCCCATTGACGTCAATGACTGAGCAGGTTGATTGTGGGTTGCTCCTAATATGGCTTTATACATAACACTTTCAAAGGGGTGGGTTGGATCATTGTTGCATAATGGGAACCGAAATACCCCTCCGACACCTCCTACCTATCTAGCACTTAGTAGGATCGGTCAGATAACGGCTCACTGAAAATACTGTGAGATGACTGTTTCACAGAGCGCTTTACTAAATTACAGTAGGCCTTATTTTCAGCAGACAAATCTGGTTCAAAAGCAGTATTGTCCTGACATAGCAGGTGGTTTGTCATCGGAGGGACGTTAATTCAAGACAAAAGTAAAGCCCCTGTCACACCTCGCCGGATTGAGCAACGGACAGAATTGTCTAGTCCGGTGGTGTTCAGGCGTGATAAGTATCAAAATGTACTTAAGTGTGTCAAAATGTTGCGATATCGAGTCAAAGTCAGCCGGATGAACGGACATGAAATGGACATGAAACAGACATGAAATGGACATGAATGGATAGCCAACGGACGAAACAAACTCAAACCAGACAAGAACCGTAGACATCAATCCGGTGGCATCTGTTCCAAGTTTTGTGCATGTTCAAAACTTTTAACGGATCAGGCCAGATATCAATGGATATGCAACGGATATCAACGGACACAAACCAGACTTTGCCGGATATCAATGGACTTTGTTCCATTTCTTTCCGTTTCCTCAATGCGGCAAGGTGTGACAGGGGCTTTAAGCTTATTGTATTTAACAATGCATCTAGAGCACATTGATTTTCATATTGTCGTGGGGGCGATGAAAATGGGAAATATTGCGCCTAGAGCGGGACTCGAACCCACATCTCTTTGCACTCCGGGCCAGTGTGCTAGCCATTACACCACCTAGGCTCCCTGATATCAACACACTACCCACGCCTACCTGTCTATGTGGTTCCTTGCCTGAGAGGTCAGTGCATACCACTACACTCGTCCCCCTGGAATTGTAAGTCTTTTAATGCTTACAATTACATACATACAGGCAATGCACTAACACATACATACACAGGGTAGGTTCAACAACCATACAGCGCAAAGCTTGTACAGGATCCTGATCACGGCAACCAGTGTCGTGGGGGCGATGAAAATGGGAAATATTGCACCTAGAGCGGGACTCGAACCCACATCTCTTTGCACTCCGGGCCAGTGTGCTAACCATTGCCCCACCTAGGCTCCCTGATATCAACACACTACCCATGCCTATCTGTCTATGTGGTTCCTTGCCTGAGAGGTCAGTGCAGACCACTACAATATCATTAGCTGTTGGACATCAAACATATGGCCATTGTGACATATTTGTTTAAGGAAACTCACTGTCACCACATCGGCTACTCTTTCCAATAAGCAGCAAGGGGTCTTTTATATTCAGTTTCTCACAGTCAGGACAGACAAAGGCATTGAACAACTGTACGCATATTGCAGGGAGGATCACGGATCTCCGGGGTAGCTCAAACTTCTTTTTGTTTTCATTTAATTTGTTTATTACATTTGTAATTTAGGCATGGGGAATTTCAATCATGGGTCATCCTCATTCCACTATTCCTTCAACAAACTAATTTAATACCCAGTGTTATTAACCTGGTTGACCCCATCACATATAGACGACAGACCCTGTGCGGTTCCCCACACTTTCTAGTCAGTAGCATGCTCAGCCCGTGACATTATTGTGTATTTAAATCAAAGGCCCCCTGTTGTGGGAATGTAGTGGGCCACATCACCCCCTATCTTACTATTTACGCCCATGCCCGACACCTGTTGTATGGGACCTGACGGGATGGCCGAATCAGTTGAGCATGTGTCTCCCGTTTTGGTAGATCGTGGGATTCGAACCCACGAGTGCGAACCCTGGTCGAATCTAACGAATGACTTACAAAATTGATGCTTGTCACTTCCTAATCCTAGCCCGTCACCAGTCACATTATTAGGAGAGGGCAAGGACTGCTTGGCTTAGTGTTAGGATAATGTGACTGAGTGGGATATCAGGTCATGGTACTGGTGGCCTGGTCTCCCAGTGGGGCCTTACTATAAAGTCGTCATGAGTGTGCACTGTCACAAGTCGGTACCCGTACTGATATCACCTTAGATGTTGTCAGGATGTAAAACTCCAACAAACAAACCAAAGTAGGAGACAAACCTTCAACTCATTCGGCCATCTCGTGTGATCAGATAGAAACTCAAAACCATCAGACTATGTAACCTTAAAGTAAAGTAGAATATAACAATTAACCTAATATGTGTATATAAAAGGGTATGTCAGAAATAGAAAACCATAGGACTGTGCCACTCTTATTCTTAAAGCTGCATAGTCCGATGAAATATCAAATTTTCAAAACCAAACCAATTATCTAGATTGGATTTTACATATCTAACTTAGATCATCATCATCATCATCCTGTCGGTCGTGATGCGACAAAGACTGCTTTCATTACTTGACTGTCGCTCTCCACTTCATTTCATGAAAGCTGCCTGCAAAAGTGTTGAAGTGCTGCTGGCTTTTGCAAGTTACCAGGGACACTCTCTCGGGGAGCAAATAGAGGTTTCACACTGGCAAGAACATGTCCAGACAGGCACAAAACTATTTGTCCCTGCACTGGCTGGTCGGGAGATGTTGGGAGTTCCATACATCAAGCGCCCTTGATGCTGCCACAGTGACATGGTTTTCTGTTCAGGGTTTGCTCCCTTAGCCTTCAGTTCTGTCAAGAACCTGTACCACAAGGCAGTGGTTTACAACTCTGCAGGGCAGGGGTGTCAAACTCCCTGAGGCATTGCAATACCTGCATACCTACTACCTGACTTAGATGCTGATGTACTTATTAAGCATTTGTTTCTGCGTAGAAGGCAATTCTGAGTCAATTTAACAGAACCTGTTCCTGCAGAAGTCTATGGTGTCAGAGTTTTGGCAAGCTTGCCAAAACTAATTTTCCATGTTTGCACTCAATATAACTAAATAGTTTACCATTTAAAATAAAAGTAACTTTGAACTAATGTAAAGTAGATACTAGTGATTGATCTAATATATTTATCTCAGAAAAAATACTGAAATTCAAAACCATCGGAATATGCAACTTGAATATCCAGCGTTATTACTATTAGCTGGGTTGACCGCATCGCATATAGACGACAAACACCATGCCGGTTTCCCAGACTTTCTAGTCAGTAGCTAGATAAAAGATTCACCATGTACTTGTATGTAGTACACGGGTGAACGACAACGTAGTGTAAATACAAGCGAAAATAGCTTTAGTATGGAACGGGAAGTAGAAACTCTCATTCCAGGATCAAATGGCTACAAATATCGGTGCAGAGTTGGTGAAATCAGAGAGAATGCAAAAAGACAAGATGGCAGCCATAAAACGCTGGCGATTTCACTTTTAAATTGCATTAGAGTATATGTTTTATTATATTTTCCAACTCAAAACTTGCGGGTAAATATGAAGACATACATAAAGAATAAATATTGCTTCTTAAATTAAGACATTATTCACTCAATTAATTTCCCCAGGATGTCAAAATTCTTTGCCAGCTTTTCTAATGGGTTGGTTTTCACCCCTGTACTGTCAGTACTGGGTGAATCTTTTATCTAGTCAGTAGCATGCTCAGCCCGTGACATTATTGTGTATTTAAATCAAAGGCCCCCTGTTGTGGGAATGTAGTTGGCCATGTCGTCCCCCTATCTCGCTACTCACGTCCGTGCCTGACACCTGTTGTATGGGCGTACCAGCCAGTCGACCCCCGACCCACCGTCACACACACAATCTTCAGACTCGATAAGCCTTGAAGCCAAATCTCATCATACACTTACTAACCCTTTACTTCCTCTAGTCAACATTACAAATTGCTAGTCCAATGGTTTTGAGTTTCTACCATTTTTTCTTTGTTTAAAGTTGCATATTCCGATGGTTTTGAATTTCTGCATTTTTTTCTGAGATAAATATATTAGATCAATCACTAGTATCTACTTTACATTAGTTCAAAGTTACTTTTATTTTAAATGGTAAACTTTTGAGATATTTTTTTAGTGCAAACATGGAAGATTAGTTTTGGCAAGCTTGTCAAAACTCTGACACCATCGACTTCTGCAGTAACAGGTTCTGTTAAATTGACTCAGTATTGCCTTCTATGCAGAAACAAATGCTTAATAAGGGCATCAGTATCTAAGTTAGATATGTAGAATACAATCTAAATAATTATTTTGGTTTTGAAAATTTGATGCTTCATCGGACTATGCAGCTTTAAGTAAATAGTTCCGATAGGTCATTGTGTTATATATATTGATCATTATATATATTACATATTTATTAACTTGAGTACATTAGTTTATTAAGCAATGGGAATTTCAATCACGGAGAATTAGTCCTCCGCATTCCAGTGCTCCTTGCCCTATATATTATATATATACAGTAAAACCTCTCTAACCCCACAACCTCCAAAGATCGACCCCTCTCCTATATCGATCGCTTTATTTGGGTCCCAAAAGTACCATTGTAACCATATTCCAACTCCCTAAACCAACCACCTCCCTAAATGGACTACTTAAAGTCGGTCCCAAGGTGGTTTGATTTAGAGAGGTGTTACTGTATATATATATACATATGGGTCAGGATCACGAAAAGAGGCCAATTGGGGAAAGTTGTCGGCGTCTAGCATGGATGTCGGCATCGATCGGTATAATTATAATTTAGCATTGACAGAGGTGTTGGAAAGTCCTTAAATTGATCCTGAATGTAAAGGTCGAGAAAATACAACAACCTTATTTGTTTCTAGGATAATTTAATATATAAGAAAGAAATGCATGTGGCTTTAAGAATTTCAATGCCGACATCTGTTAAAGTTGTCGGCGTCGATCATTGGATGTCGGCGTCGATCGATATAATTATAGTTTAGCATTGACAGAGGTGTTGGAAAGTCCTTAAATTTATCCTGAATGTAAAGGTCGAGAAAATACAACAACCTTATTTGTTTCTAGGATAATTTAATATGAAACAAAGAAATGCATTAGACTTTTAAGAATTGCGAAGCCGACATCTTCAATTGACCACCGATTGGCCCGTTTTCGTGAGGCTGACTCATATATATAGATATATATATATATGTCAATGAAGGGAAAGTTGTCCTCATTCCAGTGCTGGTTCGCTCAGTGTCAGGATAATGTGACTGAGTGGGATATCAGGTCATGGTGCTGCTTGCCTGGTCTACCAGTGGGACAGCACTATAAATTCACCATGAGTGCGCACTGTCACAAGTTGGTACCCGTCCTCGTATGACCTTAGATGTTGCTAAGACGTAAAGCTCCAACAATCCACCAAATCTTCAATCAAGGGAAAGTCGTCCTCCTCATTCCCATTCTCCGTGCCATATCTATATATATATATATATATCAATTTATCATATATATATATATATGCTTGTCGCTACCTTACTTGGTGTTCGACATTACTAGGATATGGCAAGGACAAGCGGAATGAGGAAGACCAATTTTCCACGATTGAAATTGCCCATGCTTAATTCATTAATGCACCATATATATGGGCAATTTCGTTATATGTACATCGTCGTTAGTAACTAAATTTCTCGTTTCTGGTCACCATTTTAATTCTAATTTATTTGATGGATTATTTGTTTGCTTGCTTTCCCTAACGTCAGTTAGTGTTTTCACGTTGCTTGAAAACATCGTGGATTTCTGTTAGCGAACTGGTGTTAGTGAAAATGGCTCATGTGCACGGGTGATAGTGGTGGTGGTGGTGGAAGTAGTGGTGGTGGTGGTGGTGGTGGTGGTGGTAGTGGTGGTAGTGGTAGTGGTCGTAGTAGTGGTAGTGGTGGCGGTGTTGTTAGTGGGGGTAGTGGTGGCAGTGGTGGTTGTAGTGGTGGTAGTGATGGTTTTGGTGGTGGTGGTGGAGGTGGTCATGGCGGTGGCTGTGGTTGTGGCGGTGGTGGTAGTGGTGGTAGTAGTGGTGGTAGTGGTGGTGGTGGCAGTGGTGGTGGTGGTGATAGTGGTGGTGATGGTTGTGTTACTGTTAGTGATGGCAGTGGTGGTGGTGATGGTGATGGTGGTGGTAGTGGTGGTGGTAGTAGTGGTTGTGGTGACGGTGGTTGTGGTGGTGGTGGTTGTGGTGGTGATGGTTGTGTTAGTGGTGGCACTGGTAGTGGTTGTTGTGGGAGTGGTGGTGGTGGTGGTGGGAGTGGTGGTGGTGGTGGTGGGGGTGATGGTAGTGGTGGTGGTAGTAGTGGTGGTAGTGGTGGTGGTGGCAGTGGTAGTGGTGGCAGTGGTGATGGTGGTAGTGGTGGTGATGGTTGTGTTACTGTTAGTGGTGGCAGTGGTAGTGGTGGTGGTGGCAGTGGTGGTGGTGACAGTGGTGATGGTGGTGGTTGTGTTAGTGGTTGCACTGGTGGTGGTGGTGGTGGTGGTGGTGGTGGCAGTGGTGGTGGTGACGGTGGTGGTTGTGGTGGTGTTAGTTGTGTTAGTGGTTGCACTGGTGGTGGTTGTGGTGGCGGTGGTGGGAGTGGTGGTGGTGGTGGGGGTGATGGTAGTGGTGGTGGTAGTGGTGAGGGGGGGGGGGGTGAGTATATATCACCGCGTCAAGCCCTCACAGGTGCAAAGTGGCATTTCCCGTGCCGCTAAATTGGGGCCTTTAAATTGGCGGTAAATGTGGGTAGAGGGCGCTGGGGTGGGCACTCATCATTAGGTGTGGGAATTGGGGGTGTTGGTGGAGGGGTGGCACAATGGTCGACTTGTCAGGTGTTAAATCCTACACACCCCTGGACACACAAGTTCTATCCAGTGTGGGACTGTGAGCCGTGGCTGTCGGTGTGAGTGTGTGTGTGTGTGGGTGTGGGTATGGAGGTGGGGTGGGGGTAGGGTCGAGGCGAGTCGTGGTGAGGTTCTTTTATGAAGAAACATGTTAGAATGTGTTCCCCCTTCATTTTTAACTCTTTAAAAAAACACACTCTAGCTCTTTATTTCCCTCGTTATTGTATCTCCCTCTCTCCATATATATATATATATACATATATAGTATATATAATATTACATAATATATATATTATATAATATATATATATGCGATGTACTTGAACTATACGAGTATCAAGAACGAAATGTCCTCGTAAAATATTGTTGTTTAATAATTATTCACAGAACAAGACTGATGGCGCCGCCGTCGCACAGCCAACACACCACTAACTAGCGCATCGCTTTCTGCCTCACTCACCGCTAAAAAAGTATATACATATATATATATATATATATATATAAGAGAGAGAGAGTAAAACCTCTCTATTTGACCACCTCCACTGATCGACCACTTGATTGCTTTATTTGGGTTCCAAAAATAACATTGTAACCATATTCTAACTCCCTAAACCGACCACCGCCCTAAATGGACCACTTAATGTTCACACTAAAGGCCCTGTCACACTTTACCGGATTTAGGAAACGGATTGAAACTGACAACAATATTCTAATCCGGTGGGATTCGGACTTGAAATGTATCGATTATGTAATGGATGGTAACGGATGGGTAACAGATGGTAATGGATGGGTAACAGATGGGAACGGATGGTAATGGTTGATAACGTATCTAACGATCAACGGACAATTCAGTATACAAAAAGAACTCTAGCGAACGGCAACGGATGTGTAATGGATATGGAACGGATAGTAATGGATGGGAATGGACAGGAACGGATGGTAATGGATGGGAATGGATGGGAATGGATGGGAATGGATGGGAATGGACGTTATCAGATGGTAACGGATGGGAACGGATGGGGAATGGACGGGAACAGACAGGGAACAGATGGTAACAGATAATAACCACATACACCAGACCACCGCAATCCGTTACAAGTTTTCTGCATGCTGAAAACTTGTAACAGATCAGGCCGGATATCAACAGATATCAACGGATTTCAACAGATATGCAACAGACACAAACTGGACTTTGTCAGATATCAAAGGACTTTGTTCTGTTTCAATCCGTTTCCTCAATCCGGTAAAGTGTGACAGGGCCTTAGCAGAGCATTTAGAAAATTAATTTTACATAAATTTAGACAGAAGATTTAGTGAATCGTTTACTGCGCGATATCGGTCTTACTGTTAGACACTTAGATATATAAAAAAAACAAAAAAACACGCTCTGATATTGGGATGGCTATATACCCTACTGTCTAAGACCCATATCATGCAATCAACTTTAATATGCCATTGGTCCCTGGATTTAGTGGATTCTGCAGGTACAGTTTGTTTGTTGGGGTTTCATGTCCGGCAACACCTAAGGTCACGTAAGGACTGGTACCGACTTCTGACAGTGTGTAGTCATGGTGATTTCACTGTGCTGTCCTATTGGTAGACCAGGCCAATGGCACCATGACTCAATATCCCACTCAGTCACATTATCCTGATACTGCAGTAATCAGTCCTTGTCCTATCCTATTAATTCTGAATGCTCGGCTAGGTAGCAACACATATCAATTTTATAAGTCATTGGTTTGACTCGGCTGGTATTCGAACTCCCGACAGTCCTCACGGGAAGCCTGCGCTCTGACGATTCGGCGACTGCGTCCGGTGGTAAGCGCATACTCGGCACTTCTATTCCTACAATGTTAAGGTTTGTTTGTTTGTTGTTTTACGTCCTACTAACATCTAAGGTCATATCAGGATGGGTACCGACTTGTGACAGTGTGCACTCATGGCGACTTTATAGTGCTTTGCATTCCGGGCCAGTGTGCTAACCATTACACCACCTAGGCTCCCTGATATCAGCACACTACCCATGCCTACCTGTCTATGCGGCTCCTTGCCTGAGAGGTCAGTGCAGACCACTACACTCGTCCCCCTGGAATTGTAAGTCTTTTAATGCTTACCATTACATACATACAGGCAATGCAACACACTTACATACACAGGGTAGGTTCAACAACTATACAGCGCATAGCTTGTACAGGATCCTGGTCACGGCAACCAGTGTCGTGGGGGTGATGAAAAGGGGAAATATTGTGCCTAGAGCAGGACTCGAACCCACATCTCTTTGCATTCCGGGCCAGTGTGCTAACCATTACACCACCTAGGCTCCCTGATATCAGCACACTACCCACACCTACCTGTCTATGCGGCTCCTTGCCTGAGAGGTCAGTGCAGACATTACCCTACTTTAAAATAGGAAGTAATTTTGATTTCAAAATGACTAACTTGGGAGATATTTGAAGTGTAAGCATGTCAAATTCATTTTGGAATCCTTATCAAAACTCCATATAGGGGTAAGCAGAAACAGGTTCTATTAGTATTACATTGACTTAGTAAAGTTACTTAGTGATACGTGTTACTTAAAGCCGCATAGTCCAATGAAACAGCAAATTTTCAAAACCAAACCAATTATCTAGATTTGATTTTACATATATCTAACTTAGATACTGATACACTTATTATATTAAGCATTTGCTTCTGCGTAGAAGGCAATACTGAGTCAATTTAACAGAACCTGTTACTACAGAAGTCTATGGTGTCAGAGTTTTGTCAAGCATGCCAAAACTAATTTTCTATGTTTGCACTCAAAATAACTCAAAAGTTTACCATTTAAAATAAAAGTAACTTTGAAATAATGTCAAGTAAATACTAGTGACCGATCTAATATATTTATCTCAGAAAAAATACAGAAATTCAAAGCCATCGGACTATGCAACTTGAATAAGTGCACTAGATATGTAGGGTCAACTATTGATAAGTGTGTTGTTTTCGAAAATGTTATGGTTTTATCGGACTGTGCAGCTTTAAGTGCTCTTGACACCCTCCAAGTCCAAGGCCCGGTGTCGTGGTTTAAAACCCCCGCCAGATCGCATCCCCTGCCGTGGCTTCTGCGCATGCGCGGATTTTAAGCGCGTCCTCTGCGCATGCGTCAAATTCTCCCCAGTGTCAATGGCCGTGAGCAATCTTCATACAGAAAAAGTGAAATATCTCTAAAACTACACCACTTAGAAACAAACTGCTTGGTACACATATAGAAAACATATTCAACGAATAGATTATATTAAATTTATATGTTTAGGGTTGTGCATTTCTATTAATTTTTAATAGTGGCAGTGGCAGTGTGTATTCGTTCTGCAGCCGAGCTACGCGCACATACACAATGTTTACAAACTCCGCGCATGCGCAGAAGCCACGGCAGGGGATGCGATCTGGCCGGGGTTTTAAACCACGACACCGGATCCCTCCCTTCCCCGCCCCGTCCCCACCCCCTCCCCCCTCCATACGCCTCAACTCCGCCCCTATACCTCACCTTGCTGGTGTCCAGCATTCATCACCTTGGGACCCTAGTTATAACGGGTACGGGTACCCACCCTGTAATCGTCTTATATAGTGATGTGTGTGCGGGTGGAAGTGGGAATGGAGGAGGGGCGGGGTGGGGGTGGGGGTGGGGCGGGGTGGGGGGTCGCGTGTGTGGGAGAAGTGTGTGTGTGTGTGGGGGGGGGGGTACGTAGGAATTATACGTCAACCAATATGTCATCTAGTTTAAGGCCATATTCATCTTCGGCAGACCCATACTCATGCTAAGGATTATATATATAAGAAATGTTACCACAGGGATATATATATATATATATATATATATTTGTTTCATGATGAAGAGAAAATCTCAAGACGGGTGTTCCGAGTTCATTACCGGTTGCAATAGCCGAATCGGTAGAGCGCAGGCTTCCCGCGTGGAACGTTGGTTGTTGTTGTTGTTTGTTGGGGTTTTGTATCCTAGCAACATCTATGGTCATATCAGAACAGGTCCCGACTTGTGATAGCGCACACTCATGGCGACTTAATAGTGCTGCCCCACTGGAAGATCAATTTTATGTTATTAGTTTGACTTGGCCGGGATTCGAACTCCCGACCTTTCCCGCATGGGAAGTCTGCGTTCTACTGATTAGGCCACGGCGTCCGGTCGTGCGGAAGGGTTCGGGGGTTCGAATCCCAGCCGAATCAAATCTATGGCTTTACAAAATGTATACTTGTCACTATCTAGTTTGGCGCTCAACATTAATAGAATAGGACAAGGACTGGCTACCCTAGTATCAGGAAACATGTGACTGTGTGGGATGTCAGGTCATGCTGGCAGCCTGGTTTCAAAGTGGATTAGCACTATAAAGTCATCATGAGGGCACTGTCATAAGTCGGTACCGGTCCTGATCTGACCACAGATGGATGGTTGTTGGAGTTGTACGTCCTGATTACATCTAAGGTCATATCAGGATGGGTACCGACTTGGGACAGTCCACAATCGTAGTGACTTTATAGTGCAGCCCCACTGGAAGACCAGGCTGCCAGCACCATGACCTGCTATCCCACTCAGTCACATTATCCTGACACTGAGCCAAACTACGTTCTCTATCCTAACCTATCCTAATAATGCCGAGCGCCTGGCTAGGAAGCGATAGGTGCTAATTTTTAAATCATTGGTTTGACTCGACCAGGATTCGAAACCACAAACTCCGGATCCCCCGATCTCCAAAACAGAAGATGGACGTTCAATTCATTCGGCCATCCCGTCTGGTCGTCTTTAGGGAAGGGCACTCACCTCAACTCCTAGTAGTTTATTTCTAATAATGTATTTGCTCAAACAATTGCCAGAGAGAGTTTATTTAGTTATTTGGATATCATCCTGTAGACAATACTATTCGCATATATCCTATATAATTCCATATCCAATTATCTTCTATTTACTGTTTTGTTCATTCTATATTGCTTAGCACAACCACACACCAAGACACAAAATAGCAAGAGTTGGGGAGGGTGTTGGAGTATAGTGTGCGCAGTGTGGGACTGGGAGGGTGATGGGTGCGTAGTCGGGTGGGGAAGGGAGGGGAGGGGAGGGGAGGGTGAGGGGTGGGGTGGTGTGGGTATGGAGCAGGGTCCTCTGTGGGGTGCGGAATGGGGGAGGGTGGAGGTGGGAGGAGGGTGGTGTGGAGGAGTGGGAGTGGGTATGGGTGGAGTCCGGTAGGGGATGGTTGTGGTGTGTGTGTGTGGGGGGGGGGGGTTGTGGGCGATGGGGGGGGGGTGTTACCGAGGCACAGATCTGCTGTCTATTGAGATGCACCCTGGGAGTGGCTGAGGTGTCAATAAGCCATTCACACCTCCGCGATGAGAGAGGGGTACTCACAGTTGGCAAGTTGAGCACCTTTAGTACTCGTGATCGACTCCCGAGCACACCATACACACGCGCACACCCACACCCACATCCACACCCACACCCAAATCCACCCACCCACAGCCACACAGATACAGCCACACACACCCACACACATACATACACATACACACGCACACACGCACACACGCACACACCCCCACAACCACACCTACACCCAAATCCACCCACCCACACTCACACAGACACAGCTGCACACGCCCACACCCACACACATACATAGACACCCACACCCATACCCACAACCACACACACAACCACACCCTCACCCAAATTCACCCACCCACACCCACACAGACACACACAGACACACAGACAGCTACACACACCCACACCCACACACAGACACAGACACATAGACACCCACACCCACATCCATACAAACACCCGCACACACCCACACACACACATCCAGACACACATCCACCCACACACACCCACACACCTACACATACACAGACACACACACAGACAAAAAGACACACAGAGACATATATACACCCCACTGTGTATAAGACAGTGGGATACCTGACAGCAGTGATGCATCTCGCCAGTGTCAATTTTGTTGCTGTCTGACAAGGACCCAACCTTCATTCTGGTTAGTTTTACGTCCTGACACCATCTAAGGTCATATCAGGACGGGTACTGACTGACTTGTGACACTGCACACTCACAGTTACTTTATAGTGCTGTCCCACTAGGAGACCAGGCCACCACCACAATTACCTGATATCCCACTCAGTCACAGTATCATGACACTGAGCCAACCAGTCCTTGTCATATCCTAATAATGCCGAGTGCCTGGCTAGGAAGCGACAAGTTAAAATGTTTAAGTCGTAGGTTTGACTCGACCAGGGGTTGAACCACCTTCATTCAGAGTTGTCTCTAGGGCTCTTTACTTAAAGTTGCATAGTCCGATAAAAGCATCAAATTTTCAAAACCAAAACACTTTTCAGAATTGATCTTACTATACATATCCTACTTAGATACTGATGCACCTTTTGTGAGGGGGGGGTACATTAGTTGTTTAAACAGGGGAAATTTCAATCGTGGACAATTGGCCTTCCTCATTCCACTGCTCCTTGCCTTATCCTAATAATGCCGAGCGCCTGGCTAGGAAGCGACAAGTATCAATTTTTAAGTCATTGGTTTGACTCGACCAGGATTCGAACCCACGATCCCATGATCTACCAACACGGGAGACGGACACTGTAACTCATTTGACATGTGTCGTTGCATAGAAGGGGATACTATATTAAGCCAATTTTATAGAACCTGTTACTGCTAAAACCTATACTGTGCGAATTGTGGTGTGCTTGGCAAAATTAATTTGGCATGTTTTCACTTCAGATATCTCCAAAGTAAGCTATTTAAAATAAATATTACTTCAAGCTAAACTATTTTAAATGGGTACCTTTTGAGATATTTGAAGGATAAATATGAAGAAATGTCGATTTAATTGACTCAGTATTCCATTCTATGTGGTGACAAATGCTTAATAAGTGCATCAGTATCTAAGTTAGATATGTAAAATCAAATCTAGACAATTATTTTGGTTTTGAAAAGTTTATGCTTCATCGGATCAGGCAGCTTTAATATTTCGCAAGTTTAGAATGGAAAGTTAATAGATGTGTTTTCTGTGTGGTATTCATAAATAGTGATGTAAATAAGTGGAGGTCTAAACTGTCTTATTTCACATATCATTAAAATTGGTATCAACAGTTCACATGCCTTAAGTGTCTGTCACACCTTACCGGATTGACTACCGGACACAACCGGACAAAGAATTTTCTAGTCTGTTGGTGTTCGGTATCAAAATGTACCGAAATGTGTCGAAATGTTGCAAAGGGACCCGGACGAAATGGATGCTAAACGGACAAGGAACATACATTAACGAATAGCCACTGGACGATAACCGGAGGATAACCGGACGACAATCAAATGTCTAACAGACAGACCGAACATAAACTGGACATGTACCAGACTGATCACGGACGCGCCAAAAACATATACTGACCGAATTCCCCCAACGCCGTCAATGGACTCTGCAGGAAGCAAACCGGAGACATAACGGATGGGTACTGGACATGAAATGGACAAAACAGACTTAAACCAGACACCAACCATACACGTCAGTCCGGCAGTGTCCGGTACAAGTTTTGTGCATCTTCAAAACTTGCCACCATACACACCGGACAGTGAACGGACACGGCGGATGCATACCGTATATAAACCATACATTGCCGTATTTCACTGGACAGTATCCATTTTCTATGCGGTACCCCAATCCGGTAAGGTGTGACTGAGCCTTTAAAGAGAGCTAACTCACCTACACCCACAACCAAACAACTACCCACCCACACTTCCACACCCATACACTCATATCGTACCTCGATTCACAACACCACGCACACTCACAATTATACTGACCAGACGGGATGGCCGAATGAATTGAGCGTCCGTCTCCCGTTTTGGTAGATAAAAGATTTACCCTCTACTTGTAGTACATGGGTGAACGACAACGTAGTGTAAATACGGGCGAAAATAGCTTTAGTATGGAAGAGAAACTAGAAACTGTGGTTCCAGGATCAAATGGCTACATATATTGGCACAGAGTTGGTGAAATGGGAGAGAATGCAACAAGACAAGATGGTGGCCATAGAACACCGTCGATTTCACCTTTAAATTCTATTAAATTATATGTTTTATTATATTTTTCAACTCAAAGGTAGCGGGGAAATATGAAGACATATAAAAAGAATAATTGTTGCTTCTTAGATTGTTCAATTAGGCTCTCATTTCATTTCCCCGCTTTTTCGACAGCTTTTATATAGGGCTGGTATTCACCCATGTACCGTGAGTACAGGGTGAATCCTTTATCTACCGTTTTGGTACATTGTGGGTCGAGTCAAATCAATGTCTTAAAGATTGACACATGTTGCTTCCTAGCCAGGCGCTCAGCATTATTAGGATAGGGCAAGAACTGATTGACTCAGTGTCAGAATAATGTGACTGAGTGGGATATCATGTCATGGTGATGGTGGCCTGGTCTCCAAGTGGGACAGCACTATAAAGTCACCATGAGTGTGCACTGTCACAAGTCGGTACCCATCCTGATAACCTTAGATGTTGCCAGAATGCAAAACTCCAACAACCAAACAACCAACCCTCCCTTCCCCCTGCCCTCTCCTCCAGGTCCGTCCTTCCCCTTCCAGCGCGTATCTCGACCTCCTTTAGATCCCTCCTTCTCCCTCCACTTCGCCCTCCCTGCCCTGCGCCCGCCTCCACCATTACTCACTCCCTCCTCCCCCTCCCGCTCCCCCCTTCCGCGCGGGTCATCGTGATGGCGGCTTGCTCTCCCAGTCCGGCAGCACTATAAAGTCGCCATGAGTGTGCACTGTCACAAGTCCGTACCCGTCCTGATATGACCTTAGATGTTGCCAGGACATAAAATTACAACGATCAACCAACCAACCCTCGCCTCCCCTTGCCCACTCATCCAGCCCCCTCCTTCCCTCACCAGCGTTCCCTTTCCATCCCCATCTGATCCCTCCTTCTCCCCCCACCTCGCCATTCAAGCCCTGCGCCCCCCCCCCCCCCCACCCTCCCTCATCCTCTCCACCTCTCACCCCCTTAACCTGCCACCAGATGGAGAGTGCGGCGGTAGGTGGCGACACTTTCTCACCTCGGGGACCACCCGTCGCCTCGTTGCACAAGACGAACAATCAGAGTGCGCCACCAAGCGGCAGTAATTGGTGCCTTCCTTTAGCAATATGAGCGGCCCGTGGCGCCCCCTAGTAGCGTTGGTTGGATGGTTGTTGGAGCTTTACATTCTGGCAACAATTAAGGTACCGACTTGTGACAGTGCACACTCATGGCGACTTTATAGTGCTGCCCCACTGGGAAATCAGGCCAGCTGTTGTTTGTTTATTTGTTGTTGGTTTATGTGTTAGCAGCATCTAAGGTCATATCAGGACGGGTACCGACGTGTGACAATGTGCACTCATGGTGACTTATAGTGCTGCCCCACTGGGAGACCAGGCTGCCAGCACCATGACCTGAGATCCCACTCAGCCACATTATCCTGACACTGAGCCAACCTTCCCTTGCCCTATCCTAATAATGCCAAGCGTCTGGCTAGGAAGCGACAAGTATACATTTTGAAGACATTGGTTTGACCCAACTAGGGTTCCAATACATGAACCCATGGGTTTGGATCCCCCAATCTCCCAAAATATGAGAGGATGCTCAACTCATTTGGCCATCCCCTCTGGTCAGGCCGCCAGCACCATAACCCGATATCCCACTTAGTCACATTATCCTGACACTGAGTTAACCAGTCCTTGCCCTATCCTATTTATGCCAAGCACCAGGCTAGGAAGTGACAAGTATTAATTTTATAAGTCATTGGTTTGACTCAATCGAGAACCGATCTCGCGATCTCCCGCACGCAAGGCACGCGCTCTACCGATTCGGCCACCGCGCCTGGTCCCCATACCGTAATACTAGTAGTGTCTGGCTGAATGAATGCAGACCCTCGTTCTACCCGCACCACAACCCCTCTACACCCTGCTGTACCTCTCCTCGTCAAGTAGGGGGTGGGTGTGGGGGTGGGGGTGGGTGTGGTGGGGGGGGGAGCGGGAGATAGACAGGAACCCTTCAGTTTGTAGTTTACTTTGGTCTGGTATATTTTACCACAAAATAATTTGCTATTATTTCATTTATCTTTTATTATTATAATATTAGTGGGGGTATTAATAGTATATTACTACTAGTAGTAGTGATACTAGTAGTATTGGTAGTAGCAGTAATAGTAGTATTAATACAAAGTAATAGTAATAGTAGTAGTACTAGTAGCAGTATTAACAGTAGCTATAATAGTAGCAGTAGTAGTAGCAGTAATTGGTTGTTGGAGTTGTCTGTCCTGGCAACATCTCAGGTCATATCAGAACGGTGTACCAGTAGTAGTAGCAGTAGTAGTAGCAGTAGTAGTAGCAGCAGTAGTAGCAGTGGTAGTAAATAGATGTAGCAGCAGTTGTAGCAGTGGTAGTAAATAGAAGTAGCAGCAGTAGTAGTACTAGTAGTAGCAGTAGGCCTACTAGTAGCAGTCACCTATTTGTAATAGCATTAATACTAATAATAGTATTAGAAGTACAATAGAATCGGTATTAAGCGACCTCTATGGTTGGCAAACTCATGTAATGTACCGATAATTGTTTACTGCACAAACTACCTTTGTTTCATTTGATTGTCCCTGCGGATCAGACACATAATATATCAGGGCAACTTTGGTCTAGATCAGTAGACGAAGAGTTGTCCTTTAAAAACGGGAACGACTACTACTATAGTAATACTACTAGTACTACTAGTAGTAGTAGTGGGCGCAGTAGTGGTAGTAGCAGCAGGAGCAGTGATATAATTATCATCATCACTTATACTATAAGTTATAGTGTGATTTTCTAGTATGACCATAACTTTTATTATTTATTATTCTCATTATTCGTTTTATTATAAAATTGTACCCTATGTAAAAGTAAAACAGTTTACTTTAACCATAACTAATACAAATTGAACGTATCCACAGAGTGTTGCCGAAATTAACAAAGATCACTTAAAATTAAATAAAACCTATGATAGTATTCGCCGAATTAAAACATTAATGGAGGTAGGGTGACGAAGGTGACAATAGACGAGATCACCATTCCGACTGCGCATGCGCTGAAAACGGCGTTGGCAGCAAAGCAAAGGCTACTGCCATTGAGTTTGCCGATACACATAGGGTGAAACTTAGATTTTATCCAAATTAATAAAAATACATAACAATTTGGCACAAGCATGGATGGATGCAATATAAAAATATAATGAATATGTTTAAGACACAACTCTCCATAATTAGGCATTTTGAGCTACGAAACATACAATTTCAGTCACTTTACTAGCTAGCGTTTACATCACCATTGATGAGACATAAGTAATTCTTGTTCTAAATATTAAAATGTCAAATGTGTCAACAACAACTTGCTTCAAAGAAATATATAACCAAAGTCTGATTAACCCTACCCATTTCCTAGCCCAACAAATGTTATTAACCATAGGATATAAATAAAAACATGAATAAAATGAGTAAAGCTGACTCTGGCAATGGCTCTAACACTAGTCTGAGGGCCCAGATTTTTCTCAATCTAAATGCAGATGGTATAAGATGTGCTGATTAGATTAATCTAAGTACAATGCTAGATAAAAGATTAACATCTTAATTTATTATATGTATTTTTTTAGTTTGTATTCTATATTTCAAACAAGTTTGAGTCCCGCTCTAGGCAGAGTATTTCCCATTTTCATCTAGAACTAACATTGTTTAACAAATTGGTAGAATACAAACATTTCAAAACGTTTTCATTAGACACAGCTAGAGACTTAGTAACACAAGACTCCTGGCTAGCCAGTGTGGATCTCAGAGATGCATCCTATACAGTACCAATCTATAAACCTGATCATAAATAACTCAGGTTTTGTTGGAATGACAAACTGTATGAGTTCATGTGTATGCCTAATGGACTAGTTAGCGCTCCACGCATTTTCTCAAGATTACTTAAACCTATATTTTCGCAGATGGCTAGGGAAGGACTTATCATGTTTCCTTATATTGATGACTCATTTATTGTTGCACAAACACAACAGTGTCAGACATCAGTAGACAAATTATGTGAGACATTTCAGAAATTAGGATTCTACATACATGAAACTAAATCAGTTTTAACACCAACAAAGAAGTTAAAGTTTCTGGGATTCTTTGACACCACAGAAATGACCATTTCAGTAATGGAACAAAAAGTTGATAAGGGAGAGCTCAACACTAGTCACAACAGACGCTTCACTAGAAGGATGTGGGGCTCACAGAGACAGTCAGGCAACAGGTGGTTGGTGAACGGATGATGAAATCTCTGATCACATAAATTTACTAGAACTTGGAGCTATTTATCTAGGATTACGAACCGGGTGCCGTGGCCGAATCAGTAGAGCACAGGCCTCGCGTGTGGAAGATCGGCAGTTCGGTTCCCGGTCGAGTCAAACCAATGACTTAAAATTGGTACTTGTCGCTTCCTAGCCTGGTGCTCGGCATTATTAGGATAGGGCAAGGGCTGGTTAGCTTGGTGTCAGGATAATGTGACTAAGTGGGATATTGGGTCATGGTGCCAGCGGCCTGATTTCCCAGTGTGACAGCATTATAAAATCGCCATGAGTGCGTACTGTCACAAGTCGGTACCCATCCTGATATGACCTTAGATGTTGCTAGGATGTAAAACAACAAACAAACAATCTAGGATTACGTTGTGTAGTTCACCTACCTAAAAATCATGTAATGGTATTAACAGATAACACGACAGCATGGCTTACGGGAGGGACTCGTTCCAAACCATGTAACTATTTAGCCAAGCTAATTGGGGACTGGGGAGAGAAATGTGAGATATGGCTAACAGTAGCACATATTCCAGGCAGTCAAAATACTTTGGCTGACAAGAAAAATCGACATTTTCACGACCATCTAAAATGGTCATTAAATCAGAGTATTTTGACAAGTCTTAGGATTAGCCATGTGCTTCGCAGGGATTTGTTTATCTTCCATGCATCCCAAAATGCACCGCGCGGCTGGAATGGCGATGTAGTCTATTCAGACATCCGATGCCAACCGACTCAGCATTTCTCTCACCTTCTCACCAGGTGGCGACACTGCGATCTCCCTCCAGATGGCAACACCCACTTGGCTCTGTCTGACAGCACCCCCGCAGTGATGTCCAGTTGTGTAAGAAGACATCGGTGAGTTGGTGTATGTGGCTGAATTCTCTCCAACCAAAATTCCATCAACTTGGTTCTTTTCAATATGTGTTCTTTCCATATTTAGTGTCAGTCGGTTGTATGTTGGTCGAGTCAAACCAATGATTTACAAATTGATTATTGTCACTTCATAACCAGACGCTTGGCATTATTAGGATATGGCAAGGACTGGTTGGCTCAGTGTCAGGATAATGTGACTGTGTGGGATATCAGGTCATGGTGCTGCTGGTGACCTGGTTTCCCAGTGGGGCAGCACTATAAAGTCACCATGAGTATGCACTCTTAAGTCAGAACCCATCCTGATATGACCTTAGATGTTGCCGAGACATAATGCACCAACAACCAACCAACCAACCTTCCACACAGGAAGCCTGCACTCTACCAATTTGTCTACCGCGTCTGGTCCTGATTTTGTGGTGGTCTGCACCGACCTCTCAGGCAAGGAGCCGCATAGACAGGTAGGTAGGTGTGGGTAGTGTGGTGACATCAAGGAGCCTAGGTGGTGTAATGGTTAGCACACTGTCCCGGAATGCAAAGAGGTGTGGGTTCGAGTCCCGCTCTAGGCACAGTATTTCCCATTTTCATCACCCCCACGACAATTTCATTATGGTGTTTTATATAATGACTGCAAACTGACCCTAACGTAAAGGATATTATAGCCCTGTCACACTACGACGTATCTCGCCGGCGTGCCGCCAACGCGCAAAATCACTTTTAATCATCGAGACACGTCAAACTTTTCAGCATCAGTGCAATGTATTGGTAGCGTGCGGCCGACATTGTGATGGAAAAAAAAAAAGTGTGGCGCTCCATCCTGATATGACCTTAGATGTTGCTAGGATGTAAAACAACAAGCAAAAAAGCAACAGTTTGGCACAACGAGCCTCATGTACGTGTGGCATCTCCCTAGCATTCGCATAACGTTATTCCAGCGATCTTGACATACTCCTAATGTCGCCATAATATTGGCACCCGCGCATTGTCGCGCGTTGTTGGTCGTCGAAAGTTTTGTGCAAGGATAAAACTTTGCCGATCCCCTAACGCAGGGCGCCGACCGTCGCCGACCGTCGCCGACCGTCACCGTCCATCAACATCTTACCAACGCGTGCCTAACGCACGCGTAACGCTTCCAGACATCTCCCGATGTTTTGCCAAGAAATTACACACGTCGACGCGCGTTGGCGACAAACGTCGTAATGTGACAGCATCATTAGGATGTTGCCTGTCAAGATATGATTAATTGTTTATTTTCGTGTTATTATTGGGCTATTCTATTTTCTCTTTTCCTGTTTACCCTTCTCTGTCTTGTTGGTTATAGCTATTCTAAGGTAGCACCTTCTCCGTCCCAACAAAAACAAACATAATAACAAAACAAAGAAACTTGCTCTATACAACACAATAACACAATTAGCACGGTGCACACACAACACACAATTCACATACAAACAAATGAGAAGAAACATGTCAAATTCGTTGCTTAAAACAAAAATCAATCCGGTACTGCCTCCCCCGCCGTCTCATATCCACTATCAATCTTCCATCACTCAACCCCACCACCGCACCACCTCAAACCCCGCATGTGCATGCGCATGCGCACCAGCAACAGACCGTAGTACCAGCTCTGGCCAAGGCCCCCACCGTGACAATAGCCACTCAGCCCCCACCTCTAGTAGCGCTGATTGGCCACATGGGGGCGCCACAATTACCTGGTCCCCCATTTAGCACAATAGGTTATCCCCGTAGGGGCGGACTGCAGTGGGGAATGGGTCGGGGTGGAGGTGGGATGGTGGAGCTGGGTGGGGGTGGGGGTGGGGATGGGGGCTGGCGGGGGGATGCGTGAGGGGTGTCCCCTGATGTTCTGGTTAGAAATATCACCTGGTATGTTATTGTGCTCCCGGCTCGTGGGTTTAATTCCTGCCATAACATGGTTGTTTTTCATTGCCCCTTATGGGAGGTGTGCGCGTATATATGTGCGTGTGTGTGAGGGTAAGGGACTAGAAAGGCTGCTACCTGCCAAGAAACAATGCAACAACATGCCAAATTTGGTACTTACCTGGATCAGGCAAGAATTGGTTGACTCAGTTTGTTTGTTTGCTTGTTGTTTTACGTCTTAGTAACATCGATGGGCATATATGACCTTAGATGTTGCCAGGACATAAAACTCCAACAACTAGCCATCTATGGTCATATCAGGATGGGAACTGACTTGTGGCACTGACAGTTTGTTGTTTGTTTGTTGTTGTTTTACTGACAGTGCGCAGTCATGGTGACTTTATAGTGCTGCCCCACTGAAAGACAAGGCCGCCGGTACCATGCCCCAATATCACACAGTCACATTATCCTGAGGGAGCAGTGGATTATGGACAAGTTCGGCTTCCCGAGTTCAGTCGTCAGGCACTGGCCTGAGCCCTGCAGGACTGTAAGTACTATATATTTTACTGACATTGTAACTTGCAATGATGTGGATTTGATTCATTATTGACCTCATTCTGGATGTATTCTTTACCTTATTGTGGAAAATCAATTTGTATTCATTTTACTTATGTTGCTTTATTATTTTGTCTTGCAGGTGATTGCCGCCATAGACACAGCTCAGGGCGATCTGGGGGCTGCAGAGACTACCTGCACTGAGCTGCAGATCGGGCTGGATGAGCAGCTGGGCAGACCAAGACCCCAAGCCGCGGCTCGAGGCAAGGCGAAGCAATCAACGCCAGTGGAGGAGGACAGTCTGCTGGCAGCTGTCCAGCAGCCTGTGGATGAGACTGTGGACCTGCTGAAGGGCCTGAAGCCACTTGCATCATGGCCCATGATATTGGTGACCGCCTTTGCTAATTTCATCAGGGACTCTATGGTGCAGGTGGAGCCATCCAGGTCCTACTCTTCCATGGCGTTGCCTGTGCGGCCCCCGTCTGTGATGTCATGGCCGTCGACATTTTCACACACGTCCTCCTGTCCATCACCAAGCGAGATGTACCAGCCGCATCCCTACCAGTGGAGACACCAACCACCATCTGGATCGCCCTGGGCATCACAGAGCTAGGAGTACATGCAGCATTACAGAATGCAGCCGGTGCTGCCTGCGTGGGTGGTGGCGATGCACCAGCTGATGGGGCCGATACAGGACCAGCCAACAGCGCAAGTACTGCAGCCGGTACTGCAGCTGCAGGCTCCATTTGCCCAGTAGCCCATGGGTCCTCCTCCACCAGTGGGGATGCCTTCAGCACCTCCAGGACCTCATCAGCTTCAGCACCTGCAGCACCATCACAACAGACTGGCAGCTCCATCTCCGGGGCATGAGCTTCAACCCAAGTGGTGCTGAACCAGTCCACCAGTACTCCACAGCCACGGACAGTTTGTTGAATCTGTCTGGGCTGTCAGGTATTTCCAAAGTCTCAAACTTGAACATTGAGCCGCAGGAGCTATTTGATGCAGCTGGGGACATGGATACCCAACCAAAGGCCCAGGAGGATAAGTGACTCTAATGTTGGTGCTGTATATATGTATATATTTATTGTTTGTAGTATGTTAATATTGTTTGCCTGTATATATGTATATTTGTTATTATGTAATTATTTTGTGCCTGTATATACTCATATTTATCAAATGTTTTTGTAAATAAAACTATATGTATTTTAATCTAGATGTTGGTGTCTGAATCTATTTCTTTGCAAACATTATTTATCCTTATTATATATAATACAGAAATCCCCCAAATGCAATGTGGTATAAATAAATTAAATACATTTTTTATAATTTTGCCCTTTGCCCATTTAGCCTACTTTAAAATAAAACTAATCTGGCATCTAACTTTGTCCCTGTAAATAAGAACAATTCCCCCCTCCCCCCTTAAAATAGTGAAATGTAAATGTGTCAGTGTAAAGTTTTACCCTTAAAAAAGTAAGTAATCTTCCCCATAAAGTAATCTTCCCCACCCAAATTAATAACTGACATGTCAATTTGTCAGTGTATATAATTGGGCCCAGAAAGAAATAAAGTAATCTTCCCCACCCAAATTAATAACTAACATGTAAATTTGTAAGTGTATATAATTGGGCACAGAAAAAAATAAAGTAATAAATCTTTCCCACTCAAAATAATAACTGACATGTAAATTTGAGTTTGGTACCAACACCAGATATTGATACCTTTTATTTAGACAAATAGAACTATCACATTTTTTTATATAGAAATATCACAGTACATATCACAAATGATAGAGATCAGAGTACAAATAGATCACAGTACAAAACGATCACAGTACAAACACATCACTAGATCATACTGTCCTGCCATTCAACTGAACCAGCTGGGGAGTTGGTCCAGTCCTTGAGGAGATTCCACTGCTCCTTTCCTGCCCTGTAGCCAGTGTTCATGCCAGGTACTTGAGCGGCTAAGTCTGGCAGGTTTCGGCCCTCTCTCTATGCTCCAGGGATGAAGTTGTGGTTGCCATTTTCTTCACGGTCTAGCTGCTGATTCTGAAGCATGGGTTTGTTTGTTTGTTGTTGTTTTACGTCCTAGCAACATCTAAGATCATATCAGGATGGGTACCGCCTTGTGACAGAACGCACTCATGGTGACTTTATAGTGCTGCCCCACTGGGAAACCAGGCCGCCAGGACCATGACCTGGTATCCCACTCAGTCATATTATCCTGACACTGAGCACACCAGTCCTTGCCCTGTCCTAATAATGCCGAGTGCCTGGCTAGGAAGCAACAAGAATCAATTTTTAAGTCATTGCTTTGACTAGACCGGGGTTCGAACCCACGACCCCATGATCTACCAGCACGGGAGACGGACGGTCTAACTCATTCGGCCATCCCGTCTGGTTCTGAAGCATGGGATATCGCATCCTCATCATGTTGTGTATGATTATGCATGTGGTGACGATCAGCTTCATGGTGCAGGGGTGGTGCTGCATCGCGGTGAGCAGAACCTGGAATCAGTTTGCCAGGATGCCAAACGCATTCTCTATGACTCTCCTACCTCAGGAAATCCTGTAGTTGAAGATGTGTTCCTCATGGGTCATACCCTTCCTGCTGTAGGGCTTCATCATTGTCGGGCATAGGGCGAAGGCATTGTCACCGATCAGGAAATAGGGTACAGTGTCCTGGCCATTCACAATAGGCTCACTGGCAGGGAAACCTAACGTACCATCTTCGATGCCTGTCTTCAGCTCAGAGTCATTGAAAACCTGCATGTCTGATGCCGAACCCTTTTCACAGACATCGGCCCAGATGAACTTGTAGTCTGCATCAACGAGTGGCAGGAGAACTATGGAGTAAAATCTCTTATAGTTCTAGTAGAGGGATCCACTCTTTGGGGGACACCGGCAGGCAATAGTGCTCCACATGTGTGGAGGAAGTTCCACCTCCCCATGAGCTTTTCCCAGATGGCACGCCATCCATCAGGAGTGGTGGAGCAGGTCATCACCTCGTCAATTTATTTGGCGATGACTGCTTTACACACCTCGCTCATGATGAGTGATTGGGTGTTGTGGGGGACCCTCCACCCAAACTTCATGGAAGCATACTTGCTCCCAGAGGCTATAGGTGACACAGAGTGAGGGCAAGTTTCAGGCCAGGCTCGGTCGGCTCTCTGAAGGTTGTGTACTTTTTAGTTATCTGAGGAAACACTCTGGCTAGCATCTCATCGAACATCTGGGGAGGCATCCACGTGAAATTGATGAAAGAAGCCATGTCCTCATTACAGAATTCCACCAGAAGCTGGTCATTCAAACCAAACTGTCACCGCCTCCTAATCCACGTTCTCATCCACATTCTCCTCAGTCGACATCATCTCTTTCTTCTAATAACATGGAGATGGTTTCAATTGGTAAATATCATGGTGATGTTGGAGAATGGCTAGTTGTTATTCGTGCAGGAAGGAGCCTTGCAGGGACATTTATACTCTCTGAAGAGCTGAGCTGTTCTGGTCAAACATGAAATCCGTTCCCTTTATATACTAGAAGGCAAAACGATCACACTATGTTCACAAAATGATCACGGCATGTTCGCAGAACGCTGCCAAATGTTATATACATTAAGCGAGTGCCAGATGAGTGCCCTACACGTCAAATACGTCAAGACATGGTGGAGAAATGCCAAAACCACATCGGCTATGCATTATGCATACATTAGAACAACGTCGTCATATGTTGTCATTACGTTGTCAAAGCACAAACTGAACATTACCACCTGCTCTCCATCAAAGGAACGAAAGTCAATGTAGGGCTATGTATGAACAACGTTCCTCCAATGAGTGGCTAACGTATCTCTATGTATGTCTAACGTATGCATAGGATAAGCCTGAAGTAACACCCGTATCACGGCGAACGTTGACATACATTGACGTATACCAACGAGTGCCTAACGCACGCGTAATGCATTAAGCTAGCATTCCTTACACACGGTATGCGGCATGCGAATTCGAATGCGGCAAAGAATGGAAAAGCATCTAAGTGATGGGGGTGCTTCCATGCCTCCGAATGCGAATGCGAATGCGAATGTGAATGCGAATGTGGCAACTGATTCGGTCCCTGTAGCCATTGGTGTGGCATGCGAATGCGAATGCTGCTGCATTTGCCATAGAAACCAATACCATTCCTTCACAAATTGGGAGGAAAAACCCGAACAAATGTTGGGGGTTGGCATATATCTACACCGCATATACGACATTTGCATGCCGCATGCCGCATACCGTGTATAAGCAATCCTAGCTTACCGATGTATCCCGACGTAGCGGCCAAAAATCACCTATGTCGGCGCATGTTTGCGCGATGCGTCATAATGTGACAGGGCTATCAATAAATGTGCTAGTAACTAAGGTTCATATGTAGAGATGAGATGTTATGTTTTAACCGGATTATGCAACGATAATTAGAGGTCATATCAGTTTATGTCGATCCGACGCATTTGACTCAGTAACCCAAACAGCAAAGGAACATATCAAAACAGGTTACAGGAGTAGTAGATAGCAAAAAACTATATTTAACTTAGATACTGGTGCACATATTAAACATTTGTCACCACATAAAACTATTAGAAGGAAATACTGAGGCAATTTAAAGCTGCATAGTCTGATGAAATATCAAATTTTCGAAACCAAACCAATTATCTAGATTTTATTTTACATATCTAACTTAGATACTGATGCACTTATTAAGCTTTTTTTTGCATAGAAGGCAATGCTGGGTCAATTTAACAGAACCTGATATTGCAGAAGTCTATGGTGTCAGAGTTTTGTCAAGCTTGCCAAAACTAATTTTCCATGTTTGCACTCAAAATATCCCAAAAGTATACCATTTAAAATAAAAGTAACTTTGAACTAATGTAAAGTAGATACTAGTGACCGATCTAATATATTTATCTCAGAAAAAATACAGAAATTCAAAACCATCAGACTATGCAACTTGAATAGAATATATGTTACTGCAGAAGTCAACAATAAGAGAATGATAACAAAGCAGGGGAATTACATACACAAATAATATTTGCATAAGTAGGCTACTATATACCTCACATAACCGTTTCGATTTTGAAAATGTTATGTTTTCATTGGATGATGCATCTTTGACCGAACGCAATGTCACCTGATTAATACAGACTATTCACTGATCTGGTCACAATTTCTTCTAGTGGCTCCGACTGGTGTACTACAGGTGATTCTTTACACTATATGTTATCGCCGTTATTCCCAACAGGTGGCGCCACCATACTACACATGTACGAACGAGAAAGACGAGTGGAAAGAAGAGTCGCGAATCCGTCTGGTTACATTTAATATTTCATTTATCACGAGCCAAGCATGCGATTTCCAGGTGGTATGCAGAGGGAATAAAACGTGGTGGAATACAACGTGGTGGAATAAAATGCCATAAAATATCATATATTTCATCTTGTTTTACATATATATATTTGTAATGTCAGGTGGTAACTGGTATGCATCTGCGTATCCGGGTATGTGGTAGATGAAAGATTCACCCTGACTTACAGTACAGGGGTCAATGACAATGTAGTCTAAATACGGGCGAACATAGCTTTAGTATGGAACAGGAAGTAGAATGCCTGGCACCAGTGTCAAATGGTTACTTATATCAACACAGAGTTGGTGAAATGGGGGAGAATGCAAAAAGACAAGATTGCGGCCAGAGAACGCCGTCGATTTCACTTTTAAATTGTATTAAAGTATATGTTTTATTATATTTTCCAACTCAAAAGTAGCGCGTAAATATCAAGATGTACATAAAGAGTACATTGTGCTTCTTAAATTAAGAATTTACCAGCTCAGTTAATTAACCCAGCATGTCGAAATTGTTCGCCAGCTTTTTTATTTGGGTTGGTTTTCACCCCTGTGCTGGAAGTTCGGGGTGAATCTTTTATCTAAGTATGTGGAAGCCAGGCCCATGTCTATACAAGCCTTTGAACCGACTTGGTAATGCCTACAGGATTGGATAATTCTAAATATGGTTTTAAATAAATGTGTACCAAAAATAAGTCTAGAACTAAGTATCTCTCGAGTTGCTACTTTAGTTGTTTTCCTATTGCTAATCCCCGTCCTGATATGACCTTATGGTGCTGTCACATTACGACACTTCGCGCCAATGTACGTCGACGTATGTGATTTTTTGCCTCTATGTCGGGATATGTCAGTATGCGTTACACGCGCGTTAGGCGAGCATTGGTATACGTCAATGTACGTCGACATTTCGCGACATATGGTGGCACGCATCAGGGGGTCGGCGAAGTTTTGTGCATGTACAAAACTTTTGACGCACAACAACGTTCAACAACGTGTGGATTTTATGTCTGCCATACGTTATGTAAGCGTTAGGCATACGTCAATGTACATTAGACGTACGTTAGTCAAATGTTGTTCACTACATTGCACTATGTGGACCTAGTTTAAAGGTAGTGGGAACATACAGCCCGCATACTGACAACCTATGGATAATGTACGCCTAACATACATCTCACGTACGTTGAGCGTTTCTCCAGCATGTCTTGAAGTATGTAGCGCATAACGCGAAGTTCTGGCGATCGAATAACGTATATAACGTTCACTGGCATTCTGTGAACATACCGTGAGCGTAATTCAAGCATTTTTCGCCGGGGGGTATGTTAGCCATACGTTGGTCATACGTTGGCCATACGCTGTGTATACGGTATGTATATGCCCAACTTTGCCTCCCATGCCGAAAAGTTAGATGCTTCTCGACGAAAAAAAGTGATTTTCCGCGTTGGTGGCGCGCTGGCGAGATACATCGTAATGTGACAGGGCCATTAGATGTTGCTAGGATGTAAAACAACAACAACAAAAAACTTATTGCTAACCAAGATTGCTTAGTGTCCTTTGTTTGTTCGTGGGCGCTTTGCGTCCTAACAACATCTATGGTCATACTAGGATGGGTACCAACTTGTCCACTATGCATTCATGACGATTTTAAAGTGCTGACTTAGTGTGAAGCCAGGCTGCCGACACCATGACGCATTATACGACTCAGTCACATTATCCTGATACCGAGGAAACCAGTCATTTTCCTATCCAAGAAATGCCGAGCGCCATGCTAGGTATTGACAAGTATCAATTTTGTAAGGCATTAGTTTGACCCGGTTGAGGTTCGAACCCAAGACCTTCCACTCGAGAATCCAGCCAGTGTACTTAACAATTCGGCCACCGCTTCCAGTCAACAACAGCAACATAATATGAGTAATTAATTTCCACTCACAATAATTATTTCGCATTAATTTCATACAGTGCCACATATTATCCATCCTTGAACAAAATCGTAACGCAATGCATCAGTAAAAATGCACAAGCAATATTGAATATAGATGAATACAAATACTCACACACACGTAATATAATCACAAGGAATATTAAAGTTGCAGAGTCTGATGAAGCATCACATTTTCAAAACCAAAGCAATTATTTAGATTTTATTCTACATATCTGACTTACATAACGATGCCCGTATTAAACATTTATTTCCACATATAAGGCAATACTGGGTCAATTTAATAGAACCTGTTAACTGCAGAAGCCTATGGCAACAAAGTTGTTGGCATGCTTGCCAAAATTAATTTGACATGTTTGCACTTCAAATATCTCAAAAGCTAGGCATTTAAAATAAACGTTATTTCAAACTAAAATAAGCTATATTATAACAATAAACTTAATACATTTATCTCAGACAAAAATGACAGAAACTCAAAACCATCGGACTATGCAACTTTAAATATATTTTTCTACTTTAAAGATATGCCCACACTCACACACGGTGTAGCGCGCCAAAATGCCGCGCTTTACGGTGTCGGGGTAAATAATCCGATCACGTGACCAATCACGAGCCGGTTCCACTGAGAGGCAGACGACGGGCAGACGAGAGAGAGACAGACGACTTTTGACAACAGTTATAGTTGAAGACTGACCAGTTACAAAGCGCCTGAACCAGGGCTTGCAGGCACAAGGTTGATTGGCATTCTTCACTGGAACCCGCCATTTATTTAATATAACCATTACATCACGTGGCTTAGGGAAACTGGTGAGGAACAACTAGGCTATAATTTATTCAACGGATTTGTAAACACATTTTTTTTGTTTGCTTCATTTTGTGGTGTCGTTTTTACTCGCGATAAGTTTGCGTGCTCTTGTGTCATGACATCCTTATAAGTTATATGACCTTAGATGTTGCCTGGACCTAAAAGTAAAACTGCAACAACCAATCAACTGTGTCATAAACTGATATCGTTATACTTCTAGGTTACTGACTAACCCGCTGTCAAAATTAAACTTAAAAAGCCAGTAAAACCAATATATATCAGCCCACCCCTATCTCTGTCTGATCTTTCCACCCAGGCCCCATAGAAGTGTGTATCGGTAGCAATGGTTGGCAATGAGCTATAACTCATCCGTGTAATGTCAGCTACACTTGGAGAGACTTTTCACTCTGATTACCATAACAGAGCGAACATTATTATAACATTGCATACTTCCATATGTATGTGTGTATGTATGCATGCGTGCATGTGTGCATGCGTGTATGTATGTATGTATGTATGCGTGCATGCATGTATGTATCTAATTATATATATTTATACACACCCAATGATTCAAATGGGAATATATATATATATACAAATACACACACATATTTACACATATGCATGAATATATATATATATTCCCGTTTGTATTCATCTGTCCTTACGTGTTGCATATTCACACCAACCAAACTTATCCTACACCTAATAACATCATGGCATCTCACTGTATTTGAATCCCAAATATTTGTTGTTGAGGGTCTCTTTGTAGGTATTATGTTGGACGCTTCCTTGTTCTACTCTGTTTCTAGTTGTGGAAATTCCCCCATATTGCACGGTTACCATTTTGAGTAATTGTAATGACGATAAGGAACTGGAAAGAACTGTAAGTTGGCTTACCTGTCATCGTCGGTGTAATAATATTTCTTGACTAGCTTGATTTAAACTGGAGCGGTTATTGGTTGCACATTGGGGAAGTTGACCACCACAACAAACACCCTCCCCCCCCCCGCCCTCTTCACAAACAAAAATACCCCCTACCGACCGAACCTGAATGTGCATTTACGTCCCTGATATAACTGTGATCACTTGACCACGGTCACGGGTGAGTGAATAGAGCCACGAGGGGCCAGGCATCGATCTGCTTGAGAAGTTGTGACACTCGGCAGTAGACCTTCTGCGAGGAATGTTGTAAATTCAGAAAGCAGTAGAGCATGACCTCTAAATAATTTGTTTCTTTTACGGCCCCAGCAACATCTACGGTCATATCAGGACGGGTACCGACATGACAGTGCGCACTCATGGTGACTTTATAGTGCTGCCTCACTGGGAGACCAGGCTGTCAGCACCATGACCTGATATCCCACTCAGTCACATTATCCTGACACTGAGCCAACCAGTCCTTGCCCTATCCTAATAATGCCGATCGCCTGGCTAGGAAGTGACAAGTATCAATTTTTAAGTCATTGGTTTGACTTGACCAGGGTTCAAATCCACGATCCCATGGTCTACGAACACGGGAGACGGACGCTCTAACTCATTTGGCCATCCCGTCTGGTCAATCGAGGCAAGAGTGTGGTATGAATTAGTAGTGTATGCACATGCACGCACATGTATGACCGGATGTAGATAAAAGATCCACGCCGTACTACAGAACAGTGGTGAAAACCAATCCGATATAAAAACTGTGGAAAAATGGGGAAATGACATGAGACCCTAATTCCACAATCAAAGAAGCAAATTATATTCTTCACCTACCTGGATGTATTTACCCTTACATTTTGAGTAGTTTAGTCAATTATATTCATAGATGCATGAAGTTTAAAATATGGATGGACATATCCACATGTCAGCCATTTTGATACCATCAGGTCTAGGTCAGTTTGATTGGCTGATGTAGTCAGGTGGTACATTTTGTTTGGCTGAGATAGTCAGGTGGAACAAACAGTTCTTTCAAACATGGAGGATGTATTTCATGAACTCTATCACTGACAAATGATTTTGTGTAAACATGCCTTCATATTATGTGATTTGAACACTTTGGAGTTTATATGTTGAGGGGAAGAATATACACTTTGATTGTGGCTAATGGATTTTTATCAACATCAGGTAGGAAAGGTAGGAGAGCCAATCCAAGGCCATGAACTGTGAGACACATCTTCGCCAGCGTTTACATAGCCTCGTGGCTCACCGCTGAACTCAGCGCTGAATCTTGTATCTAAACCGGATGTAGATAAAAGATTCACCCCATACTTACAGTAGGGGCGAACATCAACATAGTCTAAATATGGGCGAAAATAGCTTTAGTATGGAAGAGGAAGTAGAATCCCTGGTTCTAGTATCAAATGGCTACTTATATCGGCACAGAGTTGTTGAAATTGGAGAGAATGCAAAACGACAAGATGGTGATCATAGAATGCCATTGATTTCCACTTTAAAGTCCATTAAACTACGTTTTATCATATTTTTCAATTCAAAAGTGGTGTGTAGATATTAAGATATATGTGAATAATATACTTTGCTTCTTAAATTAAGAATTTATCAGCTCAGTTTCATTTACCCAGCATGTCAGCATGTTTCGCCAGCTTTTACACAGGCTTGTTCTTCACCCCTACTATGGCTACCGCAGCAGTACAGAGTAAATATTTTATCTCGACCGGATGCAGTAGTAGATTCGGTAGAGCGTAGGTTTCCTGTGCAGAAGGTGCGGAGTTCGAAACCCAGCAGAGTCAAAGCAATGACTTAAAAGATTGATACCTGTTGCTATCTAACCTGGTGCTCGGCAGTACTATGACAAGGACTGGTTAGCTCAGTATCAGGATAATGTGACTGAGTGGGGAATTGGGTCATAGTGCTGGCAGTATTGTCTCCCAGTAGGGCAGTACTATAAGTATAAAGTCGCCATGAGTGTGCACTGTCACAAGTCGGGACCCATCCTGATATGACCTAAGCTGTTGCTAGAATGTAAACCTCCAACAAATGAAGAAAATGCACATGTATACACGCATGTACATGCGTGTACACGCGTACACACGTGTATGCATGCAAGCACATGTATGTACACGTTAATACATATTATATGCATATATGGGACATTCTCTAAAGCTGTGTACCAGGAGCGGTATCCACTTCAATCATCTCTTGTAAATTACTTATTGAATATCATCAACATGTTTTTATGGATATCTGTTTCATGTTGATATGAGAGATATTAAAGATAATATTGTGATAAAACAATCTTAGTGTCTTAATTTGACTGAATTTCGAGAATTTGTATGGAAAATGGGGGACGGATTTGTGACATTGCTTATACCCGCTGTAAAAATACGGCACAGCGCATTAAATGTCCCACATCAGACTATCCAGATATACTTGATTAATTTACCAGATATAATGTTTTCATGATGTTCATAAAATATTTGATCTAAAAATGCACAAGTAGAAAATATGTGGAAATTACCAACTTCATCACCAACGTCACGCATAGTTTCCAAATTTATCTGCCATTTGTTTACATCTTGAACAACGACCATAACAGCTGGATAGAACTATTTTTAGTGGTGAACATTCATCACACTACATACGTATCGCATAGTAAAGGACCTTAAAGTGAATCTAGCATCTAAAAGCTTAATTTTGCATTGCAAAAATATTTTGAATTGTCGTTTCCAGTTTACGATGTGACGTTGCAATTTCCAATTTGCCAATTTTCCATAATATCATAAACAAGTAGGAACTATCTTGGCCCAGATTAGGTTGCCTGCACGGGCGGAAGGATATCAGTGCATACATTTCTGGTCATGTGATCGTATTTGGCGTGAAACAACGAATTCATTCATTCGTTTCCAACTGAACGTATTTGTGACGCTGGTGATGTCAAAGCAAAACAACACATCCTACTGCTCTGAAGGTAAGCTTTTAGCTGGAAATTGTTGTCTAATATGTACTTCTATGTGACAGAATTTTTTTCCATGATGTTTTTCTCTGTTTAACTGGCTATTAGTATTTTTTCATGTATGTGCCCCGACAAGCATGTTTACAATCATGCCTATCCATGTTCTGAGTTTCGTGGTACATTTTTTATTTGCCCTGAAATTTGATTTCTTACCTTCACATAGTTTTTAATAAAGTAGAAACTTACCCTATGAATTTGTTTATGATACATGAGTGTGTTATTTCCACCCTCAAGAGAGATATATAATTGTTATTTCATTCAAGAGGGAAAACATTGCCTTGCCATATCAATCGTAACAAGGAAGTCGAGATGTTGACTTCTTTGTTACGTAGTTGATCTGAAATTTTGTTTTTACACTGAAATTAGTTGCAATGATTACTTTCGTTGGTGTTAATCCAGTCAGAGAACATACTTGGTGAGGTCTTTATTTTTATATTATCACAAGTGAGTTAAATGTAACACTATTTGATTTAAGAGAAAACATGCCCTAGTTATAGCCTTCGTCATGTGCAAGTCGAAAATGTGGGTTTCTTTTGTGACATGTTGATATGGATTTGTTTTCCTTCAAACTGAAAATGTCATTAATGGTAACTCATATGGCTGATCCGATGAGAACATACTTTATAATGTAAGGGAGTTTAGTGTACTCATGAAAAAGCAATTGAGATGTGATAGTATTTATTTCAAAGGAAAAACATGTCTTGCTCATATCCTTCATCACATGGAAACAAAAAATGGCCACCTCTTTGTTACGTAGTCGATATGACAGTGTCAGACTATTGTTCCACTTCTTTTTTTAATATTATGTAGTTTTGTATGTGTGCACAAATTTGCCTGGAGCACCAGCTGCTTTTAAGAAATGTTTGATCTCGATTTATTCAGTGAAAGTGAAAATTTCAATTAGAATAGAATTCATGATATCCTAGTCACTCTGAGGAGAACCTATTCTAATTGCTATTGTGTACATGTCCAAAACCCATTTGTGATCAAAATGATTCAAAATAGTCCTTGTTCATGTATATCTCTCATATATTCATTGTTTTTCAACTTTTGTTTTCAGAAACAAACTCATCGTCCTGAGTCGACAGGGCAGCAGACTTGCTGCTAAATATCAACAGCCGGACGAGCCAGACCCACCATCTATTCTGCCCCCACAGAAAAAGGAGGTGAAAAAAACAGCAGCTGAAGCTACACGTGACTGGAAAAAAAGAATGGAGAACACCCCTGAAAAATATGCTGATTATCAGGAGAAATGCAGGCAATCAAGCAAAGCCTAACGTCAGAGTTGTACAGAAGAAAGAAGAGCTATACAATGAGAACAAACAAAACTCAGGATGAGGGCCTTGCGTGAACGAAAGAAACTCGAACAGAAACACACAGAAAAGCCAATGAATACCCGGGCAGCTAAGGAGGAACAACGGGCAAAATGGAGGAAGCAGAAGCAAGAGTGGTGGGGAAACAAAACAGAAAGTCAAAAGAAACAGAAAAGACGGAGAATCAATGAAGCACGTCGTATTAAATACAAAGTGCAGAAATTAGCAGCCACAAGTAAATCAATCAAGTCAAGTCCACTTATGGTAACACCTCAGTCACATGATGTGGATATGTTTGATATCAAGGATTCCAGAACTCCTGCTGCAAGAAGAAAGGCTGTGTCAAGAACTAGACATATCCTGCCATCCAGCCCTAGAAGATTTGCGTGGAAACTGAGTGACTTGCTGTTGTCAGCAACTCCAAGGAAGAAAGCACTTTTCAGCTTCAAACTAAAGACTGGTGAGAATTCTCTGGAAGAAAAAGTAGGGAAACAAGTGCTGGAAAACTTAAGAAGCTTGTCCAAAGTGCACTCAAAAGCCACTCAAGCCAGACGTAATGTATTGATGTCAGTCTGCCTCAAATACCGTTCTCTTTGGAAAAACAGCAGTCTTCTTGGCGTACGCAGAAAGATTGTGTAAAAAATGATAAATTCTAACATCCTGTCACCCAAGATGGTAAGGAAAATAAGGAAACTGCAGAAAGAAGTAGCTACCTTTTTTGATTCGGTTTCAAATCCTTTACCAGAAAAGAAGCTGGTTTCCAAGAAGACTGGGAAGTGTGCATCTACTTTGTCCATACCACTGACAGAATTGCATGCAACGTTTCTTGAGGAGAGTGGCAAGAAGATCAGCTTTTCACACTTTGCTAAGTGTCGTCCATCCAATGTTAAGCTCATGCAGCAGTGTACATTGAGGCAATGTTTATGTGAATATTGTGCAAAATGTTAACCTCAAGCTTCGGGCTGTCAATGGGATCGCTGCTAGAGTGAACAACATTTGCCGCATTAAGCATCTCTATCATGCTGTGGACATTATTACCTGCGGCAGAATACAAGGTGCATGGCAGAAGACATGTGCCTACAGGGAGTGCAACATCTGCAATATCAACAAGCTGGATGACCACCTGCGGCCACTTCTTAAGCACCAGGAACAACTGACATGGACGAAGAGGGAGTTTCAAACCAATACTGTCAAGGGGAAAAAGGTATTTTTTTGTTTAACAATCCCCACAGCATAAATAAACGTCAGCTACTGGGGATAATTCACTGGCTAAATTAATCGGTGTAAAGGATTAATTTATACTGTCAGTTCATACAGTAGAAATAAAAATCTATATAACTGTATAATATTCAATGAAATGCATACCACTGATAGAAATTGTAATGTATATAATATTCAATGAAATGCATACCACTGATGAAAATCAAAATATCCATATAATTAAACCATGTAATGTTTTCTGTTCTTTCAGTTCACCTGAAAGATGTTGGTTCGGAAGCATGGGACGATAGCAGAACTGATGACAGAGCTGAGAGCAGAAGTCTCCTTCCTTGCTGGTCATCTATTCAGAGCTGACTGGCAGCATCGCCAGTTTGAAGCAATGAGGAAGAGAACACCCTTTCCACAAGCCACAGTCGGCATGGTGCTTGACTTTGCTGAAAACTTTACTTGCTCAAACCAGGATGAGGTCCAGGTAGCACATTGGTACCATGAGCAAGTAACAGTTCATCCATACTATGCCTGCCCATTCTGCGAGGATACTGTGGCGGAGTCACTGGTGTTCATCAGTGATGACAGAAACCATGACTTCAATGCTGTCTTCCACTTCACCAAAGTCACCATAGACCATCTAAGGAAGACCTGGGGATTACAGCTGGACCACATCATCCAATGGACAGATGGCTGTGCAAGTCAGTACAAGTCGAAGGGTCCGTTTTCTCCTGTGCTCTCACAGACTTCGGGTGTACCCTTGAGAGAAATTATTTTGGATCACGTCATGGCAAAGGGCCATCTGATGGTGAGAGTGCTGTAGTCAAACATCACGCAACCACCGCTATCAAGGCAGGTTCCAGCATCATCAACAATGCTAAAGAACTATTTGATTATTGCCTAGCAAGTTCTTTGAACAAACAGCCAGAAGATGTCTTTAAGCATCTTTTTAGATCATTCTTCTGGGTACCAAGTAGTGATATCCGGAGGGACCGGAACAGGCCAGTCAAAACACTGAAAGGAACCCGTTCCCTCCACTGAGTAAAGTGTGTAGAGCAGAATGTCATAATGACATGCCAACTGTCCTGCTTCTGCAACCCATGCCTGTCTGGGTTGGGACACTGCATGAACATGTCGATTGTAGGACTATGTGAAAGACAATAGTTGCAGACTGCAACACCTATCAGAGCCCCCCGTCAATCTGCAGCATCCATTAGAGCTGAGCCTGTACCAGTCGACACTGCTTCCTAGAATGAACTGAACCAGAAAAACCTGTGCTTTAGTTTTAAGTCTGTTTTTGCCAAATTTAGTTATTTTCTACCATTAATTTGGCTCCTTTTTGTTATTGAGCATTTTAACAAGACATGAACAGACAGGACTTTTTGCTTGCATTGGTCATTGGTTTCCTAGGATGAACTTAACTGGAGAACCTATGCTTTAGTTTTAAATCTGTTTTTGAAAATTTTTATTATTTTATTATTTTATGTCAAATGTTCGATTATTTTATTTCAAATGCTATTAATGTGACTTTTTTGTTGTTGAGCATTTTATCAAGACATGAATAGGACTTCTTGCATTGTTCATTGTGTCTGTGTTGCTATCAGTGTTCTTTGAGTAATATAATAGATTTATTTGTAGGGTTTCTAGGGTACATTTCATGTTTGCTTCCAACTTTGGTTTCTATGTGACATCAGTGATCACAATATATGATTCTGGAATAATTTTGTTCTATGTGTCACAATTCATTATATTCTGATCATGTGTGTTGCCCAACAAGTATATATGAATATTATAATCAAAACAAGATAAAATATTTGCTCATTGTGTTCTGAGCAAAACTGAAAGGAGAAAAAATAAATGTGCTAGATTGGCCAAAATATAGTTGATCAAAAAACAATTCATACATAGTTATGTGAGTTCACTAACTCTTGTTCATCACAACACTTGGAATAAGCTATTACTACTTAACATTTATAAATGTATTATGAGGGAAAAAATATTATTTGACGGATATGAGAACATCATTTTTATCACTTTTCGGTTTCCAGGTTACGCGAGTGATATTGTGCAGACATTATGTTTACCCCCCTATAACTTGGAAATTTGAAGTTTGAATATCTTTTCTTTTACATTACCACAAACAGCACATATTTATCTTCACACATGTATGCAATTTGTATGTTTTTAACAATTTTGAATGTTGAGACCCTATGTCACACTTTTGGTAGACAGCTTTAGAGAATGACCCATATATAAACGGAACTTTTATGGACAGTTGATCCAGGCATGTTTAGACACTTAATGGCTGGAAGACCTGGGGCCGTATGCATGAACAAGTTTTTATCGGCTCCGGTGTTAAGGGCGGCCGGCGGGGTAGCTTACGCCGGTGTTGGGAAATGGGTCACGGGGTATGTACGGAGCCAAATCACGGTGGCGTTAGCTAACATAATAGTTATTTATAGATTTGGGAAATCCCTCTGAGCCTGTTGCCGGCGAGCACCGCTATTTGTTTTGTTTACATTCAATTCGACAATATGAATATTGCCGCCGATGTAGCGGTGGTGTTAATATTGCTTCAATTTTGGGGTTCATTTGACCAAATTTCACTTTTGGAGCATGTTATTCTGTTAAATATGATAGCATTGAATAGATTTGGCCCTAAGATATCGCTGCCGATGCGGCAATCCCTCTGAGCCTGTTGCCGCCGATGCAGCGGCGGCATTAATATCGCTTCGATTTTTGGTTTAATATCGCCGCCGATGTAGCGGCGGCGTTAATATCGCTTCGATGTTGGGGTTAATTTGACCAAATTTTACTTTTTTACTATGTTATTTGGTTAAATATGATAGCATTGAATAGAGTTGGGCCTAATCGGTACCTAACACCACCCTTAAACCTGCTACAGAGTGGTGTTAGCGTACCCAGTCTTAAACTTGCGGTGTTTGCGTAACACCGCTCCATACATACTGCCTTTTCGCCGCTAACCTAGAAATCCCCCCAAAACCAGTTTTGGCTTGCTAACACCGCCCCATGCATATGGCCCCAGTGCTCCGGCGCTGACAAAAGAATTTATTCAGCAGAATAAACATATTCACTAAAATAACAACAATGATAAATGCAATATGGGTTTATATTACACATGCACAGCATGAGTCCATGGACCAATATTGTGTTAAGGCAGTCGCAATGACAGTCTGGTTGAAGTTACCAAAGTTAGTAAAAAAACATCAAAAATAATTAAATTCTTTAAAGAAGAATTCTAAGTGAAAATGAAATGTGTATGTTAGGCACAAAAAAAACATGCTAATATATTTAAGTATTAACAACCCATACGAGGTGAAGCATTAGCGAAGTGTGATGATGCGCATTGGCAGCACCAATTAACAGAAGAGTAGTGATCAGAATGACCCTAAAACATAACCACCGTTCGGTGTGTGTATATATTTGTTTTACCTCGGTACTACCTTCTGGCTACTCGTAGTCCAGGGAGAAGGAAGCCATCCTGGTCCAGCAATTAGCATAATCAACTCACAATGGGAGGACATTTGTGAGTAGCTCTGGCAGTTTTCTACATTAATTACAAAACCAACCAGGTCATGTTAGCATTCACGTAAAACAAGTTTTGAAACTTTTCCATAAGTTATTACTGTTTTACAACCTAATTATGATTGAATTATTTAAGATCATTAGAATATGCAGCCATTGTTTGTTATTGATAAGCTGCCTGTTGCCGAACGGAGAGATGTTTGGAAGGAGCCATTTCCATCGATAGGATTTATTCCTGGGGTTCTTTAAGATTCCCCAATTAAGTATTCGATAAGGCGTACCTCTGGGTCCCATAATATTTTCTTCAACTTGTTGGCAAAGAAAGCCACAGGTGGGAGAAGTTTATAGGACAGAGTGTGGGAGGTGACCGCTACACTGGTCCCTACCCCTCATTTGGTTTGGTTGGTTGTCCATACCGTTTCCTACGACTGTCTATTAACCACATGCCTGTGTTAAAAACGGTTTAAACACGGTTTTAACGCCATGATACACAGCTAGTATAATTATACTCTAATTATCTGTGTGATATTCAGCCAGAATAATGCCTAACCATTGGTTATTTGGTGTTTTACAGACTCCGAGCTACGGCTACGAAGTGGAGTAAGGCAGAGGCACCTCAAGTGCTCAGTGAATATGAAGAATCTTCACCACCAGCACAGGTGCAAAGGTTGCCGGAACAAAGAGATTCCGATGAGGTGGGGGGGGGTCCGAGCCCGGCCCAGCTGACCTAGATGAAAGAGTTGCACGCTTATTACAAAAGAAGATGGAGATTTTTCCCTCCAGAGTGCCGACCATCAGGAAAGGGAAGAAACAGGTGCAGATTCAGAGGAATCTGACTGGGAGGATCTTGTCTGACAATGATCTTGTCTGACAAAGATCAGGCCTTGTCTGACAATGAGTCGGGAGGAGGAGGTTGCTGTGGCTGCGCGCAAACTCAAGCACAAAAAGAAGGCGCACTCATCAGATGGCCATATTGGACCAGACGGGATGGCCGAATGAGCTAGAGCGTCCATCTCCCATGCTGGTAGATCGTGGGGTCGTGGGTTCAAACCCTGGTCGAGTCAAACCAATGACTTAAAAATGTATACTTGTCGCTTCCTAGCCTGGTGCTCGGCATTATTAGGATAGGACAAGGACTGGTTGGCTCAGTGTCAGGATAATGTGACTGAGTGGGATATCAGGTCATGGTGTTGGCGGCCTAGTTTCCCAGTGGGACAGCACTATAAAGTCGCCATGAGTGCGCACTGTCACAAGTCGGTACCCGTACTGATATGACCTTAGATGTTTGAGTACATGAGGGCATGTAAGAAGAAGCCGCACATGAAGAGCAAGAAGAAGTCCAAGAAGAGGAAGAACAAATCCTCTTCTTCTGACTCTTCGACAATCTCTGACTCTGATACTAAACGCGTGGGGAAATACAGAGTTGAGTGGCAAGGTGAAGAAGTGCAAGGTTCTTCGAAGGAAAAAGATCCATACCACTACAATGATGAGGAAAACCATTCAGGGGCACTTCAACACCTTCACGCCGGCTGAGGTTATTATGAAGCTGGCTGAGAAATTCACGGGGATCAAAGGGATCCTGGAATCTGCCATCAAAGAGATGGACTCAGACGTGAGACTGAGTGAGGACAGGAAGAAGTTTGAGGCGGTTCTTCACACTGTACACAAATCAGTACTCTTAGCGCTCTCAGCCATTTCACCGATAGCCAACAGGATGAATAGCCAACAGGATGAATGCTGAGAATAAATTCTCATCACTGTGGGAGGAAATGGATGGGGGAATTGTGCTGCTGACAGCGACTAGCAATTTCCTGTCATACAGACGTTTCGAAGACGTCTTTAAGGCGGTCTGCATGGATGCAGAAAAGGAAGTAGCCAGATCTAAGAAGGTCTTGGACAATGACGGGAAGGAATAAACATTATCCCTTGCCCCCGGACCAGATGGGATGGCCAAATGAGTTAGACCGTCCGTCTCCCGTGCTGGTAGATCGTGGGTTCGAACCCTGGCCGATTCAAACCAATGACTTAAAAATTGATACTTGTTGCTTCATAGCCTGGCGCTTGGCATTATTAGGATAGGGCAAGGACTGGTTGGCTCAGTGTCAGGATAATGTGACAGTGGGATATCAGGTCATGGTGCCAGCGGCCTGGTTTCCCAATGGGACAGTACTATAAAGTCACCATGAGTGCACATTGTCACAACTCGGTACCCGTCCTGATATGACCTTAGGTGTTGCTAGGACATAAAACAACAAACAAACCAAACCCTTGCCCCCAAGCCCATTAAGGGAAAATCATTGGACAAGACCAAGATGTTCGGTGGACAACTCCAGCACTTGCTCAAACAAGTGGAATCCGGTTCCAAGTGTGGGAAACGTATTGAAATGGACAAAAAGAAATTTGCAGACATAAATCACACCTGCTTCAAAAAGACAAGGCAGGATTTCCAAAGCCATCGAAACAGACAACGAGGAGGCCGGTTCGGACAAACTTCAGCTTTCAGGTCAGGGGAAGGGGCCAAAGGCAGTTGTTCGGTTGGAATGACAGGAACAGACCCTTCAAGAGGGTTCAATGCCCAGAAGCCGTTCCCCTGCCCATAGAACAAATAGAAGTGGCAACACAAACACCAGTAAGCATATTTAAAGCTGGTAACCTCAATAATTGCCTACCAGAATGGAATAACATTACGGAGAATTTAGCTATTCGTTTTGTTTAATGAAAGGAGTAAGAATATCTTTGATTGAGGAACCTATTCAAAATAACATACCTTTCCCTTACTGATTTCATGGTTCAGAACGGGAGATAATCAGGTCCGTAAAGGCATCATAGAACCAGCACTAGATGTGGCTGGGGAATTTATTTCTAATATTTTCATGAGACCCAAAACAACTGGAGATGTAAGACTAATTCTAGAACTAACATTGTTTAACAAATTAGTAGAATACAAACATTTCAAAATGTTTTCATTAGACACAGCTAGAGACTTAGTAACACAAGACTCCTGGCTAGCCAGTGTGGATCTCAGAGATGCATACTATACAGTACCAATCTATAAACCTGATCATAAATATCTCAGGTTTTGTTGGAATGACAAACTGTATGAGTTCATGTGTATGCCTAATGGACTAGTTTGCGCTCCACTCATTATCGCCAACAACAGTTTGTGGTCCGTTTGAATTTGAACTTCCTTGCCAAAGATATAGTCATGAAATCTCTGGCATCCGAAACATATGGCGAGCATTTCTTTTTCAATAGTGGCATACCCACACTGCGCTGAGTCGAGTGCATGAGATGCAAGTGCCATTGGTTTGTCTCCCTGCATTAATACAGCTCCTAACCCTGATTGACAGGCGTCTACCTGAACAACAATGGGCTTCTCGACATAATAGTACGCTAACACAGGAACAGTCCTCAACTTTTCTTTGAGCTTGTCATAGGAAACTTGTTGTTCGCTCGGCCAGTGCCACAAGACATCCTTAGCGAGGAGCATGCGCAGTGGTTTGGCAATCTCGGACATGTTTGGTATGAACTTGTGCACATACCCAACCATGCCTAGAAACCTCTGCATGCCTTGTTTGTCACGCGGCTCTGGCATGTCTACAATCGCTTGTACTGTCTGGATCTGGCTTCACACCTTGCTGGGGAAGTTGATGACCTACATACTTTACTGTAGTTTTGCATAACAAAGATGTTGACTCGTTTCACTTGAGATTTACCCACCTAGCTCGGTCCAACACTGCTCTGAGCCTGTCGTTGTGCTCCTCCACGGTTGACCCAAATCCCAAAATGTCATCCGCGACTATACCGATACTGGGTAGATTGCCCATGACGCGGTGCATCTCCTGAATAAAAATGTCACCGGCTGTTTTGATGCCAAAAGGCAGACGGGTGTACCTGTACCGGCCTCACGGAGTGTTAAATGTGCACAACAATGAACTTTCATAGTCTAACTCGATCTGCCAATACCCTGTCATGGCATCCAACACTGAGAAATATTTTGAACTCACCTGCACCAGTGCCAATATGCCTGAAATGCGTCGGTGAGCGGTCCGATCTTGTCTCGTTCAGCGAGTGCGATGGACATATTGGCAAAGACCTTTTGCGCTTCCTCGCCGGTGACATGAAGAAAAATGCAGCATTGCACTCATTCTGTCTTCGTTATGACACCTGCAGCAGTGGCATATATATCATATGCTCTGATCCATGTTTTCCAGTTCGATCTTGTGTTCTTGCAGAGGATGAGCTGTCCTGGCGGTCTGAGACCCAGCAGTGAATTAGCGGGTGGCATTCTTCCTCAACTGACACCATGTAAAAGTATGTCTGAACACTTTGACTTCTGGATACTGAATGCTTTATTCACCGTCCAGGGCACTGAACCGCCGGCACGCTCTGTCTATGACGTCATCTCTTTAGTATATCCTTTGTTCTCCACACGTGCCTGGATGCCTTTATGCATATATTACACCTCGGTACAGATGATGGATAACTGGTGTTTTCCCGAGCTACTAGCCTCGGATAGTCATGGGTTAGAGCCGGCCCACCCTACCACAACTATCACGTTTCGCTGGTGCAAAACGAAAACATGAAAGTATCCATATAATACTAAAAGCATTTTTATCCTATAAAGTATGTAAAAGATTGCTGCACCCGGATGTGCTTTCTTCTCCCTGACCCACGACTATTCGAGGCTAGTACCTCGGGGAAAACACCAGTTATCCATCATCTGTTGCCAGGTAAGATTCATATAACTATACTCTCTCTCTCGCTCTCATAAATTATATATATACATATATATATAATTTAACGGTTTGCTACTAAATTACTAATTGTTTCCTTAAGATTTCCATTATATTCCGTGTGTATTTCCTGGGCCTGCTGCGGCCGGTTGAACGCCTTCGTGATTTGAAACCTGGGCTAGAGGCGGATAGCCAGAGTGCCATCTATGTACAGGATTATCCCCTCCCGCATTTAATATACCTATATTTGTTCTTTTCGTAGTCTACTGGCTCTCCTCCCCGCCGCATTTAGTTGTATATGACTTCAGGTGATTCATAAACAAAGCAGCCGGTGTACTCCGCCGCCATTGTTACTTATAAACACCCAAGATATTGTGTACTCATATATATATTACTAATGTGATTCATGTTTGGATTAAGGTGATTATTGTTTCCCCGGAGGGGAGGGGGTAGGCTTCATACAGCCTGCTGGACAGAAGGCCCTTAATAATAGAGATAATAATGGATCATTGTTATAGAGTTGACCATAGCGGTTAATATACTAAGGGACTGGAGGATAGTAAGGAATGCAAGGGACGTGTCAATCACTTTTAAGAGCTCACAACTTTATTTCTGTTCCTACTGCTACAATCTAAGTTTACCAATCATCACCGATACTAATAAATACATCCCTTCCCATCTAGTTTTGAATTTCAACAATTAAAGCCTAAATATCATCTAAAACATCAGAGCGTGCAATGGGGACCTTTCAGTTTGCATGAGTCTCTCATCAGATGGCGCACCCTGCCGGTCTCGGTATTGCTTTGGTTGGATAGAAGCAGTTCCTTCTATCAAGTGTGAGGATTTTGGTGTGTGTGGTGGGGATGGGTGTATGAGGAGTTAGGGGTGTATGGTGGGGGCTTAGGGATGTGGTGGGGTTTAGGGATGTTGTGAGGGTGTAGGTGTGTGTGGTGGGGGTTGATGGTGTGTGTGGTGGGTGTTAGTACATACATAACAGTAGGGGTTAGGTGGTTTGTGGTGGAGGTGTAGGGGTATCTTGCAGAGCGGCACCTCACAATCTTTAGTATCCCTAAACCCCCATCACACCCCTGTACCCACACAACAGCCCTAAACCCCCACCACACCCCCAATGATACCCCTTACACCCCACTACACACACCTATACCCCCAGTACCCCTTACACCCCAACCACACACCTAAACCCCCCACCACACACTTACACCCCCACCACACACCTACACCCCCACCACACACCTACACCCCCACCACACACACCTACACCCTCACCACACACACACCTACACCCTCACCACAAACACACCTACACCCTCACCACACACAACCTACACTCACCACACACAACTACACCTCACCACACACCATACAACCCACCATACACCCCACCACCACACTACACCACCACACACACCACACACTACACCCCCACCACAATCCTTAAACCCCCACCACACACCTACACCCCACCACACACTACACCCCCACACACACCTACACCCCCACCACACACCTACACCCCCACAACACCAAACCCTCACCACACCTACACCCACACCACACACCTACACCCCCACCACACCACCCTACAAAACCACACACACCACACCTACACCCCCACCATATCCCTAAACCCACCACACACCTACACCCCCACCATACACCTACATCCACACCACACACCTACACCCACACCACACACCTACACCCCACCACACACCTACACCACCACACACCTACACCACCAAAACACATACCACACACCTAAACCCTCACCACCCACCTGCACCCCCACCACACACCTACACCCCCACCATACACCTACAATCTCACCACACACCTACACCCCCAAAATACACACGCACCTACACCCTTCTATCCAACCATGAACGCCGACTTGGACCGGGAACGGGTGCTGCCACCAAGTGTATAGCAAGAGAAAAGGCTTATGAAATCTCCCCATTCGCCATGTCTGATCGGTCCAAGCCCAACCGCTCGACGCTTCTACATTGCTATGAGAGTAGAGCGGGACTCCGCGGCATGTCTCCTAGCAACGACTTACAGCAGTGAACCCTTCCCCACATTTGATGGCTAATGCGGGTTTGGCTTGGCGAGCAGCCCGCATTCAGAAATGCGGGCTACTCGACCCAAGCCCGCACCGGCCACAGCTCGATTATAGTCTCGCCCACTTCATATATATATATATATATAGTAAAGTAATTCATACATAATGACGTTGTCCCATACTGCAAACAGTGTTTGTTCTATGTTTAATTATAGACAATGACTGCTCCGGTATGCTGGCTGAGGTCATCCCTTCACGCAACCGCACGCCCCCTGCTCCTCGTCCCCTTCCTCCTCCTCTTCCTCCTCGCTGTCCCCGTGGAGAGATGTCACGGCCAGGAGGACTGTACTTTCCCCGACTTCCTCCAGTTTTCTCATGCCGGATCCTGGTTCCACATGGTCCGCAATCAGGGCATTTTCGGTCCCAGACAGGACATGATGATTGTCACTTTCAAGGCTGGACTCATGAGGTCCGAGCTCATGATTGACTTCAACTCATTCCCCCTCCGGGTGGTGCACACCCAGAGGTGTCTGAACACGACGCTAGGTGGCGCCTATGTAGTGGTACGGGAGGAGGCCGGGGTGAAGAATGCCAGCTACCTATGTGTGCAGTTTAATCAGAAGAGTTCCAGTGTTGTTCTACTGCGTATTTCTACCGTCGAAATGGACCTGAAGGCAGTTTCTTGTGCAGATCTTGTTAGCGACCATTGGCCAATGGTTGCGAAGGACTCCTCCTCTATGGGGGAGAGAATCTCAACTTCCAAAATCACCGATTACATTGGCGGCTATGATTTGAATGTTGATGGTAAGCTGAGAAAGCAGTGGCTTCAAAAGTGTGATAGCACCCTCAAGATGGATCTTCCTTCCGTCGAAATAGCCTGTTCATTGCAAAATGTAATCAATCTGGATTTCCACAGCACACAATGCATTCCACCTGGATTGCTGATGGACCCGAAGCAGGACCTCAATGTGCTAGCAGTGTGGCAGCAGTACAACTTCACCTTCCTTGTTCTACGCAATAACCACCGTAATCTATGGTGTGTCCGCCTTGCCAAGTCCAATGAGACAGAAGATGTAATAGACTTGGTGATCTTCTTGGATCTTGTGTGCGACCCGACAACTAACTTCACTGAGGGCATGAATCAAATCTCCTTCACGATGATTCAGCATGCGGCTCCTAACCACTCGTTGGATCTCGTTGAGGGTGCACTCGACAAGGACTTTCGCGGGTTATGGTATCAAATGGATGGCGTCTTAACGGTGAACATCACCAATTCCACAGTCCACTTTCCAAACATGGGGAAGTATGAGTTCTCTGGAGAAGGCAGGGTTATGTCCAATGATCTGGTAAGGGTTCCGCTACACAGTATTAGTCATAATGGATGCTCACTGAAGGCACTGTGCTTGGAAATCGGCTTCCAAACAAGATCCGTTATCAAGTACCGTTACAGAAGAGTCTCATCTCTTGACCTTGCCACCAGCCAGCCAGGTGATCTTCGTGATCTTCATGATCTTCATGATAAACACTGCACTGACGGGGACTTTTCTGAAGAGGGCGGAAGTCCAAATCCATTCACATATATCATACGGAATAGCAAGAATCTTGCAGTAAATGACAGCACTGAATGTACACTATTCATCCCAAACCAAGTGTATCGCCTCTCCATGATGAAAAAGAAAAAGGGTGGCAACTGTGACTTGGAAATAACTTCTAGTAACTCAAGCACACTGACCGTTATTTCAATGAGCCCCAGCTGTGAAAATATAAACATGGGAAGCCAACATTGCCTGGCAAGCTTCCAGACGAGGCGTGGCAGTAGAATACTCCTGACTGTCAGTCACAGGGCAAAGGCCAGCTTCAACTGTTGGATCTCCAATACGAAGAACAACATCTTCTACCTTCCAAGAACTGACTGCAATGAGGATACTGTATATTTGATGGAGAAATCGGGAAAGAGGCCAGTGTCTATGCAGAGTTTCATGGTGAACGCTGTACCTCAAGTAAGGTCCTCAACCGATGTGACATCGACCACTGCTGTCACAAGAGCTGTCACGACCGAATACAAGCATGACACCACGACGAAACCTGTTGATCTCCAGAACTACACCATAATTTACACATTTGGTGTTGCCTCTCAATGTGCTCCTTCAATTTGGTTATTGTGCCTCGTCAAGATTCTGTGTTTGTTTAAATACGTTCTATACAGATAGCATTCGCTTATTCATCATTCATCATTTGTGATAACCCAGACGGGATGGCCGAATGAGTTAGAGCGTCCGTCTCCCATATTGGTAGACCGTGGGATCATGGGTTCGAACCCTGGTTGAGTCTTAGCAATTGATACTTGTTGCTTCCTAGACAGGTGCTCGGCATTATTAGGATAGGGCAAGGACTGGTTGGCTCAGTGTCAGGATAATGTGACTGAGTGGGATATCAGGTCATGGTGCTGGTGACTGGTCTCCCAGTGGGGCAGCACTATAAAGTCATCATGAATGTGCACTGTCACAAGTCGGTACCCGTCCTGATATGACCTTAAATGTTGCTAGGACGTAAAACAAAGAAAAAACCATTTGTGATAATTTCAACTTCTTTTTTGCCTTTTCTTTTTTTTAAAATCTAAAAAGCTAACATTTTGTTTGTAAGGCTTTCAGACTTGATTTTCTTAAATGCTATCTTTCTCTTTTGTAGTTGGGTCGTTCTCTGAAACTGGGTAGGCCTACCACATTTGGGTTCCATATTACATTGGTGATGAATTTCTTTTATTTGGCAGTGGGGAGGGGAGTAGCAAGTGAAATAGTTTTTTTCTGTGCGTTAAGTATGTTAGCAATGCTAAATGTAATTAGTCTATCTCACAATCACAATCTTTTTTTCTTAACTGTAATCAATAAAATCTTGTTTGAATCTGTTGTGCGTGTTAAAATGATGTTCTAGATGTGTGTTTGGTTTTAACATTTTGCTCAATTTATAAAAGGTCAAAGTCAAAAAGTGAAAGTTTGTTTACCCAACTCTGATGCACAAGGTATGCATAACACATGTAGGTCTACACCGTAAAATGAACATGGATTCTAATATTTGGAACGTTTTCACTTTTGTTCTCCATATCAGACATTGGTACCCAGTTTCACAGAACCACCCGTTTATATCAGCTTTAATGATAGGGTTTTCAGAACTTCTTTTTTAATTAAACATTTTTTATTTTATTTTTATAAACCTATGCTTGCATTGCCGCCTTTTCAATGCCATGAAGGTTATCTGTGGGGAGATAACATAAGGGGAATAGTGTACCAGGAGCCGATGTGCATGTAATTTGTTGGCGGTTATGCGACAAGCAGCTATAGGCCTATTCAACAGTGTTTAATTTCTGAAATAATAATGGCAATTTCTAGATGTCCTTAAGCTTAAAGCTAGATACTATGATAGCATTGGTGCAGTTAAGTCCATTGTAGTACATATGCTTAAGTAGCTAGTTGATGGTGTAGTTGGCGGTGTATATTTGCAACAAATAAACAAAATTTAGGCCTATATCAGTTGTTTACGAGTTGTTTTTTCTTTAAGCAAAATCTTTCAGGATTCATATATATTCCTAAAGATTACTCGATGGATATTGTATGCATTGCTGTGAGCAAAAAGAATTAACTTTCCAAAACTTGTCATCTTTAATTTGTATAGGCCCTACATTTATTTTAGAGAATTTTATATTTGACCATATCTTGTAAGTATATTTGCAACAAATAAACGTTTATGGTGACGTTAGGGGCGTGTCGAGATACGTTAAACACGCTGGAATAACGTTATACGAATGCTAGGCACACGCCACACGTGAGTGAGGCTCGTTGCACCAAACTGTTGCTTTGTTTGTTTGTTGTTTTATGTCCTAGCAACATCTAAGGTCATAACAGGATGGTGAGCCAAACCTTTTTAGTTTTTTTCCTAACGCGTCGATATACGTTACCACAACGCTACCCCCATGTCACGCTAACATTAAACTTTTTCCCACCGCGCCGAAAAGTTTGACGTTTCTCGACTTTGTTGCATGTTGGCGGCTCGCCAGCGAGAAGCATTGTAATGTGACAGGGCGATTACAGGTATACTGACTTGGTATTCCCTTCAATGTTGCAACAAACGCTTAATCAGTATCTAAGTTAGATGTGTAGAATTAAATCTGGGTCAGTATTTTGGTTTTGAAAATTTGATGCTTTCATCGGACTATGTAGCTTTAAGTCATACTACATCAGTAGGGCCTCTGCATGGAATGGGAGAATTAGGGCCTGTAATATATGCATAAAAGACATCCAGGCACGAGCAGAGAACAAAGGAATGTGTAAATGAAATGACGTCAGAGGCACAGGGTGCCCGCGGTTCAGGTCGCTGGACGTCGAATAAAGCATTCAGTATCCAGAAGTCAAAGTGTTCAGACGTCATGCTTTTACAGGGCCAACTGTGCAAATGTATGTTCAAGGAAGGGCTTGGAAAGTCGAGACTCCTCTTTGTGGTTCTCGCTTTTGAGTGGTTCATAACCTTATGATGGTTACCGGCTGCGGAACTGCAGCATTCAGGGAATCGACACCAATAAATCGGTCCGTTCCTCGGTTGAAGAGTAGACTTCAGTGGGGGCATTTGAAGAAGCGGGGATTTCTTTACAACAATTTAACAAAGAGTCATTGGGGCGGACCCGGATCACTCCAGCCCAGCGGTAGCAGTGCAGTCATAGCCAGTTGCTGGGGGTTCTGGAGGAAGGGACAGTAAAAGGTGGGTTCTGCAGCAAGAAGAAAGCGAAACAGTGAAAACAGAAAATGGCCCCACCCAAGCAAACAACTCCCTTGATCAAGGGGAGGAGTAAGCCCGGGAGAAAAAAAGAAAGGGTAATATAGAGGAAAGAGAAATGAGGAGAGTTGAGTCAAAGGGTTGTCTCCTTGTTCAGTGGTGGCCAGGTCAGAAAACTGACCAGGAAACTCAATTTCTATTGTCAACAGAATAGTACATGTTTGTGGAATAATGTATAGAAATTGTGAATAAAAAATGTCTGTCTAATATCTGTGTAATGTCTGTAAGCGAGCCGGAGACACCGACGGGGTAAGAGGTAGAAAGTGAAATGCTGGCGATAGAAGAGGTGTGGACGAAGTGCAGCCCGGATAGCAAGAGTCTTTGCGGTCTTGACTTCTGGGGGATCATAACTTCATGATGGTTACTGGCTGCAGAACTGCAGCAATATAGAAAGACACCGATAAATCGGTCCAATCTTTGGTTGAAGATTAATTTTCTGGTGGGCCAGTTGTAGAAGCTGGGGACATCTTTACAATCTATCAAATGGCAAGTCGTTGGGATGGCCCCGAATCTCTCCAGTCCGGCGGTAGCAGAGCACTCATATCCAGTCAACAGCAGCAACGGTTCAGGAGGAAGGGATGGGTAAAGGTGGGTTCAGCGGTTCCAGCAACATGAACAAAGCGAGAGAAACGATAAGGTAAAGGTCTCCACCCAACCAAAAAAAAAGGGTAGAGTATAGGAAAGAGAAATGAGGAGAGTTGAGTCAAAGGGCTGTGTCTCTTGCTCTATGGTGACCAGCTGGCGAGCCAAAGACACAACAGAGTAAGAGTAGAAAGTGAAATGCTGGCGGACTCCCCCCCCCCACCCCCCCCCCCCTTCTGGAACTCTTTTCAGACATTATGAAGGAGGCGCAAGGCCAGCAGAGAGGAGACCAATTTGAAGTTGGTTACTTATTCCTTATTCCTTATTCGACATTCAAAGCAAAAAAGGGGATAGATGTCACTGTACCACCCAAGAGTGGCTGGAACTATGTAAAACCTTGATCTGTGACCCTGATAAAATATTGCATTGACCCACTGACCCCAGACGAAAAAGAACAGAGACACTTAAAACAAAAACCAAAAAAGTTGTCACTGTCCTACCCAAGAGTGGTTTGAAATATGTCACAGACACTTAAATCCAAAAAGGTGTAAAACAAAGTTAGATATATAACATTAACCACTGTTATCAGGGGCAGAGATAGATGCTTGACATATTTCTTTTTACTGTAGCATTTGTACTTAGTGTTATATATGTTCGTTTCACAATTTCTTTTGGATTTAAGTGTCTCTGCTCTTTTTCGTCTGGGGTCAGTTGGTCAATGCAATATTTTATCAGGGTCACAGATAGATGGTTGACATATTTCAAACCACTCTTGGGTGGTACACTGACTCCTTTTCCTCTGGCATTAATACTTAGTGTTATATATCAAGCTTTGTTTTACCATTCTTTGTCCTGTCCTGATATGACCTTAGATGTTGCTAGGATGTAAAACAACAACAAACAAACAAAAACCATTCTTTGGGGTTTAAGTGACTCTGCTCTTTTTCCTATGGGGTCAGAGTATTAATATTTAATGTTATTGACACTTTGAATATCGAATAAGGAATAAGTAACCAACTTCACACTTTGAATATCGAATAAGGAATAAGGAATAAGTAACCAACTTCACAATTTGCATATCGAATAAGGAATAAGGAATAAGGAACAACCTTCACACGGGTATCGAGATAATTAATTGCTTTGGTTTTGAAAATTGGATGCTTCATCGGACTATGCAACTTTAAGCAAGGGGAATTGCAATCATGGTATTCCTCATTCCTCGTATCACTCATTACGCCAGTAATCAAGTCAAGCATGTCGACCATTCGTTGATCAGCCCTATCCTAGGCATACTAATACAATAATAGTAATATTGTTGATATAGTGACTGTGTCAGTATGTGGACACTCCGTGATGGCGATGCTCCGTCGATTGTGAAGGAGTTATGTGTTAGTTATTGTTACTACTACTCGTGTTATGGGGCTGTCACACTACGGCGTATTTCGTAAGCGTATGCCGGTGTAACGGTTTGCGTCACATACGCCGTCATACACCATCATACGCTATGCATACGCTATGCATACGCTACACATACACTATGTATACACTACGCATACGCTATGCATATGCCGTATACACCCGGCTTACCCCGTCATACGCGCGTCCGTCGGAAAATTTGTGTGCATGCTAAAAATGTTCAGCGTATGACGGTGTAAGGCTCAAACGCTGCTCATACGCTATGCATACGCTGGCATAGGTTACGTATAGGTTAGGGGTACGTCAGCATAGGTTAGGCGTACACTGAAACCGTGCCTTCGGCGTATCTATAGCGTATATAGCATACGCCTAGCCTACATGTAAAGTATTTGAGTGTACTCCTAGCGTATTCCTAGCGTATTCACAGCGTATACAAAGCGTATGTGCAGCGTATGCCCGGCCTATAGTCTCGGTATATAAAGGCGCCGCAAGGCTTCTTCTGTCAGTCCGGCTCTGCTGCTCAGATACCATATGCTTTTCATACGCCACACATACGCCATCATACCTTACTCATACGCTACTCATACGCTCATACACTAGGCATAGGTCGCTCATACGTTACGTATACACTCAACCTGCCACTCATAACTGTCAAACCACATCAAAGTATGCCGCGCATATGTCGGGTTACGCTTCTCATACCTTGTCATATGCTAGGGGTAGGTTACGCATCAGTTACGCATAGGTTACGCATATGCTCCAAAAGACACGTCAGTGCACAAAGGTCACCATACGTCGTCCCGCAACATTTTTCAAATTTTTGCGGTAGGTTTTACATACGCTGCTGACATACTCTGTAATGTGACAGGGCCATAAGTGAATATTCTATATATTAACTATGTTGTCTATTGAATATTTTCATGCATGGTGTCCCATGTGACATTCTTCTATAGAGGGGTGTAATGACGTCACAAGACAACTTTCGGTGGCCATATTGGATTACATACAGAAGGCTTGCAACTGCCTACACTGTGCTTATTTACTGATTTGTTGGTTTATTTGTCACTGTTTTGAGCAGTTTGGCCTCAGAAGTTCTTGCTAAAGTGCTGTAAGTAAACACATTGAATGTAAACTGCCCAGAACCTTCCAGAACACAAGAAAACTCTGTTTTACTGCATCTGCATGCATTCACAACATGGCTAGGGAGGGTGCTCGTAATCCAAGATGGCTGGCCGCTGACCGCTGACTGCTGAGTGATGACGTTACGTGCACTCCCTCTATTGTATCAAAGACCCTAATATAATAAAGCCGTGTTTACACGGGCAATTGTGAAGCGAATTAGACAAAGCGATTCATATGAAGCGAAGTAGCGGCGCGTTTACACGAAGCGAGTTTGAAAGTGTTTCGGCGCTGGGAACCAGCAGCCTTAGTTCTGCCTGTAGCCGGCGAGCACTGCTATTTGTTTACTTTACACTCGTCGATTCGACGCCGATGAAGCTGCTACGTTAATATCGCTTGGAATTTAAGGTTAATCTAATTAAATTTCATTATTTGAGGATGTAATTCTGTTAAATATGATCGCATTTAATAGATTTCGGCCTAATCGGGCCCTAACACTGCCAGGCACCAGCGATTAGTTACTGCTCCATCTGTAGCCGGCAAGCACTACTATTTTATACTATCGCCGCCCGGGAACCAGCTGAATCGATTCATATAAACTACCTCGCGACGTGGTTTATATGAAGCGAACTATATGAGGCGAAGCAGCCCTAATCCGCCTCAGAGTCGCGTTTACACGGCGAATGTGAGGCGAACTAGGCAAGGCGATTTATATGAAGCGATTTAACTCTCCCGTGTAAACACGGCTCATGACGGCTCACTCCCTATCTCTCCCATGGTAATGTAAATTTTGCAGTGCCACATTGTGGTGGGTTTGATCCGCCCGGCTGCTGGTAGGTGTTTCACGTGTAAACACATTATACATGAGATAGGTAAGTATGAATACACATCAATATGAAATTGCTATGAACAAATACCCATCATCATCAGCATCATCATCAGCATCGCCATCATCACACATCTTTCACATTCATATATACTTTTATACATATAATATAGCACCTGTTTAACCAAGAGAACAGCCAGCAAACCAAGTGGGCGGTTTGATCATTTTGATTACACAGTACAGGCTGAGTGACCCATCTTAGTATTATAGGGTCTTTGATGTAAACCAAAGTCCAAATATTGTAAGATTATCATTCTGCCATGGTCGCGTGTTGTCAAAATAGATCGATTCCCCTGGTACGTCACATATGGTATGAGGTAAAAATGGCCAATCAGCACATTGATTCGCACTATTTCCAGACGTCGTTAAATTCCATTTAATACACATTTCTATTGAGGTAGTCGACATATTTGATCAGGGTGTAAGTGGATAAAAATGCTGGTAATGTGGATATAGTCATTATTGTTCCAAATAAAACAATCTAAACATGACTGCAGTTAATTATGGCAGACCTATATTTCTTCGCGACGTCAGCTGGGGGTTTCTCCATGTATACTTCGGTCTGGCATCATCAACCCACCAACAGTTATAAGATTCCATCAGACATGGTGGATCATGTGCAAACCAATAATTGATTTCTCCCCAAGACTGGCCGAGTAAATGTGTTAGAGTAAGACTCTAAGTTATCTAATTATCATAATAAGTTCGCATAAAGAATTGACTTAATAAAGAAAAACACCATGCTCATAAATTCAACCCCAATGAAACGGTTGATGTTAAATAATTGAAGTGTCCTATTACTTTGCACATGTCCTAATATTTATAGTCCAGACTGTTCCGTTTTTTTGTTTTGTTTTTTGTTTTACGTTCCGTGAATATATACAACACCACATGACTTGATAGGTAGGCGTACACATGTCCCTTCACATCCTGCTTGATTGCGACTGGTATCATATAGACAATTGTCTTCCGATTATATCTATACACTATTCTAGTTTTGTAGTTCCATTCCTTGTATGACTCGAATTGTGAGTGTTGAGACATGGATGCCACCACAGATTCATATAGTTTTCTCTATGGAGGATTGAGTACCAGCACTTTTAGTTTTTTAGTTACGTTAACAATAACACTGTTGGTAGTGACTTGCGTGGTAAAATTTCTTACTTCTAAAAGCTCAACAGAAAAGGTAGGTACTTTTAACATTTTTATTTAAAGAACAAATCTTGTCATTTATTTCTGGGAACTCGAAAATTACCATTATTTAATTTTTGTGTGTGGTAAGTCTTCCTTTATCAAGTTTATGGTAGATCACAGGACTCGAACCCACGAACCCACGCGGTTCGAAAGTCAGACACTCTAACCACTCTGCCACAGAGAACAAACACCTTTAAAATTGATACTCGCTTCCTACTATCCTAGCCTGGCGCTCGGCAATTTAATAGGATAGGGCAAGGACTGGTTAGCTCAGTGTCAGGATAATGTGACTGAGTGGGATATCGGGTCATCAATTAATAAATCAATCTATAGGATAAAGCTATACTATGCATTGGTCCTGTTAACTGCTCTTAATTAATAGAAATCGAGACAGTTCTTCAGATCAGTGTCATGGTGCCTGTTGCGGTTTCCCAGGGACACCAGTTTACCAGGGACACATTGCTTCTGCGCATGGTCAAAATTGAACAGCATCGTCACTAACCTTATGAATTTAATATAATGTTTTTGGTAAAGATGTTTTCTATATGTGTACCAAACGATTTGTTTCTAGGTGGTGTCGTTTTAGAGATATTTAACTTTTCCTGTATTTTCTGTATGAAGATTGCTCATGGCCATTGACAATGCCTTGAGTTGGACGGTACGCGCAGTGAAAAACATTAGTTTTATTCAAAATTAATAGAAATCAAGAAGCCTAACCTTATCAATTTAATATAATCTTAATGGTAAAGATGTTTTCTATATGTGTACAAAGCGATATGTTTCTAGGTGGTGTAATTTTAGAGATATTTGATTTTTTCTGTATGAAGATATGCTCACAGCCGTTGACAATGCATTTGAATGGAAGTGTCCCTGGCAAACTGGTGTCCCTCGGAATCCGCAACACCGGCGGCCTGATTTCCCAGTGGGGCAGCACCATGAGTGTGCACTGTCACAACTCGCAGGCATGAGCATTTCCCGCCAATTGGCTGATTTGCGCCAATTAAATGAAAAGGAAAAGAACAAGCAGAAAAAATGAATAACATTGTTATTAAAATGAACTTCAGATTAGTTTTATTATCGTATTCTTTGACATGTTATGCTTTATTATAGCAGTTATGCAAGTATTAAGAACTGATGGAGGGAGTATAAGACTATATATTGAGGAAGTATAAGACTATATATTGAGGGAGCATAGACTATATATTGAGGGAGCATAAGAATATATATTGTTGTTAAAATGAAATTTACTTTACTTTTATCATATTCCTTTACATTTATTATAACAATTAAACAAGTATGACCATATTACAAGGACTGCCAGCTGAAGGAGTATAGGACAATAAATTAAATAACTGAAACTTTTAACTATGGTATCGGTGTATTATTTATATTATTGACTTATCATTTATGCAAGATTACAAGAAAAACACTTCTGTATTCTTAGAGTACTGGTCTATATGCCTACTCTTACCCTATATCACAGGTGAAGAGTGAAATTTCTCCCTCCTAAGTGGCTACCAAATTGCACCAATTGTGTCCTACTTGTAAACAAATTTTTCCGAGGGAGGGGGGGTGGTCACCCCCCCCCCCCCCTCCCTACTCCCCCCCCTACTCGGCCAAAGGCCCAGTTTTGAGGGATACGCCCACAATCAGATAATTTGTTTTACTTCTCGGTTCATGTCTGAACTCGGTACCTGTCCTGATATGGCCTTAGATGTTCAGAGGACGTAAAACAATAACAAAACGAACTTATTTGCCCGACCGTCGGGTCTCGAGTCAAGGAAATTGGTACTGTAGACCCGACTGTCGGGTCTCGAGTGAAGAAATTTGGTACAATTTGGGGACTTGTGGCCGCCGCAAACACGCCGCAGGCCATTGTAATTTGTATCATTTCTGATGTCTGTCTACAATTTCACGTTATATAAATCAAGAACAAGTATCTGAAAATTAAATTGTTGGAACAATAAAAAGAAGTATAAACGCTTATATGGGGAATCGAACCTTCTGATGTCTGGCTACAACTTCACGTTATATAAATCAAGAACATGTATCTGAAAATTAAATTTTTGGAACAAAAAAAGGATAAGTATAAACGCTTATATGAGGAATCGAACCCCGGGCACATCGGTGAGAGTGCTGAATCCTAACCACTACACCACTTGGGACCCTTACATTATGCCTATGCATATGTAAAATGATGTCTTTCGATTATAGTATTTGTGCTTGGGTGTTCCTGAGACTTTATGCGCTGCCCTGAAGCCTACTCAATGCACTCAGCCCCCCTCTCCATCATCACCACCACCAAATGTCATGTCGTCTGACGCACTATGACCTCTCCTGTTCTGCTGGCGACCAATCACCGTTGTATTGAGACTTGGTGCTGGGTGATATCGTCCAAAGGCTGATGTTATCTTCACATTTACATAGATTGGAGAGCTACGCCCTGCAAAGTGCGATGAGGAGGAAAGTTTAGAAACCAATACACTCATATTCCGAGGCAATTTAATAGAAACTGTTACTCCTGAAGCCCATGATCTCAGAATATTTATGTACATGCCAAACTATCTGAATATTTATGCTTCAAATAACTCCAATGTTTAAGTTGCATGGTCTGATGAAATATTTATTTTTCAAAACTAAAACATCTATCTATATTTGATTATATATATCCAGCTTAGATATTGGTGTATTAACTAGTGATTTGGGTCAGCATATATAGAATAATCAGTTAATTTACTATTGACACTTACTTTGAGAAAGTCATCACACAGGGAAGCCATTAACCAATTAGGTCAATCTCATGGCCTTATAGACTACATCACGGTTCCAGCGGCGCGGTGCATTGTGGGATGCATCAGAGCAAAACACCCCCCCCCCCCAAAAGCACATGGCACATTCTAATACACTGGGTGCAGCTATGAAATGTGCTAGTTTCAGCTCATCTCAGCGCTTGTTTGAAACATAGAATACTAACTAAAAAAATATATATAATAAATTAAGATATTAATCTTTTATCCAGCATTGCATTTACATCAATATAATCAGCACATGTTATGCCATGTGCATTTAGATTTAGAAAGATCTAGGCACTCAGACTAGTGTTAGAGCCATAGCCAGAGTACTCAATGCATTGTCAATGGCAGTGAGCAATCTCCATACAGAAAAAGTAAAATATTGATAAAACCACACAACCTAGAGACAAACCGCTTGGAACACATATAGAAAACATGTTTAACAAAAAGATTATATTAGATTTATAAGGTTAGGTTTTTGGATTTCTATTAATTTTGAATAAAACTGACATTTTTCAATGCGCGTATAGGCAAAGTCAATGGCCGTACGCCTTTGCTTTGCTCCCACGGCCGTTTTCAGCACATGCGCAGTCTGAACCGTGATGTAGTCTATTAGCCTTGACCCTCATTCCAAGTACCTAGTCAGGTTCCAGGATGTCCAGTGGTAGTATTGCAGGCACCATAGCCTGGGCTGATATAAAGTTGCATGGTCATAACAATTTTTCAAAACCAAACCACATCCTTACATTTGATCCTATTTTTTCAAACTCAGATGGGAAAATGTTAGACTGAAAATCTGAAGGTACACAGTTTGTTGTTTCTGGTACATTAGTTGATTAATCATAGACAATTGGTCTTCATCATTTCACTGCTCCTTGCACTATTTTAATAATTCAGGACAGAAGACGGAGCTATAGTATGGAGGTTTATTGAGTGGGTTGATATAGAGGAGTGGTGGGGGCGAATGTACATGGAGTAGAACAATAACAGATAATGTCATGTCGATAATCAATGAAGCAAGCAATGAACAATGGAGCAGGTATCAGGCGAAGAGTCTCATATGGTCCATAGTGGATCTGTTAGTCATAGGGACAGTAGAGTTAAGTCAATTGATAGTTAAGTCATGTGGATAATAGAATAAGGCAATCAATGAACAATGGAACAGGTATCAGGCGAAGAGTCTCATATGGTCCAGAGTGGATCCGTTAGTCATAGGGACAGTAGAAGTTAAGTCAATTGAGAACAGGTTAGGATAGTACATATGGGGCGTGTGGGTCATGTCAATGAGCAACAGTGAATAGGGCATATGGTCAAAAGTCTCTGCATGACCCGGGCCTCAACCCTGATCATTGTAGGTGTGATTGGTCATAGGGAGAGTTGGGTGGGGGGGCGGTAAGAAAGAGGAGGTGTTGGTGGTCCGGCGTCTGGATGAGAAGTGCGGTTGTGGCGGCTGGGAGGGTGGAAGTGGTCATAGGGGTGCTGGGTGCCTGCCGGCGGCGGCACCCGCGCAAGCGCAGGTGCCGCCACCTGGAGGGAATGGGTCGTAGTAGGGGTTGGAGGGTTCCGGAAGCGGTGGTGCCACCACCTGGAGGAGGGGGGGACGTAGGAGCCTATAGAGAAGGGGGGGGAGGGGTGTGTGAGTAAGCCGGTCTGGACATAGGGGAAGGGTCAGCTCCGACTCAGTCCCGAATTACCCATATTGCCAATCAATATGAACAATTCAGGAAACAAGACGGAGCTATAGTATGGAGGTTTATTGAGTGGGTTGATATAGAGGAGTGGTGGGGGCGAATGTACATGGAGTAGAACAATAACGGATAATGTCATGTCGATAATCAATGAGGCAAGTAATGAACAATGGAGCAGGTATCAGGGAAGAGTCTCATATGGTCCATAGTGGATCTGTTAGTCATAGGGACAGTAGAGTTAAGTCAATTGATAGTTAAGTCATGTGGATAATAGAATAAGGCAATCAATGAACAATAAGGAACAGTCAATAAGGAACAGTGAATAGGGCATGTGGTCAAAAGTCTCTGCGTGACCCGGGCCTCAACCAAATAGTGTGGAGAGTGACCGGGTCGTGACGGTGAAGGCGTCCGGTCGCACGTAGTGATGGACGGCCGTCGACCGCCAATGGCCAAGGTCCTTGACGTCCTGTAGTGGGGCGCCCGCGTGTGCGCAGGCCTGGGCAGCTCCTCGTCTCAGGCTATGTAGTGTGTAGTCGTCCAGTCACAGGACCCTGATGTGGTCCAGGGCGCCCCGTAGGGCAGCGGTGAGGGTCCTTGCGGTGAGGGGGCCATCGTCCGGTGTGACGCACTTGATGACCCATTCGTGGAGGGGCGGGGAGCGGAGCAGGACGACCCCGTTGCTGGCGTGGGCGTAGGAGAGGAACCATGAGATATCCATGAGCATGTCGCTTGTGACTGTATGTCTGCCGGTGTGGGAGCGTTCCTGAGTGCCTCGAGGTTGCGGTTCATAAACCTGCGCGCCGGCTGGACGCACTTGGCAATGTGCTGCAGGTCTTTCCTGGATGCACGGTTCTGGGCCGTCCAGGAGGCGCACTCGTCGACGACCTCGGTTAGCTTTTCTGGAGGGATGCGGACAGTCATGTCAATTGTGTCAACACTGAAGCCCAACCGTTCGATCTTTTGGGTCGGGGGTACGCATTTGTGGGGCGAGAGGGCCAGGCCTAAGTCGGCCGTGAGGTCGATGGCGTCGAGATATGCCTTTACCGCATCCTCCTCGGAGGCCGCCACCCCGACGAAGTCATCAAAGTAGCATAGTACATAGTGACCCTTTCGGCGCAGGAGGTATACCACCACCTGGTGGTGCGGACGCAGGCCATCGAGGAGGTGCGGCAGCCGAATGGTGGGGCGGTGTCAAAGTAGATGCTCCCGTCGAGGGTGATGCCGAGTAATGGCGCGGACAAGGGGCATGTCCGGAGCTGTCTGTATGCCCTGGCAAGGTCGATCATCCAGAGGTATGTGCCTTGGCCTAACCGGGTGACCTCGTCTGTGAGGTTGGTGATATTTGGGAGGGTGTATGTGACCGGCCTCCCTTGGTAGTATCCCGTCCCTATCCCCGAGTTGACACTCGCGCCCCTCGGGTAGCTGAGATCGACGATGACATGGGGCTCGTCGGTGTTCTTCTTCGCGCGGGTCATCATCGGGCTCGTCTGTGCCAAGGGGTGAAGAGAGGCCGGGGGAAGGGACCGATGAGGATGCGCTGTCCCAGCTCGCTGCGGATATAGCGACGTATCCACTCGAGGTTGGTGGGGTCCTCATGGTGGTTGTCGCTTGAGGGGACGGGCGGGCTGTCGACGGTATAGTCTGCCGGCCACCCAAACTCAAGGAAGTCGAGGAGCTGGTCATCGTGGTATTCGTCCAGCAGCGCCCTCCAGCAGTCGATGCGTAGGTCAGAGGGGACCGGTATCCTGGCGACTATGTGGTTCGGGAGGCCAGTGCTTCTGACCTCGTCGTATATGTATTTGTACACATCATTATTCCATATGAGAGGGAGTGATGTTGGCCAGATTTTGATAAGTATGTTTCTATATGATAGGCTTGTGTGAGGGGGCTTGTAGGGGGCTGTGGCCAGGCTGCCGCTATCGTCGTTGATATTGTCGATATCTTCGGATGCGTGGGCTCGATCATGGTATGTCAGGAGGGAATCAGGCGGTTCAGCTTTATTGTGGGCCATGTCGACTTGTCGTCCAGTTGTAGCGGGCCGGTTGAGTGGTTGGATGCAAGCGACCGCTGTGCCTGCGGGCTTGTATCGTACAACCACGGATGCGCGTGTGGGGGTGGGATGCATGAGGGTGGTTGTCGGCTTCGTCTGTTAAGGCTGAAGTTGAACGTCGGTTGTAGTCATCGCTGGTTATGGTTGATGTCATGCGGTGGTTAGTATGTCGGGTGTACCGCTTAGTGTGAAGTCGGTGAGTGTAGGGTTGTCATGGTTGGGTAGTTGTCGGGCTTGAGTCTGGCCGTTGGCAGGTTGGGGGGGGGGGGGGAGAGGAGAGATGAGGGGGGGGGTGTTTGGGGGTGTGGGGGGGGGGGTATTTTTCAAGGGTCGAGGCTCGGGTGGGTTTCGGCCGTTTGGAGTTTGTAATGGCTGTTACGGCGTAGGCCGTGGGGTGAGGCGCCATCGTGTGCGGCTGAGTAATGGCCATTAGTATCGCCATTAGTGTCTGGGGTGGTGGCGAGTTCTGAGGCGGGGCGTCCGGCGTGATGTCCCCGGATGTCATTAGGGGGGGTTGTCGGTTGAGGCGGCGAGCTGCTCCCTTGTCTGCTCGCGTCCGCTGGGGTCGGGCTGAGGGTGTGTGTGTGGGGGGGGTTACGCGTCCCCACATGGCGGGGCTCGGGTGGGGCCGCCCCTGCGGATGTTGGTGTCGGCGGGTGGGTCTCGCGGTGCCGGGTCGGCTAGGTTTGTGTCCTGGCCATTACGGGTGGTCGGGGTGGGAGCTGGGTTCCTCTTCGGGACCTGCCTCCATATGTAGCGTGTTGCGCTAACCAACGTTAACACACTGGTTCATCCTTGATCTGATGGGTCTCGGTTATTACTCTGCTCGGCCTGACCCTGGCCGATTAACAAAAATCCCCTTTGGGGTTTTCTTCCGCCTCCTGTGCTGCAGCCTTCTTTTCCAACGGTGGGGATTGGATTTCTTGTATTTGTTCGCGCACCATGCGCACACATGGGCAAATCGCTCGCTACCAGTACCGTGGGACATGGTAAAGCCACATCTGTGCCACAATTCCACCTGTGGCACGGCCTCCCACCGTTTCTGGATTAAACTCTGGGTGTTTGTACGGTGTGGATTGTGCGGTATGTGGTTCTTGTAGTGTGTTTGGCCTTTGCGGTCCGCTTTTGTTCCTCCTTTCTGATGCCTGAGAGGCAAGCTACCCTTTGGATGTCTTTAATAGCCTGGTCATCCTTCCATCCTCTAGGTAGACGACCGTCGTCGATCATAGCGAATACTTTCTCCGACCAGGCTAAGCAAGTGTCCCACTGCCAGTCGGCAGCCATGTCGAAGATTTCATCCTGATGGTCAAGTATGGGGCTGATCCATGAGCGTGGCATACGTGGGTCTTTCCGCATCCTCGAGAGTGCCGCCATGTACTCATGCCAATTACTTTCGCCTAGGGCGACTTTCCCTTTCCTCTCGTCTCTTATAACATAGGTATGGGGCAAGAAGTGGTTCCTACCTCGCTTGTTGCCTTTGCAGCCGTTGTTGGATTCGATAATGGTGTCGACGAAGTCCCTGTGGCGCGTATCTTCCTCGCTAGAGGAGGTTGATAGTGTGCGGTGCCTGTTCCTGCTCCTTCTGTGGCTGCTCCGGTCGTCCAACGGTGACCGGCCATGGAGGGGCTTGTCGTTCTGTCATCTGCTCCGTGGGTAGTCTGGTGTGGTAGGTCGTTCTGGGCGGCCACATGGCGATCGGGGGGAGTCTGTGTCATCGTGTCTCCTCTGCTTCGTGACTGAACGGTCGTCCTGGGGGCTTGTCATTGTCCTTTTCATGGGTTTGGCCGACTCCAGTGCGCTGACGCGGTTTGCCATGTCTTTGGCGAACTGGGCTTGTTGCTTCATGGAGTCGGTCACCGACTGCCGCAGGAGGGCCATCTGCGCCACCGCAGACCCTCCGTCACTGTTCACATCTGAGTTGTCCTGGGTCGTTATGGCGGGTTTTTTGGTGATCACTGACAGTGGTGGTCCGCGACGGGCAGCAGCATCGTGTGTGGTTGTGTCGGCTGCGGTGGCTGCGTCGGCCGTGGCGGCGGACTGTGTCTCGGCCGCTACGGAACATTGGGCTGTCTTGCATGGCGGCATCGTGGTGTCGTGAGTGGAGGGCGGCCAGTGGCGTGAGTAAGAAATAGGAGGTGTTGGTGGTCCGGCGTCTGGATGAGAAGTGCGGTCGTGGCGGCTGAGAGGGTGGAAGTGGTCATAGGGGTGCTGGGTGCCGGCGGCGGCACCAGCGCAAGCGCGGGTGCCACCACCTGGAGGGAATGGGTCGTAGTAGGGGTTGGAGGGTGCCGGAAGCGGTGGTGCCGCCACCTGGAGGAGGGGGGGGGGACGTAGGAGCCTATAGAGAAGGGGGGCAAGGGTGTGTGGGTAAGCCGGTCTGGACATAGGGGAAGGGTCAGCTCCGACTCGGTCCCGAATTACCCATATTGCCAATCAATATGAACAATGCTGAATACCAGGTTAGGTAGCGGCAAGTATACATTTTTAAGTCAGTGTGAAATACCAACAAAGCTTCTGACTCTGATTGATATTTTGTTTTATTTTGTTTCCAAGAACTGAGCAATACTTCACATGTACAATGCCATACAATGCCATACAATGCAATACAACACGATACAGGCAACTCAATTCCCCTCTCTTTCAACCAATCTCAATTCAATTCAATTCTTTATTTCAGACTCAGGATTATGGTAGTTACATAATTTGGTACATAGTAGGTAGATATAAAAATTAATGTGAATAGGATATAAGTAATGGTATGAATACTACCATACTAACCAATATAAAAATGTTGGTCTACATACAGTAGTTTGTACCAATGCCTCCATATGGCTGACCTAAATCTGAGATCACTCTCTTCTATTTTCACAACTCCCTGTATTATAACATTTTCTGACTTGTCAAGTCTAGTAATAAATTTGAATATTAGATTCCTGATAACAGCCTGGAAGGCTGGCACATCAATATTGGCAAACAGCTGACTAGCACTGTGATACCTAGGTAGACGGAGTAATACTACCAATACAATACTAATACAAAGTCTATCTCACCCGTGTGGTCCTGCTCCTCTTTCACTGCTCTGGTCTCAGGCTCCAACTGTACTCTCTCCCCGCCCCCCAGTCCAGCCTTATATCTAACTTGACCACTCTCCAAGCACCATCCTACCTTGACCATTGTCCTGCTGCAGACCAGCCTGTCCTTGGCCTGTCTCCATGCTCCACTGCCCGGCAGCCCCTCTTACACACAATTCACCTACCAATGCACTACCTGGTACATCCATTTTACAGTATGGTCTACATTATTTCTACATTATTTCTCATTGCTACACACTGGTTCTTGACCCCTTAATATTTACCCAGCCTAACTTAATCTACCTTTTATTTTCCTTTCCAGTATACTAGAATTATCCCTCCTGCTCCATAACTCTTAAAATTACACCCGTATTTGATAACTGTCGACTCTAAGCCTAAAATCCGCATAATTTTACAACGTCCCTCTTTATATGGGGCACACGGTTAACCCTTTGTCCGTGGGCATCGATATAAAGACTACAACTCCTTCCCCCGGTGGTGGTAATAGAACAGGACTCGGCATCACAGCACGTTCTGTAGGCCCCCACGTTCCTCGTCGATTACTGAGCATAATTCAATACGCGGAGATGGACTGCTATAACATGGCCTTTATTGAAGTGACAGATGTAAGTTACAAGTTCAGCTAGTCGGAAGTAGTCTAATCAATAAGGTTTACTTTCAGGTGGTCATGAGTAGTCTAATCAATCAATGTTTAAAGTTCAGCTATTCGTATTAGCCTAATCAATCAAAGTCACATCGTAATCCGTTTCCGTCACAAGTCTCGGTGAGTCAGACTTTTACCCCCAAGCACTCAACCCTCCCAGCGACTGTCCTAATTGTGGGTGGGTGGGCGGCAAAATTAGATACGGGAGGTCAGCTTGTGTTGTCCGAGCGGCATCTTGACGGTGAGTGCTGTTTAGCTGTGGACGTGCCGCGAGGGCGCATTTGGGGGTGGTTCTTCATATAGTCACCAGGGTGTGTAGTTCGAATCCGATGGGGCAGCTGGCGGCACATGTAGTCCTTCCTCCGTGTCAGAATTACCCATGTTACGGGTGCAACATGGACAATTCAATACGCGGAGGCGGACTGCTATAACACGGCCTTTATTAAAGTGACAAATGTAAGTTACAAGTTCAACTAGTCGGAAGTAGTCTAATCAATAAGGCTTACTTTCAGGTGGTCATGAGTAGTCTAATCAATCAATGCTTAAAGTTCAGCTATTCATATTAGCCTAATCAATCAAAGTCACAACGTAATCCGTTTCCGTCACAAGTCTCGGTGAGTCAGACTTTTTCCCCCAGGCTCTCAACCAAACAGGGAGGAGAGCACCTGGGGGGCCGTGATGAAGGGAATATATGTGTGGACGCATTCTTGGCAGCATGACCGAGTATCCGTTGGTTACTGTTTTGGAGGTCTTAGTGGTTCTGACGACTACCGGTAGGGCGTCTCCCTCATTGGTGATGTCCCTGGTCCCTGCCGGTGATGGTGTGTCGGGCGTTGTTGGCTGGTCCGGTCACTAGAAGATTGCTTTGTCCTAGCATGGTGAAGTAGCCCAGTAGCAGTGTCGCCGTTAGCACTCGGGCCCTGGCGCCTGCTTCCTGCAGGTAGTCGATGACGTCCTTGATGTCTCGGATGGTGAGCGGCGGGGCTTGACGCGGGATGTGGAGGGACGATCTTGCTACTCCTCACTTTATTATCGCGACCGGGTACTCGTTGAACCCCTCCCTGGGTCTTCCCCGTCATCAGGGACACCCAGGTTCTCGTCCCGCTTAGGTAGTTGTTGACGGCTCCTGGCGAACGGAGCCTCTGGGGGGGGGGGGGGGGAAACATATCCCAGGATGTCATATGGGGTTGGCTTATTTCTCCAGGCTCCTTCCACCAGTCCTGCTCTCAGCAGGGCCATGATGTCTTTGTACCGTTCGTCCGGTTGTTTTGGGAAGTGAGGGGGCAAGTTAGTGTGCGATCTTCCCAGATGCTGGTCCGATGTCTAGGTGTCTGAGGTCGTGGCTTGTCCGGATCCTTACCAGTCCGAGCTCCCCACACTTAATGTCTGCCTTTCTCGCTGCGGCTGTGTCGAAAGGCCTCTGACTCAGTGCATCGGCTAGGACCAGGTCCCACCCAGGTTTGTGCGCAATCTCAATTGAGCAGGATCTCACAACTGCGAATCGCCAGATCTCTCTTGCACAGGCGCAGAAGATGGGGTCCCTTCCTGCGCCTGTCTCGAGGACTGTCTGGGAGGCCTGGCTGTCTGTGTTCACTTCTATTATGAAGTTGTGGGCATCATGGGGGGGGGGGGCGAGCTCGTGGAGGGCCACGACCAGGTTCACCACCTCCAGGCAGCTGATGTGCAGCCCGCTGGCTAGGTAGCGCTCGGAGTACGTTTCACTGATGAACTTAGTTTTTGAGTAGGCACCCCTCACCAGGAGGGAAGAGTCACACTCAATCAACCACTCGGGTTTCTCTGGGGGTCGGAAGAGGACCAGTCCATTGGTGGACCCGGCATACCGCACAAACCATGTCATGTCATCGACCAGCTCTTGGGTCGCCTGGTGTTTCCCTTTGTATGGGGTGGCCCGCAGAGTCGCAAGGATCCTGCTCATGAACTGCCTGGCGGGCTTGACGCATCTTGCCACCTACTGCAGGCGTCCCACGAGTCTCTGTATGTCTTTTCTCGTGGCTTTTGTGGTGGGCTTCCAGTGGGCGCACTCCTCGAGAATCTCGGTCAGCTTTTCTGCGAGTATTTTGACAGTCATGTTGGTGCAAATGCTATACCCAAGCCAGTCTATTGCGTGTGTCGGTGGTGTACACTTTGCTGGGGAGAGGGCCAGTCCCAGCTCATCTGTCATGGCGAGCATGTCAAGGTAGGCGGCGTCTACCTCCGCCTTGGTGGCCGCCACCCCAGCGAAATTGTCGAGGTAGCAGAGGGCGAAGTGTCCCGTCTTCCTCAGCAGGTAGACGACGGCGCTGGTGGTCCGTGCGCACGCCAGAGATGAGGTTCTGCACCCGAATGGGGGCGCCACGTCGAAGTAGTACTTCCCATTGAGTGTGACTCCAAGCAGTGGAACTGAGAGTGGGCAGGTGCGGAGCTGCCCGTAGGCCCTCACCAGTTTGGCCGCCTACAGGTATGCGCCCCTACCCAGGCTGGTGACTTCCTCTGCCAGGTCCATGATACCGGGAAGGGTGTAGGTGGCCGGTCTCCCCTGGTAGAAACCTTTCCGTATTCTGGCATTCATGCTGGCTCCACGTGGCAACCCAGCGCTCGTCGGTATTCATTTTAGGCCGGGTCATCATAGGGCTCGTCTGCGCCCATGGTGTGAAGGGTGGTGAGTCGAAGGGCCCAAGTAGTGCCCCGAGGCTCACCTCCCTCTTAACGTACCGACATATCCAGCATGCGTGGGCGGGGTATTCCCTGTGGTTTGCCACCACCGGGATGGGGGGGGTAGACTGCTGCATAGTCAGCCGGCCACCCAAACTCGAGTCCACCAGCTGCTGGTCCTGGTAGTCACACAAGAGGGTCCGCCATCTGCCTATTCTGAGTGCTGAAGGTACTGGCACTCTTGCTGTTATGTAGTTAGGGAGGCTTGTGGCCCTGACTTGCACATAGATGTCATAGTACGTTTTTATTCACCCATGTGTCGGGAACAGCTGTGGACCAGATTTTTATTAATGTGTTCTTGTAGGAGGGCGGGGTGTGTGGCGGGTTGTACGGTGATATGACTGGTTGAACTCCTTTTGTGTCAGGAGTTCCTCAAGGGGACGTTCATCCCTGTCTCCGTCGGTGGAGTTTCGTCTGAGTGTGAGGTGGCCGCTGGGCCTCACATCCACCATTGTATCGACTCGTGGGCTGCTGTTAAGTGGGGTGGGCGTACGCCTAATGGCCAGCATCTGGTGTATGTGGGTCATTGGGCTTCAGACGTTCAGTCTTCTGTTTGAGGTCTTTAAAGGTGAATGTGCCTTTCAGTGTGTGTTGGGCATCTGCTACCTGTGTATGTGCATTGTCACCAGGGGTGGGGGAAGTTTGGGGTGGGTCGGCGTGGGCGGTTGTGTCAGTGGTTGCGTCGGTGCGACCTTTGTTTACTTTTTCCGCCCGGTGTGGTGGTTTCAGCGTGTTCCCGTGCTCAGACGTGTCCCGTTGCTTCTGCGCATGCGCGGATTTCGCATCAACTCGGGTCACCCCAGCCACTTATTGGCGCATGCGCACATCCTACAAACTCGGGTTGAATAATCGAATACGCTCGGGTGGACAGTTTGTTCTTTTTTTTTTAATAACTGATAAAAGTACAGCAAAATAGGATTTAAAGTATTGTATCATGGCCCAGTTTACCTATATTTCCATTTCATTAATCTAAGTTATTCTTTTTTTGCACACAACACGTGTATTTGTCGACTCCACTCGCGTGTTCTATTTAAAATTCGGATGACCCGAGTCGCCCGGTTCGTGTTAATCGATTACGGCCATGTTTACTAGATTCTGACGCATGCGCAGAAGCGAGGGACACGTCTGAGCACGGGAACACGCTGAAACCACCACACCGGGATGCGGTGCTGGCGGGAGACGGGTCACTGTTTACTTCCGGTTCTTTGCTAGCCATGGTGGGTGGGGGGCCATTTGGGCAACTGGGTGCATCCGGTCTAGATACTTTGCTTGTTGTTGATGAGGATGGGCAACTGGGGGCTTCCGGCGTAGGGCGGGAGGTGTGGGGGTGTGTGGTTGGGGTGGGGGGGGGCGGCTGTGCGGCTCGAAACTTGGGTGCTGGGGGCTCGGTGGCAGAGTCTGGGTAACTGGGTGCTGGCAGGGTGGTCGGGTGGGGAGGGGGGCGAGTGCTCGGGTGCGGGCTTCCAACGGGGTCATGACCTGAATCGAGTACGCTGTGTGCGGCGGGGGTGGTATGGGGGGGGGGGCAGCAGGTGAGACAGTAACAACAGTACAGACAGGAGGCAGTAGGGCTGTCACTGCTTGGCTGGAGATCGTGATGTCAGTGAAAGAGAAAGGGTTCGTCTTACTTTTTTGGTTGGCCGGGCACTATTTTTTCCGCTGCAGTTGTTATTTGCAGCGTCGGCCTCAGATTAAAATGTTTACCCAATTTGATTAAATATATGACAATGTGGCTGAGTGAGAAATTGAATCATGGTGCCATTGGTCTGGTATTCCAGTGAGACAGTTCTATGAAGCCAGATAGAGTGACCGAATAAGTAGAGCACCCTCCTCCTATTTTGGTAGGTCATGGAATTCGAACCCCCATTTTTTAATCCTGGTCGAGTCAAACCAATGACTTAAAACATTATACTTGTCCCTACCTACCTTGGTATTCGGCATTACTAGGATAGGGTGAGGAGCAGGGCAAATAGGAAGATCACATTTTCTGTGACTGAAAATTCACTAGCTTAATCAACTGATGTACAAAAAATATACACACACAAACAAAACTGGGTATCTTCAGATTTTTAATTTAACATTGTCCCATCTGAGTTTGAAATATGAGATCAAATGTAAGTATGTGGTTTGATTTAGAAAAAAAACCCACTTCATCAGACCAATCAGCTCTAAAACATGATTCGAACCCCTGGGTTCAAATCCCATGACCTACAATGACTTACATCAGCAGGTCAGCCCACATCACATCACATGCCAACAAACAAATAATGATGGTGCCATCAGTAGAAAATGCTAGGTAACCAGGCTATTTTTTATTTAGGTCATCCCACATCATGTGGTCATTTCGAGACGTCAATATGCGTCATAGCTAGGAGACTTTTGGGAAGCTTGTCAAAAGTATTTTGGGTTCTATCAGCTCAAATTGCTTCAAAACTAGCCATTTTCCATAAAAAAAGAAATGATGCCGGACTAATGATTAGTAGGTCATAATGATCAATTTGATATATTTATCTAAAAAATAAGACAAAAATAATGTGATCGGACAAACTAAAGTTAAGTCGATTATACTTTTGTAGCAATTATCCTAATATATTTATTTATCTTTAAGCAAATGGCAGAAACTCAAACCATCAGGATATGCAACTTTAAAGTCCACATCTTTCATCCCATCAAAATCTATTAATTAAAATATATACCTATTTGAAACCAAAATCATTTTACCAATATATTGTGATATCATTCTAATTGATCAAATCTTACCTTTAATTTTCCAACTAAAGATTATAAATTTATTTTTTGTTTATGATTTATTTTGCGCTGAGCAACTGACTAATAGTAATAATCTGCTGATATGCTATTTTATGAGCGTATATATATATCTATTTGTTTTCTTGTTTAGTCTAAATTACAATTGTTAAATATTCACCTGTATCACAGGCCTTACTAAAAATGTACACAAATGTATTCATGTAGATGATATATAAAATATTAAATAATTTAATGTGAAAAAAAAGAACCCCCCAGATTACACTGCATTAAAAACGGTACTGAATGTATATTTGGTACGCATTAAAATGCTACATACATATATTTCGAATGCCAATGAATCAGTATTTGAAATAAAGCTTGACAGAAACAAAGAGAGTAGGCACGAACAATCAGAATATGGTTTTCCGTTGGACAAGTGAAAATATTGTATTTCGCGATTTTGTTTGCTTTCTAGTGGTCTCACCATTTTGCTTATTTCTATCACTGTGAATTATTGTCTATGCTGACCAACTGTTAATTGTTTATGTTCTAGACTGGCCCGCTGCCTCCACACATCCCCTCCTACATTCCGTTTCTGGGACACGCTCTCACCTTCTCTGAGCGTCCAATAGACTTTCTCCTCGCTGCCTATGAAAAGGTAATTCTGCTTTATGTTCATGGGACCTAGCGCCAAGAGCCGAATATGGTTATAATCTGATGTTGTCATGTATGTCACTGAAACTAGTTTTATTGTGCTTTTTGTTATTGTTCTTTCTCTTAGCTGGCTAAACTAGTAAAAGTGTCTGGATCAGCATCATTTGTAACAGATAACTTAAGCGTAGATGTTTACAAATCATAGCCTTTGAATGTTGAATTGGAGTTAAATATTCAGGAAGTGGACATTTCTTTGATGGCGAGCAGGGTTTATTTTATCACAATATTGCTTTATATAAGTATTCAATTATAATGCTTCCAACGTTTCTGAGCTGCTGATCGGCAAATTGTTAATGCATGTTCTCCCTCCATTCAAATGGTCAATTCACTTGCTAGTTAGGCTACTATTCAAAGCAGCTATTTAAAAATAGTTACTTTCCAAAGCTGCATTTAAGTAAAACAATTAAAGCCCATTTAATTTCACAAATTAAATACGAATATTACCATATCCATTCCCCCACTACTGTTTATATCGTGTATGTGAAAGTGGTAGTGATGGAGGAGTAATGTTATGTTGTTTTCTTTTAAAGAAAAAAAGAGACATTTGACGACCTGACACTCTTTCTACCCGCCGTCTGTTCTTTCAGTATGGCCCTGTGTTCAGTTTCACGGTGGTTGGCAATACCTTCACCTACCTGATTGGTTCTGACGCAGCTGCGCACTTCTTCAACAGTAAGAATGAGAATCTGAATGCAGAGGAGGCTTACCGTAAACTGACAGCGCCAATATTCGGGAAAGGTGTCGTCTACGATGTCCCCCACACCGTGAGTGCCGAAAACCTGCTGACCGAAGCAGCACCCCTATTTTTCAAATATATATCCTGATACATTCCGATATACCCCTACTTTTCAAATATGAGACTGTCTCAAAAGGTGCTAAGCAATATGGGACAAAACTTTGTCCATAGTAACGATCAGCACACTATCTACTTATGCATTTGCTCAGGATAAACAAAGTGCCGAAAACCTGCTGACCGAAGCAGCACCCCTATTTTTCAAATATATATCCTGATACATTCCGATATACCCCTACTTTTCAAATATGAGACTGTCTCAAAAGGTGCTAAGCAATATGGGACAAAACTTTGTCCATAGTAACGATCAGCACACTATCTACTTATGCATTTGCTCAGGATAAACTGATTTGCTATTTAAATGGTGTTTCATAATCCCAATAGAATACATATTGATTTGAAGCAAATGTCCTTGTGTTTTCAGTGTAACCGTTTCTGTGCTGTTTTGTGTCAACCATTACTATAGACAAAAAACCGAGGAGCTAGCACCTTTTGAGACAGGCTCATATACTCCGATATATTCCATAAACACTTCTGATAGAAGCCGGTGTTTCTCCTAGGAGTGTTATGTTATTCTAATTGAAACATGGAAGACCATGCATAACATACGTCACACTCATCTTGGTGGCTTTAATTTATCCCCCGTCATCTGAGTATGTCTGCCTTTGATTACACCACCATTGTCGAACAGAGCCGTTTCGCTACCATACAAGGTTTTCTATCAAGGAGTACTTCCCAGCCCATGAAGAGATATGCCTGCTGTAGTCAAGCCTCCCAGCATGACAATTGAATTCTAGACCAAATTCACGTGGTTGACTGGGGAGAAATCTAATCCCCGAGTCTTGACTTTTCCATCATTTACATCAAGAGACTGGTTGAACTGCGTTTGAAGGGGGGGGGGGGAGAACAGAGGATCATTTCGAGCTGAGTTCCAAAGGGATCACTGGCGCCTGCAGACAAAGTTATGAAGGGGCCGTTGATATAAAAAAAATATTTATAAATTAAAATCGAGTGATGGCCGATATTGAGATGGCTGAGACTATGGACAATCATGGTCAATTGATTGATTGATTGATTGGTGGTTTCTTTACGCCATGTCGGCAGCATAAGCCATATTCACGGTGAGAATTGTTTGTTTTTTATTCAACCATCGCCTTTACATATAATGTAAAAGCATACAATCAGTTAGGTGTCAATAGACACATAATAATTTTTAAAAGCCCAAAATATAATTAAATAAAATAGATGAAAGAATTAATTAATAAAAATTGTTTTAATGAACTATATGAGGTGGTACAGACCAGCTGCCCTCAAAAAAGCTAAAATGTCTTGTTTAACTTTGGTAAAAAGGTTATGCATGCTGTTTGCAGTGTAAAATTGTTGGCACAGTGCCATAAAATCAACACAGTTAAGTAAAATATGCTTGACTGTCAGTGGGGACTGACATCCAATACATTCAGGGGGAGGGTCCCCCTTGAGCAGGAAAACATGTGTTAGCCACGAGTGGCCAATACGGCAGCAGCTGAGGACCACTTGGTCCCGCCGACCCCCCACATGAGAATGTGGTGGTTTTCCCACAGATGGTTCAATTTCTTTAAGTTTATTAATGTTTTCATCCCACTCATGTTGCCATTTGGATTTGATGTGGGTGGCTATTAGTGGTTTCAGATCAGAGTGGGGTATCAGACACAGCTCAACATCATAGTTCAGAGCCTCCTTCGCAGTCCGATCAGCTCGTTCGTTTCCCTGGATGCCGGCATGGCCAGGCACCCAACACAAGTGGATGTCATATCCATCTGTTACTAGCTGGTTCATTTTGTAAATGACCTTTGCCATGAAAGGGTGGTCCGTTTTTAGCCCAGCAACAGCTTGCAGGCAGGAAAATGAATCGCTGTATATTACATATTTAGTGTAGTTGGATAGTTCAATGACATCCAACGCGAGAAGGAGTGCTTGGGCTTCCGCCGTAAAAATCTAGCTCTGATCGGGCATGCGAACGCCAAATTTCTTGCCCTGGCAAACTCCAGCAGCAGCTGCCCGGCTTAGGTCTTTGGAACCATCGGTATACATGGAGAAGTGGTCTTCAAACTGGCCTTGAATCTCTGCATACAGTCATTGATACTCAAGTGGATGTGTCCCAGACTTCCTCAGTTCCGTGAGTCGGAGGATGACCGATGGCTTCCTCAACGACCACGGGGGATGTTCTGGGACCTGGGTATCCTCTAATACATCCACAATCATGGTCAAAATCTTTCCCTGAAACCTAAGGTCTAATCCAATAGAATTGCTGAAGTTTCAGATGCAACATTGACGAATTAGCTCTTCTTTGTTGAAAACTTAAGGCCCTGTCACACTACGACATATAGCCATATGGTGCTATCACATTACGACACTTCGCGCCAACATACGTCGACGTATGTGATTTTTTGCTGCTACGTCGGGATACGTAGTATGCGTTACACGCGCATTAGGCGCACGTTGGTATACGTCAATGTACGTCGACGTTCATTGAGATACGGCGTCACATGTCAGGGGGTCGGCAAAGTTTTGTGCATGCGCAAAACTTTTGATGCACGACAACGTTCGACAATGTGTGGATTTTTACGTCCGCCACGACAACGTTCGACAACGTGTTGATTTTTACATCTGCCATACATTATGTAAGCACCTGTGGGGAACCAGGGTAGAATAGTTCCCTTGTACCCCCTTGCAGATCGTAAAAGGCGTACAAATGGGGTAACTCGTTTGCAGTGAGTTGCGGCTCATGTCGTTGAGGAAGGGATCCCGATGCATGAGGAGCTGAGACTCCCTGTGGACCAACACTGCACTTTGGCCCCGACTTCACCTAGATGAGAGGTTGGACTGGCTCGGTCCAGTCAATCGGCTGGTCATGCCAAGCCCTAGGATAGCTTAAAGAGACGGTGTTCTTTGAAGAAAAAAAAAGAGAGCAAGACTTACAGGCGGCACTTTGTAAAGTAGTCTTTCTCCGCTGTACCCTAGAAGGCGATGGCTAGGGTCAATCTAGTAATGGTTAGTGCCTAGGGTCAATCTAATATGGGTTAGTGCTTTTGCTGCCATACTAGAGTATATTATCCTCGTATCCCTGGTGTGCTTCTTCTGGTTACCGCACCTCTGCACATCCCATATTTAGGGCTCCATGATGGGTGGGGAATGAGGATAACAAACCAACAAAAAACTAAATATGGAAAATAAAATTCCCCCCCAAAATAAAAAAAATTAAAAAATGGACTCAGATTCCGATTTGGAAATCCAATCTCAATGGCCTAGATTCATAATGATTGAATCTAGTGTACCCTCCAACCTATAACGAAGCTATCCCCTTTTGCCATACAAAAAGGTATAATGGGGATTGCTGGCTCGGTCAAGGATCTGAAAAAACTGCGGTCTGGCCATATTCTTGTGGAATGTGCGAGGAAGGCTCATGCCGACAATCTGCTACGAGCACGCATGCTAGCAGGCGTCGCCATCAAAGCCTCTCCTCAACGCATGCTCAACTCTAGTAAGGGAGTGATCCGTACTAGAGATCTGGACGATTGTGATGAGGATGAAATCGCACAGGAACTCAAATCCCAAGGCATTTTAAACGTTCGACGGATAGTGATTAAGAAGGATAAGAAGGCCATAAAAACAGGGATGTACATCCTCAAATTGATACATCGGTTCCGCCCAAGAATTTGAAAGTCGGATACCTCAGCGCTGCAGTGGACTTGTTCATACCAAATCCACCCCGCTGTTTCCGATGCCAGAAATTCGGTTATGGTAAGGATTCATATCATAACGAAACGACATGTTTCCATTGCGGCCAGAAGGGTCATGATGGTGCTGACTGTCATAACCAGGCAAAATGTGTCAATTGTCTGGGTGACCATATGGCCACATCAAAAGACTGTCCTGTTTGGATAAAAGAAAAGACAATTCAATGCGCAAAGACGGAGAATGGGCTGAGCTATCACCAACCACCAAGAGCTATGCTGCGATTGTCAAGCCTACAAACAGGTAAGTTGACTGCCAGACTGAATTAAGTCTGTCATCTTACGACTGAGCTGACAAAGAAAACAATGTTGGTACAAACGCCTAGGATTCCAGATCGTAGTCCGAGTCCTCCGAAAAAGTCCACAATCATAAAAAGAAAAACAAAAATTGTTGTTTCGGACAGAGTCCCTAAAGGGTATCTGTCCCTGACACAAACAAATACCAGGCGCTGGAAGAATTAGAGATGGCTAAGGCCTCTTCTGAGATGGCCGCAAACCTAAGGGGAGAGCACCTGTCACTGCTCCAAAATGACAGTGACAGGTGGTTCTCTAATTCAATGGAATTGCAGAGGCTTCAAGGGCAGCATTGAGGAGTTATCTCTTCTGTGCTGCAACCTCAACCCTCTTGCCGTTTGTTTACAATAAACTCACCTAAGAGCTTCTGAGAGTTGTAGTCTTAAGGGCTACATCAATTTTAACAAGTTTAGACTGGATGGAGACCGAGCCGCTGGCGGGTCCTCCGTCCTGGTTAGACATGACATTGTATGTATGCCAGTGGTGTTAGACACAACACTACAGGCTGCAGCTGTCCGTCTGACGCTATATAAAACTATAACTCTCTGTTCCATTTATGTTCCTCAGAGCTCCGTTCTCACCTTACAAGAATTGGATGCCCTTGGGGACCAGTTACCATCCCCATATTTAATTATGGGTGACTTTAATGGCCACAACCCACTGTGTGGGGGGGGGGGAACAGCAGAAATACTAGAGGCAAGAGAGTTGTAGAACCTCAGTATTGTAGAACCTGAGCTGATGCTGGACTTTTCGTGGAGGGTCTGGGACGACCTCTGCGGGAGTGACCATTTCCCAATTATTTTTAATCATGAGGGGTCATCTCTTGTATAGCGAGAGAGGAGCTGGCGGCTGTGTCAAGCTGACTGGCCCACCTTCTGGACCCTATGCCGCAGGGAATTCAGTCCAGATGTCAGTGACACGGATTCCTTCACTGAGATGCTGAGATCGATCGCAGAGAAAACTATTCCGAAGACCTCTGCGACTCCCAAGCATCTGATGCCTCCATGGTTGGATGACGACTGTAGGGGGGCAATTGAGGAACGAAAGAAACCTCAGCGTAGATTCCACAGGAGACCGACTGCTGAAAATCTGGCGCACTTTAGAATTCTGCACGCTCGTGCTCGCAGAACAATCAAAGATGCGCGGAGGCAGTGCTCGAGATGTGTTGTTTCCAGCATTACCATGCGCACGCCATTGGGCAAGGTGTGGACGATGATCAAAAGAATAAAACGAAGGAGATGCGATTCTTCTGTAGTCCAGCACTTGAAACACAATGGTACCATTCTCACATCACTCAATGAAATAAGTGAAGAATTGGCTCGCGCCTTTGCTGGAAACTCGTCTTTGGCAAACTGCCTCCTGTGGTTTCTGGCCGTCAAGGAACGCCAAGAGCTTGAGCTTGAACCGTGAACCGTGTCTGATCCCTCACTCTGATCTGAAACCACTATCAGCCACCCACATAAAATCCAAATGGCATCATGAGTGGGATGAAAACATTAATAAACTTTAAGAAATTGAACCATCTGTGGGAAAAGCACCACATACTCATGCGGGAGGTTGGCAGGACCAAGTGGTCGTTAGCCGCTGCCGTATTGGCCACTCGTGGCTTACATATTCTTTTCTGTTCAAGGGGGAGCCTTCCCTTGAATGTATTGGATGTCAGTCCCCGCTGACACTCAAACACATTTTACTAAGTTGTGTTGATTTGTTGGCCCTGCGCCAAAAGTTTTACACTGCAGACAGTATGCATGACCTTTTTACTAAAGTAAAACAAGAAAACATTTTAGCCTTTTTGAGGGCAGCTGGTCTGCACCAACTCATATAGTTTGCTAAATACTAAATTTAATGGGAATTTGTTTCCCTTGGCCACAAATATATAATTGTGACCTTTTTAATTTAATGAGTGATGTAAAAGCGATGGTTTGAACCATAAAAAAACAATATTTCTACCCATGAATATGGCCTATGCTGCCGACACAGCGTAAAGCAACCACCAATCAATCAATCAATCGTTATCATTTGGACGGGATCCATCGCAAATGAGCCGGGTTCTGGTATTAATGCAATGACAGCAGCAGCCGTTCCACAGCGTATACGCCGGCAGACGGTTCAGGATCGCAGAGCGTGCAGTTTGTCATAGGTGAGTGTAGAAACTGATATGGGGCTACAGCCCCAGGCCATCCTCTGACGCAAGCGCTGTGGAACGGCACATTTGCGATGGATCCCGTCCAAACGATAACACATAGGCATGACCAGAACGGCTGCTGCAATTATAGCATTAAACCCAGAAACCTGCGCAATTGAGGCGGGTCTCATCAAACCATTAATGCTCAGGCCTGGCTGAATCATATAATGTGCAGTTTGGTGGGTGGTTGCATAGTTTGATGTTTTGACATTTCCACCATTGGGACGATATCAATCATATACCGATGTATATGTGATGTTGGATAATCGATGCTACCTGGTCACTTTGGTAGATATAAATCAAATTTAACTTTCTACAAAATAATATTTTGTTAAAAACCCTAGTGTCATGGGCCTATGGCACCAATCTGTTCCCAGAATGTTCAGACTCCAAACAGAAATACCTACCTACAGCCCTGTCAGGTTCCAGGATTAGTAGGTCATCTCACATCACATGGTCACCACGAGATGACCATCTGGGTCATAGCCACAGGACTTTTGGCAAGCTTATCGGAATTATTGTGGGTTCTTTCAGCTCAAATTGCTCCAAAAACTAGCCATTTTTCATCAAAGTTACTCGGGACTAATGAGTATTAGTATATAATGGTCAACCTGAGCTATGTATCTCAAATATAACTAACAAATTCAAATGCCATCGGACCATGCAATTTTAAAAGTTGGCGAATTGACAACGGTCGAATTATGTTAACTCATGCACGCTGAGCCTGGCATCACTGTTGTACATTAATGGTGTCATGATGTATCAGAACCAGCTTCTCTGAGAGTGAAGGTGTCCTACAAGGCCAGCACTTGGTCTCTGGTGATCCTATTAGTAGTGATCACTGTGGTTTTGCCGTCTGTGTTTACATGCCAGGAACATTGCCCGCACCGGCCATGAACGAAGCGTCTCTGACCTACTTCTCTACTAATGTCGGGTCAAACTTAATCAAATGGGGTAATTATAGTAATGCTGGTAACTGCCAATATTATGCACATGCTCCTTTTATGTGGGGAACTGGAGTAATTCCATTGCTATAGTGTCTGACAAGGAACTGGAGCTAGTTACCTGTCTTACGAATACTGAAAGTTAAAGATATGCTCACCTGATTTTAGCGTGGATTCCTTACATGAATATGCTATGTAGATTAATCAAATGTTCTTATTCTACAAATATCAACAGCATGACACTTGGAATGACCAAGAATGGCCTTAGAATACTCGGTATAATGGCCCTGGACAGATCAATTTGTTAGACCTCAAATGGCCCATTCTGCGACGTCATCCAGGGAAGGGAAATGTGCAATTGCAAATTAGGCATTGTGGTACTTTCCTTGGGGAATTCTATCACAGTAAACAGTTTATTTCTCTCCCACATTTATAATTTTATGAATAATTTAGCAACCTATGAGACTACATGTTTGTACTATTTCATAGAGAAAACCTACCCAACTGTCTTGGTCGTAATGCGTAGCATTACATTTGATGCGAGGAGAGGAAGAGACCCTCCCCCACCCCGCGCTGTCGCGCTGCATTCTCACCTCGGCAGACGGCGCGGCGCGCCGCCACCTCCCCCGCCCTCCGCGTCGCGCAGCACTCACGCCTCACCCGACGCCGCTGCTCGCCACCTCTCGCCCTCCCCCGGGCCGGCAGCTTTCACACTCACCTGCTGTCGCCCCTCCCTTCTCCCCTTATAAGGTCGCCCCCCCGGCCTCCCTCAGGCACTCGCCCTCCTGCCGTCTCCCTGCTCCCCTGTTTTCAAGTTTTGGATTTACCTCTCGGATTACCGCTCCACCTCACGGTGCACCATGCCTCGAGGGAAGGGACGAGGACGGAAGGGCTCCCGGGCCGCCCCCCGCACCCCGGGGCCATCTTCAACGCCCCGGCGGGACCAGTCCCTGGCCTCCGCTACGGCGTCCCCCGCGGCGCCCTCGGGCCCCACCTCGGGCGCCGAGATCTCGGCAATACTCGAGGCACTCCACTCCATCCGCCTCGAGCAACGCCAGACATCCGCCGAGGTGCGCCAGAATGCAGCCGACAGTCACGCCCGCATGGAGGCCCTGGAAGCCGCCCCGGCGCCCGCCCGGGCCGCCCTCCCCTCCGCGGCCGCCGCAGCGCCTCGGGCGCGCACCACCGCCACAGCCCGCCCCCCGCCGCCGCCTCAGGTGACCCTGCCCGGGGCGGTGCACCCGGAATACGAGAGGTACCGGCACCTCGCTACACAAGCCGCGCCCACCGCGTCCCGGGCCTACCAGGAGGAACCCACCCGGCACAGCCCCGCCTCCGCCGCCGACGCCGTCCGGGACATCTTGGCATCCGCCGAGGCGCGACGCTCCGTGAGCCGCCAAGGTATCCCGGCCGACTATATATTTCCCTCCGACCTGGTGCAGAGGGGGCCGGAGAGAACACCGGTCAAGAGGGGGGAGGCAACGAAGGACGAGTACGCCCTCGCCCTTCTCACCCTCATCGACCACCCCGACTTCCCCGCCCACTCCGCCCAGGGACTCCACCACCACCACCTTACAGTGTCCCGGGACAACCTCACCTACACCTGGGAGACCGTCCGCCGGTACTCCGAGACCGTGTTCACCTGGATCGCGGACGGTCGACTCCCCCACGGGTGGCATGACCCAGTAGCTATCAACCTCCTGAGAGTCGAGTGTATCGCCATGCCCGACCACCGAGCCGCCAGCAGCCCCGCCCGCCAACTCGACCCTCCACACCGAGCCCCACACCTCCCCCGAGTCCAAGCCGACGCCCGAGTCGCCTACGACAGGCACACTCACGGGGCTCCCTGCCCGGCCTGGAACCGGGACCCCGCCTCGTGCGATCGGGCTACCGTCGGGGAGGCCCACGGCGAGGCGGGGGACAGGCGCCGTCACGCATGCGCCTACTGCGCGAACGTGAGGCGCGTACTCACTATGCACTGCGAGGCCGACGGCATCACCAAGCAAGCCCGTGAGCGCCAGACCCCCCCACCTCGGCGGATTTTTGATCCGCCGGCCTCCCTCCGGCCGGCCCGGGGGGCCCTTCCCGGCGCCTCACCCTCACCACTGCCGACAGCCCCGCGACTTCCACCGACAGCCTCCCAGCGATCACCGACCGCAGCGCCGCATAGTCCCAGCCGGGGATCATCACCTCGGGCATCACGCCTCGGACCACATCCCAGCCCAGCCTCACGAGGAACCCTCTGCCGCCGACCCTCACGACACCGCCTTCAACAACACCCCCACCCAGACCCCGACCACCACCCCACCCAGCCCTGAGGACTTCTCCGCCTCCCTGCTCGACCCTCGTCGGACCTCCTCACCGGATCCCGCCAAGGAGCGGGCCTCCTCATTTTTGGCCGCCCGCTCCCTGTCGACGCAGGCCCCCGACACTCGCCGCCCCCAGAGGGAGCCTGACCCCCGGCGCGGCCCACCTCTCGGCCGGCCCACCCCACCTGCTCCGCCTCGCCCCCTCGGGCGCGCCGTGAGCCCTCTCCGCCTTTTGGTGGAGGGCTCCTCGGCACCCCCTCACTCCTCTGACACTTGATCTCTGAGTTTTCTCATTACTCCGCTCCTCATGAGTTTCCTTACCTTTATCACATTATTCATTATTTACCTCTATTTGTCCTCTTGTTACTCTGTATGCCCTGTATGCTCTGTCTGAGGCAAAAATAAACACGCCTTATTTCCCCCACGCCTCCTCTCTTCCTTTTCGCGCATCGGTCGTAATGCGTAGCATTACGTTTGATGCGAGGAGAGGAAGAGACCCTCCCCCGCCCCGCGCTGTCACGCTGCATTCTCACCTCGGCAGACGGCGCGGCGCGCCGCCCCCTCCCTCGCCCTCCGCGTCGCGCGGCGCTCACGCCTCACCCGACGCAGCTGCTCGCCACCTCTCGCCCTCCCCCGGGCCGGCAGCTTTCACACTCACCTGCTGTCGCCCCTCCCTCTCCCCTTATAAGGCCGCCCCCCGGCCTCCCTCAGGCACTCGCCCTCCTGCCGTCTCCCTGCTCCCCTGTTTTCACCACCCACCCACCCTACACTCCTCCTACCTTCCTCTTCCAGTGGTGGAGGGCTCCTCGGCACCCCCTCACTCCTCTGACACTTGATCTCTGAGTTTTCTCATTACTCCGCTCCTCATGAGTTTCCTTACCTTTATCACATTATTCATTATTTACCTCTATTTGTCCTCTTGTTACTCTGTATGCCCTGTATGCTCTGTCTGAGGCGAAAATAAACACGCCTTATTTCCACCCCCGCCTCCTCTCTTCCTTTTCGCGCATCAACTGTTAACCGACCTATGTCACTATAACAGCTAGTTATAGGGTTGTCACTAGGGCTGTATGTCACAGCTACACTACCAATGGGTTTTAATGAGTCCCAGAGAATAAGTTCTTTAAATATATACAAACTGTGACTAGTCGCATTAGATTATGATAAGTGTGATTATATAAAGGTGTTGGTTATATTACTGCACTTTTATTTCTTTGTACATTAGTTGATTAAGACCCCATAATACCAAGACAGCTCACTCAGCCTGAACTGTGTAATCAAAATGATCAAACCCACCATGTGGTGCGCTGGCCGTTCCCCCGGCTAAACACATGCCACAATATATGCACAAATGTATATATGAATGTGAAAGCTGTGTGACGATGGCGACGATGATGTGTGCCTGTTCATAGCAATCCGATATTGATGGGTATTCACTTAGAGAGCTCCTGAAGTTTCCCCGCTAAGCTCTGGAGTTGCTTCCTAGATAATGTGACTAGCTAATATAGTGAGGAGAAAAGAGAATTTGGAACATCTGCTATTCTTAGTAAAGAAGACAAATAACGATACACAAATATGTACTTATAACATATATTCTCAATTACAAAGTGTACAGTTACATATAAATTCTCAAGCTTCCAGGCTAGACACTCTAAGAATCTCGGCTAGCTTATCTGGAGATAAAGAGACTGTCAGAGAGGGAGCATCTACACGGAAACCAAGCCAAATTAACGAGGTTACCTGGGAGAGCGCTTTTCCAAGGCCAAATCCAAGCCTCATATATCTGTTAATTCTATAAATCTGGCATAAGCTTTCACTGCCTTATCATAGGTAGGCTCCAGACCGACAAAATCATCGAGGTAACAGAGGGCGAAAAAACCCTCTTGCCTCAACAGCCAGACAACTGCCCAGGTCGTATGTGCGCACGACAGAGCTGAGGTTCTGCAACCAAATGGGGGAGCAATATCAAGATAGAGTTGGCTATTCAGCGTTATACCTAACAAAGGCACAGGAAGCGGGCAGACCCTAAGCTGCCTATATGCACGGGATAAATCTGCACCCCACAACCAAGCCGAGGCACCCAAGATAGATAGTCTATCAGTTAGTGTAGACACAGAAGGCAATGAGAAATTAAAGGAAAGACCCTGATAGAAACTCTTAATAATACCCGCATTAACACTACGGCCTGGGGGGAAACTTAAATCGATAATTACTCTTTGTTCGAGGAGTTCTTCTTGGGTCTCGTCATCATCGGGCTAACCTGGCACCAAGGATATAATGGTGTAGATTCAAAAGGCCCCAACAATGCATTCATGCTAAGTTCCTTCCGAATAAATGAGTTAATATGAACATCAGTATCTGCACCGACCGTATGATTTACTAATGTATGGACCGGGATCTCCGATGAGGTATAATCCAACGGCCAACCAAAGTCGAGGTGATCAACTAGCAGTGTATCGGGATAGTCTAGCTGGAGTGCGCGCCATGCAGGAATTTTTAGACCTGAGGGCACTGCAATACGAGCTGATAAATAATTTGGGGGAGCTGTCTCTCGTACCGCAGTGTAAATGTCACAATAATACTGGGAGGAAGGCGACAATGCAGATGAAGTTACCGGCCAGAACGTTGCCAACTTATCTCTAAACAGAACAGGAGAAGGAGGAGAGAAGACATTGGTAGGGGAAACAGAGTCGATAGAAGTAGTATTGGTATTAAACCAGCCGAAAACAACATCTGCTAACGACAGATCAGTATCAGAGGAGGGATGCGTGTTGAGAGCTACAGGCGGGAGGCCGGTGTCAGCGTCTCACCTCCCACAAGTCTGGTTCTCCACAAGAAATATGTTTAACTCCAATACATTCTTTAATATATGCGTCAATATTCTAAAAGTCAGAGAATATTGTTCTCCACAAGCAATACGTATTCTCCTGTATTCTTGGGTTTAAACTCATAAGAATAACCGCTAAAAAACAAAAAGAGTGATAATCAGGTCGAGCGACCGACCAGAAGTAAACAACACGGCGACCGAATCGGTTTTTCGCCAATAACTTCTTTAATATATTCACCAATATTCTCAAACTCGTAGAGAATATTGTTGTACACGTTTCCTCCAGTATTCTTGGGTTTAAAGTCATAAAGCCAACCAAAGTTTGCATTCGTCACTCGAATCCGCGCATACGCAGAAGCGATGTTTGGGAAGTGAGACTTGTGGGAGGTGAGACGCTGACACCGGGTGGGAGTGAGCGCACATGGTCTGCAGTGGGGGAGGGGCTGCTATTGGTCGACTGGGTAGGAGCGGTGGGGGGTAGGGTGGGAGGGACAAACAAAAGTAGGTCAACTGGCATGGCTGAAGGCAGGCTGAAGGCCGCCACATGGGTGCCGGGGGTGCGGGTTGTTGTGAACAAATTGATAGGGAGGAGGCAGGCGGGGAACTTGAAAAAACACTTACTGCCCCAGAAGACTGCTTGGAGAGCTTCTTGTCCATGTATTTGCGCTTTTTCATACAATCTTGCTCTCTGTGCAGCAGGCGACGCTTGAACCTGTATGCGTAGTATGCGCACACATGAACAAATCTATCCGGCATGACAGCATGCACTGCCTGGAAGCCGCAATCTTTCCCCCAGTTCCACTGGTTGCAGGCCTTGCTGTCTACCCCTTTATTGTAGTCTTCCTGGGAATTGGGCGGAGGAAGGGGCAGCGGGCGGGGCGGCTGGGCGGTCATCGGAGTGGATGAAGGCAGGCACATCCTTTATGGCCACATGGTCAGACCACGCTGCAGGCAGTCGGCCATCTGCCACCATCTGAAAGATGCGCTCCCACCATCTCCTGCAGGTGGACCAGTCCCACATGATGGCCATCCGAGCCAGCTCTTCTTCATGCTGGTGAAAGGGGGGGGCCACCCCTCCTCAGGGAAGGCGGGGTGGGCCGCAATACACCGCAAAGCAACAAAGTACTCCACCCACGTTGCCTCCCCCATACCAATTTTCCTACAGGAATCCCCTCGGGAAATAAAGTTATGGGGAATGAAGGTAGTACCTTTCGGGCATTGTAGAGCAGGTACATCTTCCACAAAGGCCGCGACTGCTGGCGGTAGAACCCTAACCGGATGAGGCCAGTGGGGGTAGGCAGAGGAAGCATGGCGAGCGGGCGGGGTGGAAGGCGGGCACGTGGTGTAGTGGGCAGCTGCAGGGCAGGACCAGGGGGTACACACTGCTGGCGGCGAGCGGAGGGCCACGGGGGAAATGACCGGGGGGGTGGGGGGGGGGAGGAGTAATGACGGGGAGTGGCCAGGGGCGGGCTGCAGTTGCATGTTGGAGCACACCGCTGGAGACTGAGCAGGGAGCGCTCTGAAGGGAAGTGCCACCACTCTCTCCAACACGGCTATGTGCGCTGTGACATCTGAATACCACTGCGTCTCCCTGCTGAGACGCCTAATAACGTCCTGGTCCGAGGACACCGGGGAAGAGTGGGCACGCTGTTCTGGCCTGAAAGGAGTGGAGGCGGACGACTCTGGAGAGCCTGCGTCCATAATGGGCTCGCAAGACAACCTGGCTGCTCTACCTGGTTGAGTACGGGGTAGAACTTGAGAGAGTGGTGGCCTCCCTCGGTGCTTCTGAACAGGCGGCATATGTGCGTTGTCGTAATGAGTATCGGCAGTAGTAAGCATGTGGTTGTAGGGCAGGAGCGGCAGGTGATCGGAGTGGTGTGGAGAGCAGCCAGGAGCGAAGTGCCGGGCTAGACGTAGGTGATCCACGAGGTAGGCTAAAAATAGACAACTACCTCGTCTGCAAATTACCCATGTTAGCCTGCAGCCAACATGTTTGATGATGGTGATGATGATCTAAACTAGGTATTTGCAAATTGATTGAAATGCTGATCCGTTCTATATTAACTAGTCATAGAAGCATAACGTATATATGGAAGTGGTGTTCACTTCTCAAAACGAACGTTGTGTTATATCGTTCTTGTCGTTTCTGCTGATTACTACAAGAATATTCTACATTGTTTTAATTTGACAAGCTGGCTTTTGTGGGGTTATTTTTCAGATATTCTTGGAACAGAAGAAAATGCTGAAGGGCGGGTTAAACATCGCCCACTTCAGGGTCTACGTTCCTTTGATCGAAGAGGAGACGATCAACTACTTCAAGAGGTGGGGCAACGAGGGGAAGGCAGGTGAGCAATACTAGAATCAGAAGACAGAAGTGGCGTTCTCTGTGGTGGAGTGGTTAGAGTGTCTGACTTTTTTCTAGGTTAGACTCCTAATCTGAGGGACGGCGGTTCGATTCCACATGCCCCCAGCTCTGCCAATTTGGATTTCCACCGCTGTGTATAACTTACAGCGTCATCAAAGGCCGGTTGCTCTCATACCATGTCTATGTGGTGTGGGAGGTTAAAAATCCCTTGGGTCGGTAAAAGTGTAGGCTCGGGCTTTCTATCGACAAACTGTCTAATGGTGAAAACAAGTCTATTCAGACTTATCCATGATATGCAGTATAAATCTTCAATCATCATATACACGTAGGCATATTTAATAGTTCGAGTTGGTGGACTGATGTCAGATGGCCTCCAGGTATTTATAATTATGTTTGTTGAAACAAAGATTAAGCGATCAATTCTATATATATCGACAATAAAACATAGACGTGTAAATGTGGTGTGTGGCGCAATTGGCCTTGAATTGAGGTTTTCCTTGTTGCAGACTTATTCGTCGCCATGTCGGAGTTGATTATTCTCACAGCAAGCCGGTGTCTACACGGTAAGCACCGCACAGTTCTAATAGCAGCCGCACCTTGAAGTTTAGCACAATTTGTTTAAGGATGGCTGAGGACAATTTAGTTAAAGTCAGGGTGCCGCTTTTTATTAAAAGTTTATGGCTCACTCAGCCTCACCCTACTTTGGCATCAATGATACAAAAGTATGGCAGCTGCTTATTCTAGGTTACTGAGCATGTACATATTCATGTACTCGATATTCAATTTAAGTAGATTTTCAGTCAAATTTTCTTTTTGCCAAGCTTTAATATTTTTTGGGATATATTTCAAAAGTAGGATTTCGGTTTCTATTAGGAAAGAGTTTAGTATTAGAGACTTTACGATAATCTAGTTAGTAAAGTAGATATCGTATTATCTTTTCGATATTTTTTAGGTAATTGCTACAATTCTATTCTGAAAACAATGTATCTAGGTATTTCGAAGCACCTTCATTGCCACAAGTCTACCAGTCCTGATATGACTGCGCGTTACTAGAACATAAAATATTAATAATACAAACTTACCACGGCTTCTTGCTGTTCAGGACCAGAGCTAAGGAACATGATGGACAAGAAGGTGGCTCAGCTGTACTCGGACATGGACGGCGGGTTCACACCGATGGCTTGGCTGCTGCCCTCCTGGCTGCCACTCCCAAGCTTCAGGTCAGGGCGGCAGTGAAGGAACGCAGAGCAGCGGGGCAGACAAGTGTTTGGAAATGAATCATCTTGTGCTAATTTTGTAGAAATACTGGAGTGTCGTGGGGGTGATGAAAATCGAAAATATTGCCCCTAGAGCGGGACTCGAACCCACATCTCTTTGCATTCCGAGCCAGTGTGCTAACCATTACACCACCTAGGCTCCCTGATATCACCATTCTACCCATGCCTACCTGTCTATGTGGTTACTTGCCTGAGAGGTCAGTGCAGACTACTACACTGGAGCTTATTGCAAGCTATGGGTTTTAGGCATGAGTCAGTCGGTATATCCGTTGGCGATATCAAAATGAGTGCGAGTTTTACATAACTATATCCAATCTCCGTTGTACCTAAGATCCATAGCCACCTATCAATGTGAGCATACTGAATGCTCCGTTTGTAGGAAGAGGGATTCGGCTCATGTCAAAGTGAAGCGGATGTTCGACGAGGCAATCGTCAAGCGCCAAACGGCGGGAGGCGAGCACGACGACCTGCTGCAGAACCTTCTGGACTCCACCTACAAGTGAGTACACACTAACACGGACATTAAAAACAGTATCAACAGCCAAGTCTGTGCGAGGGAACGTCCATCTGCATGTGCAATTCACACTATTCATGCCGTGGCCATGTTGAAACCATACCGAGGCCACGTACGCATCTGCGAGGCGCCGCAGTCTTAAAAGTCATGCAAATACTTTTTCGTCAACCAAAACCTCTCGAAATCACTCAACTTTGAAGGTATTCATTTTTTTAAACTACCATATTCATCTTTGCATACCTGTTTTCTATCTACTGGCCAATTTTCATGAAGATAGGATGACCCTAGCATGGTGATTTGCCCATTCTTTAACTACAATGTGACTGTCAACTTCAAGTCTGCATAGTTATAGTGGTATCATGCAGCACTATCACTGTCAGCGTAGTTATCTGTAACACAGTTAATAATTAGTTTTAGTAATTACAAATGAATAAAAGCTTTAAAATATATATTTAAAATATGTACATGATGAAAGTTATGCAATTTTGAATTTAAGAAAAGACTGGCAGCCAAGGTGAGCGAGTTTGTTGACATCGCCTACTGAAATGCATCTGATCATCACTCAATCTTCATGAAAATTGACCAATAAATAGAAAAAAGGTATGCAAAAATGATTATGATAGTTTCAAAAGTAAATATCTTCAAATTGTACTTCTTTAATTTCTGTAGTAGCTCATACACATCGGCACACAGCAGTGTCTTATGGCCATTTCCAATACCGACGCCTCGTTCTGATGACGAATTAGGTCACGGGTGAATAGTGTGAATTGAATCGTGTCATGTAGTGATGTACCGATCGGTGTTTTGCCTGCAGCAAATTAGATAGAGGGATCTGATTCGGACAGAGGAAAGCCGGAGACAATAGTGGGAGTAAAAGGAACGTTTATTTAATTAAAAGGAGTACGATTTTTAGTCAATCATCTATGTCTTGAACTCGTTTGAGCCCGTTTGAACTTGTTTCCGGTACAAAGGCTAGGGGACCAGGTTGGAAACTGAGTGACAATAGCTGAAAACTCCTGTACCTCTGCCTGAGCAAATGAGAAGGGTCCACAGCGATGAAAGGAGGAAAAACGGTTGACCACTGGGTCATATCGAGCATACCCTTGCAGGATGAGTTTCCCATTCAGTAAGTAGTAATATTGTGCGATTTAAAGAGAAATCAATGTAGATCAATTTCAAATATACTTCAAACAATTTAATCTGTGCAAAATATACATAAATATGTGATAATGTCTGAACAATAAACTAGTCAAATAATATTTGACCACACTGCTAGCTCTGTGGAGGTGTAGCCTGGTCCCCTGGCATAAATTTGCTCAGGCAGAGGCACAGGAGTTTTCATCTATTATCACTCAGTTTCCAACCTGGTCCCCTAGCCTTTGTACCGGAAACAAGTTTAAACGGGCTGAAACAAGTTCAACCGTGGCTGGTTGGGTCGCACCGTGGCTGGTTGGGTCGCTCCGTAAAGCGCTGAATATGCTTATGGAGCAAATGAATGCCAGGGGACCAGGCTAGACCTCCACAGACTAGAGGTCTAGTCAATTATTTGACTAGTTTATTGTTCAGACATTATCACATATTTATGTATCTTTTGCACAGATTAAAGTATATTTGAAATTTATCTATATTGATTTCTGTTTAAATCACACAATATACTACTTACTGAATGGGAAACTCATCTTGCAAGGGTATGCTCAATATGACCCAGTGGTCAGTCGTTTTTGCTCCTTTCCTCGCTGTGGACCCTTCTCGGGAACTGGGCCGTTTCGGTTGTTGTCCTGTGGCTGACTGTGTCGTTTGTCATGTGGTTGACACCAGTGTTGACTGTTGCGTGTTGCAGGACGGGTAAGAGCCTGACCAACGATGAGATTGCTGGCCTGTTGATCGCGATACTGCTGGCCGGACAGCACACCTCGTCCACCACCTCGTCATGGCTCGGCTTCTTCTTGGCTCAAGACAAAGATGTACAGGTACGATGAAGGCACGTCTTTAGCAATTAAACTGTATTAACACATTATATATATATATATATATATATATATATATATATATATATATATATATATATATATATATATTTTACCTCGTTACTACGCCTCTGGCTACTGGTAGCCCAGGGAGAAGGAAGCACATCAGGGTCCAGCAATTAGCATAATCAGCTCACAGCAGGAGGACGTTTGTGAGCAGCTCTGGCAGTTTTTCTACATTAAAGTGGCCCGGTATACCTCGTGGGGACAGGGAACCGTACTCCGACAAATGATCTCCAAGCACAACTCTGCTTAGTTTTTATGTTTATATAACCAGATATGTGGGGGGAGAGTTGTAGCCTCACTGCACCTGAATTGGGCCAGGGGGGGGGGGGGTGCTGGGGCTAGGTAGAAGTGGGTCAGTGCTGAGGTCAGGTTGGGGGGTGGGTGGGTCTGAGGCTGGGCCTGTAGCTGGCAGCTGTTCTGAAAATGGATGGGTGAGTGGAGAGAAGGAGGAGTAAAATTGTTCTATTTTCACTTTTTTCTTTTTTTCTTTTTTTCTTTTTTTTAAATTGAGGCTGTATTTATACTGTCCATAGCATGTAAGCCCGGGTACCCAGGCTTGTTTTCAATGCTGGCCAGCTGTAGTTTTGGTGTTGTCTTACCAAGCAGTAGCTGCTGATAAGTTATTTGATTGTCTGCATTTCAGTAGATAGTCTGTTGGTATGTTTAGTAGTCTATGTTAGTTTTTTTGGGGCCCTTTTGGCATTGTATCTTTGTTCTATTCTTATTACTATGTTAGTTGTTTTCCTAAGGTTCTATGTTAGTGTTTTGGGTTTTTTTTGGGTGGAGTTTTCCGCTTTTTTCTACTTAATTCTATACTAGGCTATTTTATTTACATGTCCATAGGCCTGTACGTAATAGGTGGTTGAGTTATGTTTGTTTGAATTTGATTGACTTATATTGTTGTTAGATATGTTATCTGGCTTTTATATTTCTGGTTTTCCCGTCCTGGGCTGTCCAGTTGGGGGCCGTGACATATCACCTGCCCCCTTGTGGTGCAGTTCAGTTGGGGTTTCCAGTTTTTATTTTGCACAGATATTCTTTGTATGTTTTTAGGTCAGGGATTTGTCTTTCTTTCACCGTTTGGCGCGCCATTTCCAGGCCTTGGCGGCCATTTCCGTGTGCTCCTTTCATGGGGCTTTGATCTGGCTTATTTGGCTTCTGGTCTTGCCTTAGTAGTGGTGCTTGCAGTGCTCTGGTGTCCCTTAGTGGTTGGGTTAGCCGCTTAATGTCTTGGCTATATCCATATGCTAATGTTTTTAGGTGGATTATCCTTCTGTTTTCTAGTAGCTTTACTTTAGTTCTTTTGTGTAGGTCATAAGTGGGGTGTAGTTTGTCTACTTTCAGGCAGATTTTTAGGGCCCTATTTTGTAATATCTGCAATTTTTTTAGTAGCTCTTTTTAGCACCCATGTAAATTACATCCCCATAGTCAAAGTAGGGGAGTACCATGCCTTTGAAGATTTTTATTGACATATCTTGTGTCATATAGTTTCTTAGTTTAGCAAATAGCCATAGTTTGTGGTTTACTTTTTGTATGATTTTTGTTACACACAGATTGTAGTTTAGCTGGCTAGCTAGTTCTAGGCCTAGGTACTTGTAGTGATTTACACTTTCCAGTGTTTGGTTTCCTAGTGTACATTGTAGGTTTCTCCTGTGATTGCTGTATGTGAGAAGAGTACAGTTTTAGATTTATTTGCATTGATGGTTATTTTATTGGATTCACACCAGCCGTCCAGCTTTAGCAGGAGGTTGTTCAGTTTGGTTGCTATCTCCTCTACTGTGCTTCCTTCTGCATATACGACAGTGTCATCCGCATATATCTGGAGACATTTTGTCTCCAGCCATTTTTCTAGGTCGTTTATGTATAGTATAAATAGTAGTGGTCCCAGGACTGATCCTTGGGGTACACCACAGGTGACAGTTTGTTGGTCTGAGAGTGTACCATTTACTTTGGTTTTTTGCTGCCTGTTGTTTAGGTAGCATTTAATCCAGTTTATTGATTTGGATTTAATGCCCATGTTGTTTAATTTTCTTATTAATATGCTGTGGTCTACAGTGTCAAAGGCTTTGCTGAAGTCGATGAAGGCTGCTCCAACTAATTTCTTTTGGTTCAATGATGCCAGCACATCACTTGTTAGGTTTGCTATGGTTTTTGATGTGGAGTGTAGTTTTCTGAAACCTCCTTGCCTCTTGTTTAGTATATTGTTTTTTTCCAGGTGCTCATTTATGTGCCTGTGGAATATTTTTTCAATTAGCTTGCCTGGTGTTTGCAAGATTGATATTGGTCTGTAGTTCCCCATGTTTTGTTTGTCACCGCTTTTGTAGATGGGGGTGATGGTTGCCATCTTCCATGCTGTGATGAAGTGTCCCTGTTCAAATGATATGTTGAACAGGTTGACCATGATATCTGGGATGGCTTGGAGCACCTCTTTCAGTATTTTCGTGGGGATTCCATCTATTCCACTTGGTTTGTTTTCATCTATGTCATTTATTAGTTGTGTTAGTTCTTTTAGGTCAGTTTTGCAGGTGGGGATTTCATCCTGGATATTTTCTGACTTGTTTTCCCAGATTCTTGTGAATTTCTTTGATAACCTTTGTCCTACCGTGGCAAAGTGGGTATTTAGTTTATTTGCTGCATCACTATCTGTGTGTGTATTTCCATCCTTATCCTGGAAGCTTATGCATTCTTCTATCTTGTTTTGGGGGAATAGTAAGCTTACGTTTTTCCAGAACTTATTTGTGTTGCTTCCCCAGACCTTGTCTTGTTTTACTATATATATATTTTTTGCTGTCCTTACTGCTTTGAGAGAGTTGTTTCTGGCAGTATTATGGGCCCTTTTATCCTCTGGGTCTTTGTCACCTAGCTTTTGTTTTGTTGCAATATGCATTAACAGTTCCCTGTCTACCCACGGGTCATGGTTTCTCTATATTTTTAGTTTCTTTATGGGACACATCTCATCTAATGATTGTTTTATTTCTGTGACAATGTTATTCCAGTAGATATCAGTGTCATCTCTGTTTGTTGTGACGTTGTCTATATTTTCATATAGGTGGTTTTTTAATGTTCCTTTTGAGTAGTTTTTTAGGGATCTGCCCATCTTATATTTATATTGGCCTGTGTTTTTGAGTTTTTTCCTCGTTACATATATTAGCTCATGGTCACTTATACCCCAGCTTCTGGTGCCCCATTTTGTGGCATGGTTTGAGTTGGTTAGTATTAGGTCAATTGTTGAGCTATTGTTTCCTAATCTTGTGCTGTCTGTAATAAGTTGCAGTAGCCCTAGGATTTTGATAGTGGTTTGTAGCATTAGTTTATTTTTGTTGTTGCTACTGTAGTTTATGTTGAAGTCCCCTAGCACAAAGATTTCTGCATTTGTTAGTTTTCTCACTGTATTTATGCTTTTGTCTAGAGTTTCAAGGAATGTTTCAATATCCCCGGACGGTGGTCTGTAGAGGCTTGCTATGGCTATGTTAGACTGTTTCTCGTTTTTTATTAGGCACCATAGTAGCGCCAGGTGTTCATTTGAGTTGTTTGCTATCTTTAGGGCCTCAGTGTCTAGATTTGTTTAGGTTTTGCAGTAGATTGCAACACATCCACCTTTTTTTGTTTGGTTTGCTATGTTAATTTGCTGTCTGTCTTTACGTACAAGCCTATATCCTTCTATGTTGAGGGTGTTGTCTTGATGTCTGTCAGTGAACCATGTTTCTGATAGTGTTAAAACATCAGGATTTTCATTTTTTTAGGTGCATTTTTATTGTGTCTATTTTATTGGATGCACTCTGGCAGTTTAGGTGGGCAAAGTGCGTGCCCCTTCCCAGCTTGCATTCAATTTCTTCTACCATCTTCCTTTACCTTGAGGTTTGGCATTTGTTAGATGTCGCGAGTTTTTAACTTTGTTTAGATTGTTTTATGGGCGTATGGGCTGGTGCATACAGTACATATGCCCTGGTTTGTTATATAGTTTCATACATTACCATAGACTGCACCTGTGCGAGTGGAGGGGAGGTACATGCCCTGGAATGGGTGTCTGTTATACACAGTATTTCTAGTGCTTTAAATTTTGGTTACTGGTTCTTCTATATTTATTGGTGCTTATTTTTATATTCATTCTGGTGTTTATTTTCTGTGTTTATTTTTCTGCTTATTTTACCTATTTATTTGGCTGTTTATTTATTTGTCAGTGTTTGTTAGGCTTTCCTTGACTTTTTGGAGGATGTCTCCCATCTTGTTTTTGTATCCTTGCTTGAGCGTTTCACCTTCTCCGGCTGAGTCTAGGAACCTACCTGAGCCCCAGTATGGGCACTTTGTGCATTCTCTGAATGCGTTTCCTGGGGCATCTATTAGCTTTTTCTTTAGTTCCTCGTTTTGGGTGAATTTTGCATGAATGATATCCTCTAGTACTTTTTCATTTGTTTTGCACCATTCGGGTGTTCTCCATATTTTGTTTGCCATTGCCTTTATTGTATATGGGTTGTCTGCATTGTCAATCATCCTCATTATATCATGTTTCTCATGGAATTTGGGCATTATCGAGCAGTAATATTGCTCAGCTGATGTGTATTTTTTTCCATCTTTTCCCGTGATGTCACACTTGTACAGGTTGCTAAAGGGGGAGTTGTGCCCTTGGAAGGACACTCCCCAGGTATGTTCTCTGGTTGCTGCTTTCTCCAGGGTGATTTCTGGGTCTCTATTTTCCCAAAGTCGTTGGGTGTGTATATTGTTCCATTTACCTTGATGTTGCACCCTCTCATTTTAACTGATTTGATCTTTTCATTTTTGCTTTCAGTTGCTAGTGTGTACATTTGTTGCACGTTTTTTTCACTTAGCATTTCAGCTTCTGTTCTTACTGGCCTAATTGTTACTTTGCTGTATTCTTTTTTGTTTTGGAGGGTTTTCTTTTTTTGAAAGAGCTCTTTCTTTTGTGATTCCTTTTCCAGTTGGATTCTGATGCTTCTTGGTCTGTTAGTCTTTTTTCCGTTGTTCTGAGAGAGAGAGAGTGGGTCTTTGGGTTCCCCGTCCTGTTTAAAGCAGGTCAAACAGGAAATATAGTTGTTTTAATGTGAAATATATGTTAGTACAATTACATTGCGGAATTCAATCAGAAACACATAGAAGGAAAAAAGTTTTTTGTTGAATATGAAGCACATGGGGTTTGAACCCACAACACCGAACAACTTCAGATTACAAGTTCAACACCATAACCACTAGGCCACAGAGACCACACATAGTTACTTGTCTCAGTTCAGGTATTTGCATATACGACGTCATATATACAAGGTGTTTGATTGTGTATGTCTGTATATAAATATTTTACCTCGGTACTATGCCTCTGGCTCCTCGTAGTCCAGGGAGAAGGAAGCCCATCTGGGTCTAGCAATTACCATAATCTACTCACAATGGGAGGATGTTTGTTGATTGCTTTGGCATTTTTCTACATTAACGACTAAACCAACAGGTTAGTACCGTTTTGGAATGGATTTGTTGGGATAGTTCATGATAGCATTCACTTACTTAAAGTTTGGAAACATTTTATGCAATATTAACTGCGTTACAGGTTAATTACAATGTGTCATAGTTAGTTAGAACAATGCCTCCATTGTTCTTTGGTTTTGCCGCCCGGTGCCGAACGGAGAGATGTTTGGCAGGAGCCAGTTCATCGATAGGATTTATTCCTGGGTTTCTTCGAGATTCTCCAATGGTTATTAGGCGTACCTCCGAGTTCCGTAGTATTTTCTCCAACTTGTTGGGCAACAAAGCCACAGGTGGGAGAAGTTTATTGGACAGAGAGTGTGGGAGGCTACCACTACACTGGTCCCTACCCCGCGTTTGGTTTCGGTTGGTCGTCCATACCGTTTACCTACGACACTCATTTTCCCACACGCCTGTGTTCAAGACGGTTTAAATACGGATTTAACACCTTGATGCACACTTGGTTTAATTATGAGTTAATTACCTGTGTGACATTCACCTTGAGGATTGCCTAACCTTTGGTTTTGGTCGTTGCAGACTCCCAGCATTGCACGTCTTCTGGGGTCATGTCTCTATTTTTAGTAAGTATCTCCGTAATACCAAGACCAGACGGGATGGCCGAATGAGTTAGAGCGTCCGTCTCCCGTGCTGGTAGATCGTGGGCTCGTGGGTTCAAACCCTGGTCGAGTCACACCGATGACTTAAAAATTGATACTTGTCGCTTCCTAGCTAGGCACTCTGCATTATTAGGACAGGGCAAGGACTGGTGTGCTCAGTGTCAGGATAATGTGACTGAGTGGGATACCAGGTCATGGGGCCGGCGGCCTGATTTCCCAGTGGGACAGCACCATAAAGTCGCCATGAGTGCACACTGTCACAAGTCGATACCCATCTTGATATGACCTTAGATGTTGCTAGGGCATAAAACAACAACAAACAAACAAACCCAGCTATGGCTACGAAGTGGAGTAAAGCAGATGCTCTCCTAGAGCGCAGCGAAGACGAAGACCCTTCACCGCCGGTGAGGGTACAAAGGTCGCCAGAACAACAGGATTCTGATGAGGTGGGGGGCTCTGAACCTTGCCCCAGTGGTGTACATGCGCGTCTGATGCGCCTCGTTCAGCACAAGTTGGAGGAAATGCTCCCCTCTAGGCAGCACGCAGCTAAGGCGCCTAAGCAGGGTCCGGTATCGGAAGAGTCTGAGTGGGAGGACTTTTCGGAGGACCAAGATTCCCCGGTAGAAGTGGTGTTTGCCCGAAAACGCAAACACAAGAAGAAAGAGATTTCTTCGGATGGGGATGACTTCACAAGGGCTCGCAGAAAGAAACTGCTGGTGAAGAAAAAGAGTAAGAAAAAGAAGACGAAGAAGAGTAAGAAGTCGTCTTTTTCAGACTCATCGTCAGATTCGTCTTCAACAGAGTCCGACTCGGACACTCAGCGGGCGGGGAAGTATGTCAAAATGAGCGGGAAAGTGGTAAAAAAGTGTAAACCTTTGAAGAGCAAGAAAATTGTCACCACTACGATGATGCGCAAGACCATCATCGGTCACTTCAACACCTTTAAACCAGCTGACGTTATTACCAAGCTAGGGGAAAAGTTCAGGGGCATCAAAGGGGTCCCGGATTCGTTCATTAAAGAGATGGACAGTGATGTCAAATTGAGCGAGGAGCGGAGGAAGTTTGAAGGTGTCCTGCAGACTGTGCACAAAGCGGTGTTGTCAGCTCTGGGAGCCATCACACCGATCGCCAACAAAATGATGACTGAGAACAAATTCTCGTCGATTTGTGGGGAGATGGATGGGAGAATTGCGCTGCTCACAGCCGCCAGCAATTTCCTCTCATACAGGCATTTTGAAAACATTTTCAAAGCGGTATGTACTGACGCCAGCAAAGAGGTAGCCAGGTCCACTAAGGTCGTTGACAATGATGGGAAGGAGTATACATTATTCCTTCCCCCAAGCCCATGAAGGGCAAGCCCTTGGACAAGACCAAGATGTTCGGGGGTCAGCTCCAGTACTTATTTAAGCAAGTGGAGACAAGAACCAAGTGTGGCAAGCACATGGAACCAGCGAAAAAGAAGTCCGGGGAGACGAATCTTGCTCGGTTCAAGAAAGCCAGGCAGGATTTTCGAAACTGTCGGACTGGACAGCGAGGCGGCCGGTTTGGGACAGGGAACAGCTATCAGGCCAGTGGAAGGGGCCAGAGGCAGCCTTTCGAATTGGAATGATGGGAACAGGCCCTTCAAGAGGAGTTCAGTCCGCAGAAGCCTTTCCCCAGCCGAAGCAACAAGTACAAATGGTGATGCAAATTCCAGTAAGCGAATTTACCTTGGGTAATTTAATTAATTGCTTGGCGGAATGGAGCAAAATTACTGAAAATCTAGCTATCCTCAGCCTGGCTAAAGGGGTCAGGATACCGCTCATAGATGACCCTATTCAGAATAGCATACCATGTCCCTATAGATTTGATGCTTCTGAGCGTGAAGCCTTAAATGATCAAGTTCTAAGATTTTGTAAAAAGGGATTATAGAGCCAGTACTGCATGTCGCAGGGGAGTTTATCTCGAATATTTTTTCGAGACCCAAACCAAATGGGGATATTCCACTCATTTTGGATTTAACGAGGTTAAACAAAATGATGCAGTATAAACATTTTTAAATGTTTTCACCAGACACAGCTAGAGATTTAGTAACACAGGACTTGTGGCTAGCCAGTGTCGATCTCAGAGATGCATACTATACGGTGCCAATTAATAAACCTGATCGTAAATTACTCAGGTTTTGTTGGAATGACGAGCTTTATGAGTTTACCTGTATGCCAAATGGCCTGACTTGTGCTCCACATATTTTCACAAGGTTATTAAAACCAATTTTCTCCCATATGGCTAGGAAAGGACATGTTATGTTTTCTTACATTGATGATTAGTTTATTGTTGCACAAACAAAATAACATTTTCAAACAGCAATAGATGACCTATGTGACACATTTCAAAAGTTAGGTTTCTACATACATGAAACAAAATCAGTCTTAACACCTATTTACAGTATTTAGTAATATCAATTTTACCTAATACTTTTATTATCCTTTAGCGCTCTATTTAAAAACAACACTCCCTCCAAAGTTGCAGGGTAGCTCTGGTCTACAATTACAAATTAAAGACATTACTCAATGGAAATAACTGATTAATAATCAGGTTTCAGCGTGCTAAGACCCTATACCAGGGAACACAAAACATCAAAAAAATTCCAATGATTAAAGTCAGAAATGGTACTTATAATTTTTGTTAAAATCAAATAATAATACACTGAGTAGTGTATTATTAGGCCAAATAGAATTTTGCTTTTTTATTGTTTATCTACTTTATTTATTTATATGTTTCGTTTTTCAAGCCTTTTTAAAAAAAATGTTTGTCCACAATTCAATTTTATTGAGTACATAGTTTATAACAAAAAGCAACATGCAATTTACAATCTTGGATAACATCGACAGAGATAAACATATTAAACAATTAATTGTTATTGTTCTACAGGACATTCTGAGAATAACAAGGTATATAATAGTCGTGGCTCTATAACAATTGTGCATTAATAGATCCTAATAATAATATATGGATCACTCTAAAGCCGTGTTTACACAGGCGAGTTAAGTCGCTTCATATAAATCGCCTTGCCTAGTTCGCCTCACATTCGCCGTGTAAACGCGACTCTGAGGCGGATTAGGGCTGATTCGCTTCATATGATTCACTTTATGTACACCACCTCGCGAGGTGGTTTATATGAAGCGAACTAGCTTAAGCACTGGTTCGTATGGACTTGCTCATGCGCAGATATCGATTTCCGCCTTAAACCGCTCTGTGTGTAGACGCGCCACTAATTCGCTTCATATAATTCGCTTTACAATTCCCCGTGTAAACACGGCTTATAGGACAATGAAGCCCGCAAACACAGTACGGGAATGCTCCACCTAATCTAACAAATTTTTCCTAATGTATCCGATTTAATGTCCAATACATAACATAAGCACTGCAGTATTAATACAATTAGATGCTCAAGCTTGAATACATTAGGACTATTCTGAGGAATATCACTTGAGTAATAAATGAGTCATTATATCATAGAATAGGGTAATGCGGAATAGGGTAATGCGATAGTTTCTGCTAGAACACATCTTAAGCCGTGTTTACACGGGCCATTTAAAACGCCTCATATAAATCCATTTGCCTAGATCGATTCACATTTCCCGTGTAGACGCACCTCTGTGGCGTTTTAGGGCTGAATCGATTCATATGAAACGGTACATCTATACCACCTCGGGAGGTGGTCTAGATGGAGCGATTCAGCTTGTTCCCGGGCGGCGATAGTATAAAATAGTAGTGCGTGCCGGGAACAGGGGGAGAAGTAACTAATCGCTGGTGCCCGGCAGTGTTATGGCCCGATTACGCCGAAATGTAGTGAATGCGATCATATTTAACAGAATTACAGACTCAAATAATGAAATTTAATTAAATTAACCTTAAATTCCAAGCGATATTAACATAGCCGCTACATCTGTGTCAAATCGACGTGTGTAGACTAAACAAAATAGCAGTGCTTGCAGGCTACAGGTGCCTGCTTGTTCCCGGCGCCGACACACTTTCAAACTCCGCCGTGTAAACACGCATCAAAAACGCTTCATATGAATCGCTTTGTCTAGATCGTTTCACAATTCCCCGTGTAAACACGGCTTTAAGTGGCTAGGGTGTTTTGATAGTTAGATAACAATTGCAAATATAGGTTTAAGTACCATTGCCTGTAAATTTATCAGGTTTTTATATATTGAAGCTATCAGTAGTGCCTTTCAAGTTGCATTAACTAACAAAGTTGAAGATCCAGAGTGGACCTCCAATTTTGGCCATGGGTAAAATATAAATACTGACCTTGTCATAGCTGATAAATATTCGAGATCGCAACGACTATACCCAAATTCATAGGTCTGGTAATGAAAGAACCTCTATTAGTCAATCGTCATCTGTACAATTGTACACTAATCAATTTAGTGTATCTTACAACAGTCGATGGTAAAGACAATACACTAGTTCAGTTCCCGTGTTGAAGCTAGTCCAATATCTAGTAGTATATAGGCCTACTGCTCGGAATTTAATACAGATGACGTAAATTTAAATGCATACAGATCTACCGACACGGTCACTGAATACCACACATTATGGTGGCAATATCGTTTTGTAAGCGTTGTCATTACTTGAACACAACGCTTCTAATTTTAGAATATTTGAATTCAGAAGCGTAATTTTAGCTTCGTAGATAATACACAGGGCCTCCCCACATGAAAAGTTGTTTTGGAAGCGTAATCATTTATTGAAAACAACACCTCCAAGTTTTTAGAATAGGTCTACTCAGAAGCATAATTTCCAGCCTCATAGATAATACAGCAGGGTCTCCACACATGAATAGGCAAGGGGGTAGTCCAATCACTGGCATTTGTTAAGGTTAATTTCCTTAATTGTTCCAAGATAGCATCAGGTATTCCAATATGGAACCTCCGCAAATTATTAATTAACTAAAAAAAATAGACGAAAGGTTACTCTTAATTAATAACTGACATAGACGGCCCAGCAGTATATTTTCAAGTCTTCCACGCATCTGCTCAAACCCTAACACTACAACATATGGGGGCCATCACAGCTTTGGGAAACTGAGTGTCGTTCAGGATTAGACAAGAAGGATAACTGTGGTAAGTCCCCAACGGTCTAAACTTGGTAACCTTATGGACATATTCTGAATTAGGATAATGGCTATCTTGCCTTCTGGAACTTATGTTATCGGGCATCCCTGAATGGACCCCTGCAAATCCTAAATTGTCATAAAATAGACTAAAGGTTATTCTTAATTAATTCCTGACATAGACGGCCCGGCAGTATGTTTTCAAGTCTTCCGCATATCTGCTCAGACCCTAACACTATAACATACAGGGCCATCGCAGCTTCGGGAAACTGAGTGTCGTTCGGGTTTAGACAAGAAGGATAACTGTGGTAAATCCCCAACGGTCTAAACTTGGTAACTTTACAGTCCAGTCCTATTTAAAGTAGCATAATGTATGCTCTGCTGTACAGCAATTAACCATCGGGATTCCTGGGTGGAATCCCTCAAATCATTAGGTCGTTAATATTGATTAAAGGTTACAGTGAATTTGGTACCCAACATGAACGTCCCAGCAGAATACTGTCCAGTCCACCACACATTTCCGCAAACCACTGCAACATACGGGTCAGGCAGTGCAGCTTTTGGGGGTCTGGGTTTCTTTGGGTTACACTGAAGCAGCAACTGTGGTCAATCCCCAACCAGCCTAAATGTGGTGCAAATAGCCAAATTTACACCAGTAACCCAATTACAGTCTTAAAAAGGTACCAAAAAAGTTAATAGATAAGTTACTAACAGTATTTACTTACATGTTAGTAACGACCTCGCTACAAGTCCTCCCAAGTCGCTCCATCCCTCGCTCTGTACGTCGCGGACACAGCGAGGCTGCATGTTGTCCTCGCTATTCTAACAAAATAGAAATAGAGTAATATACATTAACAAATGCCAGAATGCCCCTTCATGTGGGACTCACCCGTTAGCTGCGACTCTCCGTTCTAAGTGTTTATCACTTCTTTCAATCGTGGTATCTACCATATTAATAATTTAGATAATTTATCAACCTGACCAGTAATACGTTATACCGTATTGTGGGTTGAATTGCACATTGCTTTTATACATTTTCTATACTCGTTTATAAACTTTTAAAAGTGCTGTATGTAGCATATAACATACCCATATCATTTCTAAACGTTTTCATCACATATCTATTATATAACTGTTACATAATTATATATTTTATATTCGTTATGAAGTGGAAGAGCCCCTTGACCAACCATACTACAATAGTTATGCAATTTTAACTCGAATTATATTTAGCCTAAAATAAGTTTAGTCTCATAATTTATCTCCCTAAAAAATGCCATTATAATCAACTGCTTGCCATACCTGATTCTCTGCTCCTAATAACCACCGGCCATATTACACATGTTAATAGTAAAGTGTGATAATAATGAAGCATGCCAATCACAATATAAATCAATACAATATGTGTGTAGTGTGGTTATGTGTGTGGTAAAAAGTGTACTTGTAGTTCCCATGCATATTTACAATATATATCCCTTTTATAGAAATTTTAGAATAAAAGCCAAACAAATATCTGTATCCCCCCAAATAGTTTAAGTACCCAAAACAATACCCTAATGTGTCGCACAACCTCGACTCTCATCTTCCCATCTCGTCAGTATGGGGGTGGCCGCATCCCGTCAACGTCTGTTCGTTGGTGTCCACGACTTGAAAAAGCGGCGATGCCGCCAGCCGGTTGATTTGTTTGTGTGCGTCTAAAGTATGTATTAAATATAATGTTTTATGTTACTGAAATTCTTGATATGAGACATGCAGTTTAAACAGTAGCAGACAGTGAGGAAAACCTACAAGATATAGTGAATAGAACCAATAAAGCTGGAATACTATTCAACATGAAGATGAATGCCAGGAAGACCAAAACAATGGTTATAAGTAAAAAGACAGATAAACCAAATATCAATATAACCATAGATGGCACAAACATAGAACAAGTATCCGAATTCATATATCTCGGACAAAAGATTACAAATGATGGGAGATGTGAGGAAGAAATTAAAAGAAGGATAACAATAGCCCGAACAACATTCTCCAAAATGTATAGAGTGTTAACATCAAGTAAGATATTAATACAAACAAGGAAGCGTATTCTTCAGTGTTATGTGTGGTCTACTCTAATGTATGGGGCTGAGACATGGACAATCTCTAAGAAAATGTACAAACGTTTAGCAGCATTTGAGATGTGGACTTATCGAAGGATGATGAAAATATCATGGACAAAGAAGATCACCAACAAAGAAGTTCTCAGAAAAATTAAAAATAAGAAAAGCTTGTTTGCCACTATACAGACAAAGAAACTTATTTGTGAATGGCAGCAGAGGGAGAGGGAGACCAAGAACATCATGGTTTACAAATATTTCACAGTGGACAGGCTTGAATTATTCACAGTCTATCAGAAGAGCACACCATCGGGACAAGTGGAGGACAATTGCATCCAACCCTCGACTAGAGGACGGAACTATTGATTGATTGAGTTTAAACACAATAGTATGATATATTACATCACAATTTCTTTGTATGGTTTGAGCAGAGAATCAGTATATTTGGAGCATTTATAATGAATACAATGAATTTTATAGTTATATTAAGTTACCCAATTTACATTAAATAGAAAACGTACCCAATTTGGAAGACTTCAAATACGACGAATTAAATATTGCCATAACAATAGTACAAATTACTTTAGATATAATTTTACTTATACTCGTATACGAGCATTATAAAGAATAGGCATAGCCTAAAAAGTACATGAATAACCACATAGTATTTTAATATTGTCACATATAATAAGTAATGCCTAATCTAATCTAAGCTAATATAGTGAGGAAAAAAGAGAATTTGGAACATCTTCTATTCTTAGTAAAGAAGACAAGTAACGATACACAAATGTGTACTCATAACATATATTCTCAATTACAAAGTGTACAGTTACATATAAATTCTCAATGGTATGATATTACACTCACAACTGTCTGTGTAGTCCATATGGATGATAGATAGACTCAGTCCTCTTGGTGCTTATTCTATGTCTCAGTTGCCTTGAGGAGTTGATAGATATATAGATGATCCATTGTCTGTGAGCCATCGCCAGCCATACAGGTATAGAGTCACAGTTGATGATGGATGTACATGTCAGGCTAAGCAGTGGTGATGTGAGAAAAGGCAGACACAACAGTCACCAATCCTCCTCACAGCCATTGGTCAATATTGTAGCAGCTCAGCAAGTTGAATCCATCCCATAAGCTGTAGCTAGCCAGATCAGGTTTCAGGCCTAACTGACTTGGAGATGTTGACGCCTCGATGTCTTGGAGTAGAGTGCCGAGAGTGTTCAATTCTGGGGTTGTTTGTAACCTTACGACGGTTACTGGTTGGAGAACTGCAACATTAATAGAGAGGCTCCGATAAATCGGCCCAATCTTTGGTTGAAGACTTAACTTCAGTAGGGAGTGTTGTAGAACCTGGGGACATCTTTACAACGTTGTAACGGGGAGGCGTTGGGGCGGTAGCGAATCTCTTCGGTCCGGCGGTAGTTGAAGGGTAGATGTAGTTGAGCACTTGTATCCAGTCAGCAGCAAGGGATTCGAGGAAGGCAGGTAAAGATGGTTGCAGCGGTGGTTGTTTCAATTCTGGGGTTGTTTGTAACCTTACGACGGTTACTAGTTGCAGAACTGCAACATTAATATTTGTAGAGAGGCTCCGATAAATCGGCCCAATCTTTGGTTGAAAACGTAACTTCAGTAGGGAGTGTTGTAGAAGGTGGGGACATCTTTACAACATTGTAACGGCAAGGCATTGGGGTGGCAGCGAATCTCTTCGGTCCAGCGGTAGTTGAGCTGTAGATGTAGTTGACCACTTGCATCCAGTCAGCAGCAAGGGATTCAATGAAGGCAGGTAAAGATGGGTGCAGCGGTGGTTCCAGCAATGAGAACAAGACAGAGAAATCGTAAAGGTGAAGGGCCCCACCCAAGAACAGAACTACCCTGGTATGGGGAAGAAGTGTGCCTGGGAGAAATCGAAAGGGCAGAGTCTAGGGAAGAGAAATGAGAGTTGAGTCAAAGGACCGTGTCTATTTGCTCTATGGTGACCAACCAGCGAGCCATAGACACAGACAGAGTAAGAGTAGAAAGTGAAAGGCCGGCGGGCTCCCCCTCCTGGAACTCTTTTCAGACATATCAAGGAGGAGCAAGGCCGGCGGAGAGGTGATAGAGAGAGGTGTGGACAGAGTGCGGTGCGGATAGCAAGTGAGCGGTGGTTGACGACGATTGGGGGTGTTTGTAACCTTACGACGGTTACCAGTTGCAGAACCGCAACATTGGGTAGAGAGGCTCCGATAAATCGGCCCAATCTGTGGTTGAAGACTTAACTTCAGTAGGCAGTGTTGTAGAAGCTGGGGACATCTTCACAACGTTGTAACGGCGAGGCGTTGGGGCGGCTGCAAATCTGTTGGGTCCGGCGTGTAGTTGAGCTGTAGGTGTAGTGTAGTGTAGCACTGGAATCCGGTCAGCAGCAGGGGTTTGAGGAAGGCGGGCAAAGGTGGGAGCAGCGGTCGTTCCAGCAACAAGAACAAGACAAAGAAATCGTAAAGGTGAAGGGCCCCACCCAAGAACACAACTACCCTGGTCAGGGGAAGAAGCGTGCCTGGGAGAAATCGAAATGGGCAGAATCTAGGAAATAGAAATGAGGAGAGTTGAGTCAAAGGTCCGGATAGCAAGTGAGCGGTGGTTGATGATGATGATTGGGGGTGTTTGTAACCTTACAACGGTTACTGGTTGCAGAACTGCAACATTGGGTAGAGAGGCTCCGATAAATCGGCCCAATCTGTGGTAGAAGACTTATCTTCATAGGGGGAGTGTTGTAGAACCTGGGGACATCTTCACAACGTAGTGACGGCGAGGCGTTGGGGCGGCAGCGAATCTCTTCGGTCCGGCATGTAGTTGAGCTGTAGGTGTAGTGTAGTGTAGTATAGCACTTGAATCCGGTCAGCAGCAGGGGTTTGAGGAAGGTGGACAAAGGTGGGAGCAGCAGTCGTTCCAGCAACAAGAACAAGACAGAGAAATCGTAAAGATGAAGGGCCCCACACAAGAACACAACTACCCTGGTCAGGGGAAGAAGTGTGCCTGGAAGAAATCGAAATGGGCAGAATCTAGGAAAGAGAAATGAGGAGAGTTGAGTCAAAGGACCGTGTCTATTTGCTCTATGGTGACCGTCCAGCGAGGCATAGACACGGACAGAGTAAGGCTCCCCCTCCTGGAACTCTTTTCAGACATATCGAGGAGGAGCATGGCCGTCGGAGAGGTGATAGAGAGAGGTGTGGACAGAGTGCGGTCCGGATAGCAAGTGAGCGGTGGTTGTGTGACTGCACTCCTTATTAGCATACATTACAGACGTGTCTAGACGTCTATTATGCATATATCACAGATACTGGTGTATTAGCTAATGATTTGGGAGAGCATATACAGAATAACCAGTGAATTTATAACCTCACCCCTTTGGACACTCACTTTGAAACACCCATTATGCAGGGTTGATTGATTGGTGGTTGCTTTATGCTGTGTCGGCAGCATAGGTCATATTCACGGCGAGTTCCCATTATGCAGGGAAGCCATTAACCAATTAGGCCAATCTTGTGACCTCATTAGCCTCTCCCGACCAAATAGGCCTAGTGTGTAGGGCCATAGAGGGGAAGGGGAAATGAGGTGGATGTTGCCCCCCCACCCCCTTCCATGTTGATTCAATGCTATTTGATCAATTCTATAAATATAATTCATCAAATTGGGTATTTTAAATTTTTAGATTTGTCAATTAAAATTGCATCTGCCATCGGGACTATATATGGTATGAGGGAGGATGAGACATACAGATGAAATAACAGTAAATAATAACAGCAATAATATGTATATGAAAAATGCAAATTCATTAGATAGCAATGCGAAATGTTAAAGGGAATCAGTATACCTGTCTGGGAAAACAAACAAACTCGGAATAGTTCTAATTTGAGCCACAGGGTGGTGCATGCTTAGTAATGAACTGTGGTGTTCTCTGTGGCGGGTGGTGTTCTCTGCGGCGGAGTGGTTAGAGTGTCTGACCTTTTTCTAGGTCGGATGCCTGATCTGAGGGTCAGCGGTTCGATTCCCTGTGCCCCCTCCCCACCTCTGCCAATTTCGATTTCCACCGCTGTGTATAACTTACAGCGTCATCAAAGACCGGTTGCTCTCATACCATGTCTATGTGGTGTGGGAGGTTAAAAATCCCTTGGGTCTGTAAAAGTGTAGGCCCGGGCTTTCTATCAACAAACTGGCCACAGCAGGAGCCTCCTGCTACCACCATCCACCACCGAGAGCACGTCCCACGAATAAAGATCATACCTCTGCTCGAAAATCCCTTGAGATAACTGGTGGAAGGACACGATGAAGAATAAGTACTGAACTTTTCCACTTGGTGGTGTAGATTGACCTAGATTACAGTGTCTACGCATACATTGTAAAATATTCTGATAATGATACACTGGTGGGGAAATGCAAATGGTCTATAGGTGTAAAAGGTATATAGGGCCAGGTGCATAGATGTTATGTAGCTGCTGGTGGTGCTCGATTCATTGGTCAATAGTCATTGTGTGTTAGTCAGATAGTGTGTAAGGGGCACTTGGAGCTCTACCCACTACCCCCACCCCCGTCTGCAGTCATGGATCACCACACACTCAGCTCAGGGCAGGTGGTGGCCAGGGGAGCTACACCGCATGGTGGTGGTGGGCAGATCACTGTAACCATGTGGACACAGGAATGCTTGATGTTCATTGGTAGAGCTGTAGATGCTTGATTCTCATTGGAGAATACGGTCAGGTGACTTGCCATACTGGATCCATGTACCACTTAAATAATAAACCCGAGGGCTTGGCTCTCTCTCTACTTTCAGTATTTATACTCTTCCTTTCTCTGTTTGCCTGTATTGATTTCACTATAGCATGCCTACACAAACATAGATTCCAGCCGTGCACTTTACAATACCGTATGTGAAGGTACACATGTCCTTTGTGGTCTAAATGTATGTGAGGATGCGCATGCATGTGTTTTGCGCGCATCCGTTTGAAATTTGTCAGTTATAAAAGGAAAACGTTTTTTTGTTATTGAATGTAAAAAGGACTGAACGATATGGAGTGAGATATGTGCATTTGAAAGTGTTTGACTTTCAGATCTTTTGTATTAGCTAATGCAGCAGCCGTTCTATGCTGGCCACATCAGCCAGGCCTGAGCATTAATAGTTTGATGGGATCCGCCGCAAATACACAGGTTTCCGGTTTTAATGCTATGATGGCAGCAGCCGTTTTGGTTGTGCCTATGCGTTATCGTTTGGAGGGGATCCATCGCAAATGCGCTGGGTTCTGCGCTTAATGCTATGATGGCAGCAGCCATATTCTATGATCCAGCCGGACCTGAACATTAATGGCTTGACGGGATCCGTCGCAAATGGGCAGATCTCCAGGTTTAATGCTATGATGGCAGCAACTGTTCTCGTCATGTGTTACTGTTTAGACAAGATCCATCGCAAATGCGCCGGGTTCTGGGCTTAACACTATAACGGCAGCAGCCGTGCCACAGCGTAGGTGCCGGCGGACGGCTCGGGATCGCAGAGGTGCAGTTCGTCATAGGTGAGTGTAGAAACTGATATGCTGCTATGACCCCAGGCCGTCTCCCGATGTATATGATGTGGAACGGCACATTTGCGATGGATCCCGTCCAAACGATAACACATAGGCACGACCAGAATGGCTGCTGTAATCATGGCATTAAACCCAGAAACCTGCACAATTGCGGCGGATCACGTCAAACCATTAATGCTCAGGCCCTGCTGAATCATAGAATGTGCAGTTTGGTGGGTGGTTGCATAGTTTGATGTTTTTAAATTTCTGCCATTTGGACGATGTCAATCATATACCGATGTATATGTGATATTGGATATTCGATGCTACTTGGTCAATAAGATTTTGTTAAAAATCCTAGTGCCATGGGCCTTTGGCACCAATCCATTCCCAGAATGTTCAAACCCCTAACAGAAATACCTACATACAACCCTGTCAGGTTCCAGGATTAGTAGGTGATCTCACATCACGTGGTCACCGCGAGATGATCATCTGGGTCATAGCTCCAGGACTTTTGGCAAGCTTGTCAAAATTATTTTGTGTTCTTTCAGCTCAAGTTGAGGAAAACTATCCATTTTCATCAAGGACTAATGAATATTAGGATATAATTGTCAACCTGAGCTATTTATCTCAAATATAACTGACAAATTCAAATGCCATCAGACCATGCAACTTTAACTGAAGTGATTACTTTCAGGAACAATGCTACAACGAGCAGGTGGGTGTGTTCGGGGAAAACGCCCACGGCCTTGACTACGACAGTCTGCAAGACATGTTCCTTCTGGAACGCTGCCTCAAGGAGTCGCTGCGCATGAGGCCTCCTATCATGACCCTGATGCGCATATGCAAAACGCCGCTGGTAGGTGTTTTCTTGTGCAATAAGGGATGGCAGGCTCTTTCAGCTATCACAAAATGTAAATTCAAATGTTGGGTTCATTGTTTTATGTTCATTAAAATTAATATTGTGGTGGGGTTAGTGAAACGTTTGCAGTGAAGGGAGGTCCTCTGATATACATCAACGGTTATCGGCGTTTCGGAGATTTCTTTTTTCTGTCCATAGCATATAAGCCCGGGTACCCAGGCTTGTTTTCAATGCTGGCCAGTTGTAGTGTTGGTGTTATCTTACCACACAGTGGCTGCTGATAAGATATTTGATTGCCTGCATTTCAGTAGCAGATAGATAATTGGTTGGTATGGTTAATAGCCTATGTTAGTTTTTTTTGATTTTCTTGGTATATATGTATTTATTTTTCTACTCTTATTACTAGACTAGCCTACTCCTATTTACATATCATAGGCTTGTATGTAGCTGTGTGGTGTGTTATCTGGCTACTTTTGGCATGGTTACCTTCCATTGGGCATCCCGCTGGTGGGCCGTGACATATCACATGCCCCTTTGCAGTGCAGCTTAGTGGGGGTTTCCTAGCCTTAATTTGCACAGATATTTTTTGTAAGTTTTTAGGTCAGGAATTTGTCGTTCCTTTACCGTTTGGGCATTCCACACCTTGGCAGCCATTTCCAGCATCCACATATTGGCTCATCATGAGCAGGCATCTGCTGTTAATTATCAGTGACTGCTGTCCACTCTCAATCCCATCCCACCCCACAGGTTAGGGAGATCGGAGGAATAATGAATGTGCATGGACTATCGAGATGAGATCGGTGTCCTGGCAAATGCTCTTCAGCATAACTTGACTTGACTTGGCTATGTGGAGTGTTTGTGACCCAACGGTCACTGGCTGCAGAGCTGCAGCATTGATTAAACGGCGCCGTAAAAACAGCCCGTGTTTGGTATTTTTTTTTGTTTTTTGCTATCTCTCTCTCTCTTGCTCCGGACTCGTCTTCTTTCTGGGATGGGAGGCGGGGGGGGGGGGGGGCTCTTCGGGCGTCGGTGCGCTTGTAGCGGCGGTGGCCCGGCTGTGGCAACACATTCTTGGGGCCAACGGTTCTGTACCTCCATCACCAGTGATCGAAGCGGGAACCGGTGTCGTCGTCGTCGTCGTGTGGGTGAGTTTTTTAATGTTTTTTTGGTGTTGTTTTTTTTTGGGGGGGGGGGGAGGGTAGAGACCTCACGGGGCTCTCGGCCTAGGGGTGTGTTGTGTTGAGCCTTGGCGGGGTGTGAGCCAGAGGTGGTGGCTAGGTCGGGTTCAACTTGTCTCCCGTTTTTAAATTTTGGTTTTGTTTAGGACCACATGGGGCTCCCCTTTTTAGGGGCCACAGGGGGCTTCGTGGTGGGACCACACGGGGCTTCGTGGTGGGACCACACGGGGCTTTCTGTGGGACTACACAGGGCTCTCTGGTGGGACCACACAGGGCTCTCTGGTGGGACCACACAGGGCTCCCTGGTTGGACCACACGGCTCCGTGATGGGACCTCGCAAGTTCCTTGATGGGACCTCGCGGGGCTCCCTGTTGGGACCTCATGGGGCTTCCCTGACGGGACCGCCCGGGGCTCCCGGTCCATGGGACCACGCGGGGGTCTCAGGGAAGTCATAGGGCGCAGCTCTGGCGACCTACCAGACGGGGTGGCCGAATGAGTAGACCATCCATCTCCTGTTTTGGGAGATCGGGGGATCCGAACCCATGAGTTTGTGGGTTCGAATCCTGGTCGAGTCAAACCAATGACTTATAAATTGATACTTGTCGCTTCCTAGCCTGGCGCTCGGCATTAATAGGATAGGGCAAGGACTGGTTGGCTCAGTATAATATAAGGATAATTGCCTGAAGTATGTCGTAAGTGGGTGTGGGAGAGGGGGTGGGTGGAGGTGTGGTTGGGGGTGCTGGTGAGGTTTGTGTGCAAGCATCTCACTTGGGTGCGGCTTGTGAGGTGGCGCTGGCCTGGCTGGGGGTTTGTGTAGCGATGGATCGTGTCTGTGGTCGGTGTGTGGTGGTGGGTTTGCTTGGGGAGGGGGTTGAGGGAGGGAGAGTGGGAGTGGGATGTGTGGGGTTGGGTTTTGGCTGAATTTGGGAGTAGTGGGTGGGGAGGTGTAGGGCGGGGGTTGTGAGGTGTGCGGTCAGGGGAGGTAGGAGGAGGGGTTGAGTTGACCGGCTTGGGAGTTGGTGTTTTGGATGGGGGGTTGAGTCTGCTCCAGAGCCTGTGCTTCTCTAGCTGGGCACCTGGCGCTTAGTGTGCATCCCTCCGCGAGGTGCCCTGGCAGTGCACAGTTTGCACAAATGACATCTGGGGCACTACACTCGCATCTGTAGTGGCTGTACCTCTGGCACTGGGTGCAGTATGTAGACTGCTTGTGAGGGGCTGCCACACGAAGGTGGCCTAGGGGGCCGAAGTCAAGCTTGGTGGAGGTGCTGAGGGGGGAGGTGGTGTGAATGTTCACACAGTGGGTGGGTTTGCCACCTTTGGGGTTAATGCGGGAGGCACGGATGATCCCGTGGTGACCAACTATGTCGGAGAGGTCGGGCAGGGGGTGGAGCCTGGGACAACTTGACATGAATTCTCTGCTTATATAGCCAACTATGTGGCTTGAGACTGACAGAGTCTGCAGTCGGAGAATCCGGCGGTTTGAGACTAGACTGTATACTTATTCTTTATTGTTTTTGTTTTATGATGATCCCGTTCTTTGGTACCAAGTGTACCTAATCAGTTAGATATTATATGTCAAAGCAGTAATGCTGCCTTTTGGTGACTTTTCATTCTCAGGAAGTGAACGGGTACGTGATCCCCGTCGGCCACAAAGTGTGTGTCTCCCCGACTACCAACCAACGCCTGCCCGACACGTGGAAAGATTGTTCCACCTGGGACCCAGACAGGTCAGCCCTATTCATTCTTCTACAGTAGTCGTTCTATTTCTATGTTGACTTTGTTTTTTTTTTTTTGGTCCATTAGTTGTTTAAGCAGGGGAAATTTCAGTCATAGACGACTGGTCTTCCTCATTCCACTGCTGGTCGATTGAAAGCCCGAGCCTCCACTTTTACCGACCCAAGGGATTTTTAACCTCCCACACCACATAGACATGGTATGAGAGCAACCGGCCTTTGATGACGCTGTAAGTTATACACAGCAGTGGAAATCCAAATTGGCAGAGCTGGGGGCACGGGGAATCGAACCGCCGACCCTCAGATTAGGAGTCTGACCTAGAAAAAAGTCAGACACTCTAACCACTTCGCCACAGAGAACGTGTGTTAGAGTGCATTCAGATAGCTTGATGGGGCTCACTGTTTTTATAGTGTGGTCATTCTATGTTGCAGATAGAGTGCACCAATGTAGGTTGGTGTGGCTCGCTGTTTATACAGTGTGGTCATTCTGTATCATCAGTGGTGCCCACAATGTCCCTACAAGGGGGGGGGGGGGATTATGGGAAAGTGAAGTGTGAAGTGAAGACTAAAGCCTACATTCCATAGGCACCATTTCCATATACGACATACTCGCTCAAAAAATACCCAGGAAATTGCTGTGGGTCTACCTGAGCAATTGCTCGGATCCGAATTCGTACACGGTACACAACAATCGTAAAATCGAATTGCTCAGTGTCATCATCATGCTGTCGGTCGCGATGCGACAAAGACTGCTTTCATTACTTGACTGCCGCTCTCCATTACTGACCTTTAAAAGCCCATGCCTGAAATCATTTCTGTTTTTCCCCATGCCTGTGGAATGTAAGTTTAAGCTGTGTTCTGCGCCACTCTTGCTCGCCAGGTTCCTGGAGGACAGCGGGGCGGTGAGCAGTGAGAAGTTCAGCTACGTGCCGTTCGGTGCCGGCCGCCACCGCTGTGCCGGAGACAAGTTCGCACATGTCCAGATCAAGACCATCTGGTCAACCATGCTGCGCCTCTTCCAGTTTGACCTTGTCGATGGACATTTCCCTAAAGTCAACTTCCAGATGATGATCAACATACCGCTCGACCCCATCATAGCGTACAGACGCAGGGTCAAGGTCAAGTAGACACTACGGAGGTGGCGCCCAATGACCCAGTTAGGAGCATGTGTTACATGGCAGGTAGTGAGAACGTGGCTTCACTTGTTTTCATGTATCCTCTCTGGCTCAAACAATGACTATTTAGAATTTTGTTGTGGCAAAGATGAAGCGGAATGTATGTAGGTCTACATGGTATGTGTACCATTACAAGTTATGATTCATGACCAGTTATGGTTGTTTCATTTATCAGGCATGTAATTTCTCCGGTTTTAACCGGAAATCGATTTTTTTTCCTGGCCACCGAAACCAGAATTCCATGGGGTATTTTAATTCCGTTTTTTTTCTTGCCGTCGAAACACCTCTGAAATACACTATTTGCATCCCTCTCGCGACTCAGTGGGATGATGTGTGTCCCCCCGATAACCTAAAATATAATTCAGTTTTTTCTTCCTGCACCCAACCACATGCCTGATTTATACATGCATTCTTCCCCATGGCAGCAATTTTACACCTTTGTTTCATTTTGTTGAGTTGTGTTGATTTCTTTGCCCTGTGCCAACAGTTTTACAGTGCAAGCAGCATGCACAACCTTTTCACAAAAGTAAAACAAGAAAAATGTTTAGCCTTTTAAAGGGCAGCTGGTCTATATCATCACATATAATCCATTAAACCAATGGGGAGCTTTCATGAGCCAGTTCTCTCGATATACACTTGTTGGCAGCACCCGTTCTCGGTCCAAGTCGGACTATTCATAGTTGGATAGAAGGATGTAGGTGTGTGTGTTGGCGGTGTAGGTGTGTGCTGGTGGGTGGTGGGGGTGTAGAGATGTGGTGGGGGTGTAGGTGTGTGTGGTGGGGTTGTAGGTGTGTGTTGGGTGTGTGGTGAGGATTTAGGGGTGTGGTGGGGGTGAAGGTGTGTGGTGGGAGTTTAGGGATGTGGTGGGGGTTTAGGGATGTGTGGGGGTTTTGGTGTGGTGGAGGGTTGGAGTGTAGTTGGGTGAGGGTTTGGGGGTGTGGGGGGGGGTGGGGTGTAGGTGTGTGGTGGGGGTGTAGGTGTGTGGTGGGTTAGGGGTGTAGGTGTGTGTGGTGGGGGTGTAGGTGTGTGGTGACGGCTTAGGGGTGTGGTGTTGGTGTGTGGTGGGTTTAAGGGATGGTGGGGGGTGTCTGCTGCTGGTGAGGTGTGGTATGGTGTGGTGGTGGGGGTGTAAGTGGGGGTGTGTGTGGGGGTGTAGGTGGTGGGTGATGATTTAGGGGTGTGGTGAGGGTGTAGGTGTATGGTGGGGCTTTAGGGATGTAGTGGGGGTGTAGGTGTGTGGTATGTGTTTGTTGTGTAGGTGTGTGGTGTGGTGGGTAGGTGTGGGTGTGGTGTGTAAGGTGTGTGTGGTGGTGAGGGGTATATGTGTGTGAGGGTTTAGGGGTGTGGTGGCTGGTAGTGTTGGTGGGGGGTATGGTGGTGGGGGTTTAGGTGTGTGGTGGGGTGTATGTGGGGTGAGGGTTTAGGGGTGTGGGGGCGTGTAGTGTGGTGGGGGTGTAGGGGTGTGGTGAGGGTTAAGGGTGTGGTGGGGTGTAGGTGTGTGGTGGGGGTGTAGGTGTGTGGTGGGGCTTTAGGGATGTGGTGGGGGTGTAGGTATGTGATATGTGTTTGGTGGTGTAGGTGTGTGGTGGTGGTGTGTAGGTGTGTGTGATTGAGGTGTAGGTGTGTGTGGTGAGGCTGTATGTGTGTGTGGTGTAGGTGTGCTGTGTGTGTGGTGACGGTGTAGATGTGTGGTGGGGGTGTAAGTGTGTGGTGGGGTGTAAGGGGTACTGGGGGTATAGGTGTGTGTCGTTGGGTGTGTCATGGGGGTTTAGGGCTGTGGTAGGGGTGTAGGTGTGTGGTGGGAGTTTAGGGATGCAACAGATTGTGAGGTGCTGCTCTACTAGACACCCCTAGACCTCCACCACAAACCACCTACACCCCCACCACACACACCGTCAACCCCCACCACACACACCTACACCCCCACCACATCCCTAAGCCCCCACCACACACCCCTAAATCCCCATGCACCCCCACCACACACACCAAAATCCGCACACTAGAATGAATTGCTTCTATCCAACCAAAGCATTACAGAGACCGGCAGGGTGCGCCATCTGACGAGAGACTCATGCAAACTGAAAGCTCCCCATTAGATCAATTAACAACCTTTAACTTTTATCTTAATTCTATTTTCTTTAGCCACAAATTATGTAACTATGGGCTTTTTAAATACACAGTGTACTGACACAAAATTGATTCTGTGCTTTTGCATTCTGTAAAAACGATGGTTGAATAAAAAAACTAACAATTCTCGCCATGAATATGGCATATGCTGCCGACACGGCGTAAAGAAACCACCAATCAATCAATCAATCAAACCCCTTTGTTTAATTACCTCATTCTGTGGTAGATGATGTTGCGTATATATCTATGCTTATTATTGTCTTAATTTCTACATTTCCTTCGATTTCAAAAAGAGTGAAAATTTACATACATCATTTAAAAAAAAACCTATTTAATTGTTGGTATTAAGACAATTCAATTCTTATCCTAAAATTGTTCTGACTACATGTATGTAGTTTTACATTATAGAATTTAAGCGAAGCGGTGGTTTGTCACTTGCTAAAGCTACACCAATGTTACATGTTTTACTTAGCCTAGTCTTACCTGCAAGGATATGTTATTGCTAAGATTCTTAGGGCTAAGTATGTTTAAAGTAAGTAGTAATGGAATCTTATTTACACAGCTTTGGTCCAAATATGATCTCGACCTCTTCCATACTAAAAAGAAAAAGAAAAATATCTATTTTCAAACAAAATTGCGGTTTTTCTTTCTAAGACATTTGATAATGTATCTTTACTGGCACTTTTATATAAACTGTGGACAAGTGGAGAACCATTGCATCCAACCCTCGACTAGAGGACGGAACTATTGATTGATTGATTATATAAACTATACAGCCGTGTATGAAACCATTTTTACGAAAAGATATTGGCATACAGCTTTATCTCCACCCATGTCTTTCATTTGACGTCTGGTGTTTCATTAGAACTTTAAGAAATCCTTGTCTAACAGCGTTTTAAAAATAAAAATGTTTTGAAAAACAGCCATTCTGTGGTAGTCGATAATAACATACAGATCAGCAGAATCTAACGGCTTCTATTGGAAGGGACTTAAATGTGTGGGGAGTGCAACAATCACCCAGCATCCGGTGCATTTGTATTATCCCGACACTGAGCTAACGAGTCTGTCCTATCTTAGTTATATTGAGACTGTGAGAACCAGGAAAGGTACCAACAAGTATAAATTTGGTAAATTTGTGCTTTGACTCAGCTAGGGACTGAACCTTCCGCGTGAGAAGCAGAACCCCTACCCACTCGGCCATCCCGTCCGGTGTGGCTATATCCAGTCATCTTATAATTTATAGATGTGCATGATAGAAGGCTCTAATTATTAAATAGGTTGTTGGAACTTGAAAATATAATTCTAATTATAAGTAAAAGTGAGGCATGAAAAATAACAACTTTTTTTATGTGAACTAGATAGGATCTGAATTGTGACTTCCACAAGATCTAGCGGCCCATGAGAGAATGGATTATGATTCTATTTCTTAAACCTTAAAATGGAGTTGATAACACATTCTCAGTGGGAATGGTCCGATGTGACCCTTCAGTAATAGTACAAGTGGTTCTTGTGATATATGGCTGCGTAATAGACGTCCAGACACGTGGGTAATATATGCTAATGAGATGCATGATGTTCTAGACAGTGAGTGAGACAAAGGAGTATGTAAATGAGATGACGTCATGGAAAGTTTAGCCGGCGGTTCAGTGAGCCCTGGACGGGAATAAACCATTCAGTATCCAGAAGTCAAAGTGTTCAGATGTTGTACTTTCACAGTTCTTACCTCATCTTTCAAACATTGGGAACCAGGGCTCAAGGGATGTTCTGAATAGCACTGGCCAGGCTGAAACTGATCAGGCATGAGCTCGCAGCCAAAGGGACATCATCTCGGTGTAATATATACCACAAACACAGAGAGGTGGTTATAAAGTAGCATAGGTAGGAAATAGGAAAGCATATTTTGATATATGGATACGCAAAGAATGTGACTTTGGTTTGGACTTTAAAATTAAAACATTGACCGAGATATAAAAACACATGGAAGGGAATGGAAGCACTGACCTCAGTGTGGCGATGGTTTGCCTTTGATTGGTTTGGCTGGTTGTTCAAGTGTGTTTACCTTAAAATTGGTGTAACAATCACTGTTCCTGATAGCAGTTTCCAGCGTACTCCCCCCCCCCCACCCACCCCCCACACACACCTAGAGTAACTGGTGACTTTTTTCATCTTACTAGTGTTGATATGTGATACTTTGAGAAGGATGGCTTCTGTTTACTTTTTCAAGTAGCAAGTCAGCAACCCTAAAACATGCAATGACCTCAGACCCATTTCGCTTCTACCCATAACTGGCAAAATAGTTGAGCAACTCATTCACAATCAAATGCAAACATTTTTGAAGCAACTGACTATCTAGCAGATAAACAAAATGGCTTCAGAAAAGGTGGTCCACAACTAAAGCACTCTCAACACTCCTTGATGCCGTTATCAGCGCAGTGAATTCTGGCAAACTTACTATAGCAGTATATATTGTTTTTTTTTTAAACATTTGACAAAATAGATCATAAAATCCTGCTCCATAAGGTTGTCAAGAGTGGGTTAGGTCCAAAAACTGGTCCAAGTGGTATCAAACAGTAACTTAGCAATAGTAGCAGAATTAACTAATGAAAATTCGGCTAGAATAAATATATAGTGCAAAGAAAACAAATTAACACTCAATATAATCAAAACTGCACATGTTATCTATGACACCAAGAACAAGAAGGACCAAGCCCCAAAAGTAGAAATATTTGGGAACTGAACTGGATGGAATTCTAAATGGGAATAAACAACAAAGTAGATTAAATCAGTCACTGGCAAGGAAACTGAACACCTTCAGAAAAATTGGGTGTTTTATGATAGTGAAAAAACAGCTCTTTTGATGTAGAAAATACTGATCCTCCCAATAATTGATTATAATGACCTAATACTCACTAAACAGCAACAAGCATAGCTTCGAGCAATACAAAATAGGGCACTCAGGACAGTTTATAATGGCTGAAATCTACACAGAGAAGAACTACATACCAACACTGGGATGGACAAATTAGAGACAGGTGCAAAAGGCATCTCTTAGGACTCCTGTACAATAGAGCCCAAAACCCAATACACTCAGACACAAGTTTAGTGTTCTTAATGTTATTGACTAAGAGACTTGACACCACAGCATCAACATGGCTGCCCAGACTGGAAGTGCTTTATTTATCTGCAGGTACACTACAGATCATATGCTGATTTATTTGCAGGTACACTATATCTCTCCCTTTGTCAAACATGAACCCCTGACAACTGATATCATCCGCATTAACACAGGGACATTGGATATACTAGACTCCATGTTATTTGTTGATTTATTATGTTATTATCTTAATGTCTTTGTTACCATAAACCTATCTACAACATAGTCTCAATACATGACCTGAATTTGAGTCTCATTACTTTGTATCATAGTCACTCAAGTAAGGTGGTCTTGTCACCCGCTGAGGCCTATGACACCAGGAAGTTTCCCCTGTGTGCTTGGATCTTCCACTCATGGTTACATAGTCTTTCTGTGGGCTATTATTGACTCTGGGACTGCCTCCCATAGATACCACAGGGTATCCGTGTCTTTCCACTTCGTTTTGTATTTCATCTGTGGGTGCCTTTCTCATTTATGTTGGCCTGAGTGGAGTCGATGGAGCTGTTATTTCTGGCACTGCATCCATAACCTCTTTCCTTGGTGCCCCTTGTGTTTGGATTGTGTCAAAGGGTCATTCTTTAAAACTGGGCACGAAAGTGAAAACCTTCCAAATAATAGCAAAAAACCTTCCAAATAATAGCCTTTTCCAATGTCCTATGAAGGTTTGCATGTTGTGCATATCTCAGAGTTGAAAAAAATTAATTTCACTTTTTGAATTGCACCTTATACAAATTGAGCAATACATTAATATCACTTGTGTAACATGAAAATCAAAGACATGTCCAGAACCTCATTTTAACATATAGCGATTGGTAGACAGGAAGTGTGAACACTTATTTGTCTCTCATTTTTGCTTGAGTGCAAGTAATTAGCAACACAAGGAATAAATTAGTAGCATGTGGTGAATAAGTGGTCAAATTTCCCTGGATCAACAGCCCATGCTTTTTCTAATCTGTTCTTGAATGAATTTATTGAGCCGGCATCAATAACATTTTGTGGGAGACTATTCCATATATTTATGAGAAAATGTGTTGCCTTAATTTTGAAACGGCTCACATATATACAACATGGTCAAACAAGATTTTATTGATTACTCTTTAAAAGCAGACAAGGTTATGACTTACAAGAAAAAGGTTGAAAAATAAGTTTTAACAAAGTTTGGCCACATGCATAGTGTAAACGTGTAAATTTTCACTTTTTCACATTAGCACAAAATCATATAAGTACACTTTTAATGTCCTTCTTGGGATAGCTTCAATAAATGTACTATTGCTAACATACTTAATACACAGAGGATACAATAATTATTTGACTTGCAATCAATAAAAGAAAGAACAAATGTGGAAACCAAATGTGTAATGTGGAAACCAAATATGTGGTGCCCAGTTTTAAAGAATGACCCCAAACCCTGTTCCAGTGTTGATGTCAGTGTCTCTGATCCTCCATTTTTCTTTCTTTGAAGGTGGCACAACCTTGTGTCCGGAGCTTCACCATCTGGCTTTGTATACTTTTTCACATGACTGATGTTCCTTTTATACCTTACCCCTTCTGATGACACCACTGTCACTTGTGTGCCACACCTGTTTACTACTCACATCCAGGATGATTTGAAATTAGCCATCAGCTTGGTTTCCTTTTCCTGTCTCATAAGCACCATGTCTCCTAGTTGAACCTTATCATTTGAGTATTTTCTGCCCCTGTTGGCATCTTCCATCATTTTCGCCTTCCTTTCTTGTCCCTCATGCTTTCATCCTGTTCAGTAGCTCTCAATGTTGGTAGCTGAGTCCTAAGTTTCCTTTTAAACATCAGTTCAGCTGGGCGTACTCCTGCAGTACTATGTGGCATTGTGCAATAAGCCCGCAGGAACCATCTCAGTTCCTTGCACCAATCTTTCCTGCTACTTGTGCTATCCGCATTGCTTTTAGAAGAGAAGTGCCAGATCCTGTCATGGACCATCTGGCATTAGTGTAGGCTCCATCGGTCGTAGCGCATCTGGCTGTGACACCACCTGGCAGCCATGGCACTTTCGACAAAATCCTGCACTATTCCTGGCTACCAAACCTTTCTCTTAAGCATGCCTTTGTCTTTACTATTCCCTGATATCCTGAGTGTCCTAGCCATAGTACCTCATTCCCCAGGCTCTTTGGGATGACAATGCGTGTCTGTCGTAGTACAATGTTCCCCACAGTCACCAACTCCTCCTTGATTGCTTTGAATGGCAGGCTGCAGTTAGAAAAATCTCCCTTCTTGATACTATCTCGAACATCCTTTAGTTCTTTGTCCTGCTTAGATGCCTCCTTAATCTCGTGGGCTGACATTGTCCTCTGATATATTTAGCACTCCCTCACACCCACTCGGTGTTTGCTGGATGACATTTTGGTAGATTTCTGGTGCTGCTGAGATTCCAAACATAAGTTTTATTCCTATAGAGTCCCTTATGTGTGGCAAATCTTGTTATGTCACCTGATGCTTCCTCCAATTCGATTTGGTGATACCCTATTTTGAGATCTATTTTTTAGAATACACTAATCTCATTCATGTCAATCATGACCTCATCAATGGTAGGGATTGGGTATCTTTCTCTGATCACTGCTTCATTTACCCTTCTCATGTCGACATAGATTGTCACATCATCCTTTGATGTTGGTATTACTACCAAAGGTGAAACCCACTCTGTTGGAGTCTCTGATACTAGTTCAATTATATCCAGCTCCTCCAACTCTCATAATTTTGCCTCAACCCTGTGAAGTAGGCCATATGGGATTTTCTGTGATCTTTGGACAACTGGATGTACCTCTTGATTAATGTGGATCTTTACTTTGTAATTTCTCAATTTCCCAAACCCTTTGAATACTTGAGGATACTTGGCTTCCATGCCAGTACTGATTGAATAGATGTACTTGATCAATCCCAGTTCCAGGGACAGTTCTTCAGATAAGGGATATTGCAGACTCTTGCACCCAACCCGCGGTCATGCCCCCTTCTGAGTCTCCGTAAGAATGGGCAACGAGTGACTCGCTGCCTTTTTCGCGTACGACTCAGTTCACGTATGACACTTATTTTGTATGTGGCTCACTCGGCCTAAGGGCATTCTGTGCCGCTTTCCCGTGAATATCTGTTGTTCTTGTCAGGAGGGGCCGGAGCGCCGCGTTTGTCCAAGGTTGACTGACCTATGTAAAGACTGAGCCTACATAAAGCCCCATGTTTGTCCAAAGCCTGACATATGAAAAGACTGAGTCTACATAAACCCCCACATTCATCCAAAGCTATCAAAAGAGGCGGGACCGATTGGCGGAGGCTGCATAGGTGGCATTGCAGGAGAGTGACAACAGTAGTTCCCGGCATTCATTAATATATGCATTTATTTATGTATTAATTTTTTTAATTATTTCTATAGTTTTTTAATTATTTCTATAGTTCACCACGTTGCCTTACGCTACCGACGATAACCTTCGAACGCATTGATAGAGAATATATAAAAATCGGTTGACAGAACCGTCTTTTATTTTTGCTGTGTGGAAATCAGCCATTCATACACTATTGCTCATACTGGTACGCTCATTTGCTCATACACTATTGCTCATTACCACCCCACTTCATACATTAACATTATTGCTCAGTTACGCTCTGGTACGCTTTTTACACACATAATTTCTGTAATTCATATAATATAATTTCATTAATTCATTCAGCCATTCATCAGCCATTCATACACTATTGCTCATACTGGTACGCTCATTTGCTCATACACTATTGCTCATTACCACAAGCAGTAGAAGGTGAGCATTAGACAGTGAGCAGTAGAAGGTTTAAGACGCAACCTGAGTTAGACCATCTACTGCTCAACATCTAATGCTCACCGTCTACTGCTAACATACACCGAAATCAACAATATTACACACATAATTTCATAAGTTCATTGGTATTTCATTACCACAAGCAGTAGAAGGTGAGCATTAGACAGTGAGCAGTAGAAGGTTTAAGACGCAACCTGAGTTAGACCATCTACTGCTCAACATCTAATGCTCACCGTCTACTGCTAACATACACCGAAATCAACAATATTACACACATAATTTCATAAGTTCATTGGTATTTCATTGGTATTCATACACTATTGCTCATTACCACCCCACTTCATACATTAACATTATTGCTCAGTTACGCTCTGGTACGCTTTTTACACACATAATTTCAGTAATTCATATAATATAATTTCATTAATTCATTCAGCCATTCATCAGCCATTCATACACTATTGCTCATACTGGTACGCTCATTTGCTCATACACTATTGCTCATTACCACAAGCAGTAGAAGGTGAGCATTAGACAGTGAGCAGTAGAAGGTTTAACACTCATATACTTTACTGTTACTATTCATGGTGATACCCTATTTTGGCATTAGACAGTGAGCAGTAGAAGGTTTAAGACGCAACCTGAGTTAGACCATCTACTGCTCAACATCTAATGCTCACCGTCTACTGCTAACAATAAACATCACATCATGCTAACATACACCGAAATCAACAAATACACACTATATACAATTAATACACAAATTTACACACATAATTTCATTAATTCATTGCTCAGTTAGACCTCACTCCATATAGTAATACTTCATATAGTAATACTTCACATACACTATTGCTCATTGCTCATACTGGTACACAAATCTAATGGTACGGTTATTTTGCTCGACAAGCAGTAGAAGGTGAGCATTAGACAGTGAGCAGTAGAAGGTTTAAAACCCAACCAGCGAGGACTTAGACCATCTACTGCTCAACATCTAATGCTCACCGTCCACTGCTAACATACACCAAAATCAACAAACACACACTATATACAATTAATACACAAATTTACACACATATAATATACAATTAAGACACAAATCTCATTTGCTCGACAATATTGCTCTGGTACGCTCATTTGCTCGACAAGCAGTAGAAGGTGAGCATTAGACGGTGAGCAGTAGAAGGTTTAAAACGCAACATGAGTTAGACCATCTACTGCTCAACATCTAATGCTCACCGTCTACTGCTAACAGAAGATAAGAAGGAGGAAATCCGAACAAAAAACTTATCCGGCGTACTGAACGCACGTGTGCGATGCTACACTTTGTATCATCTCTCACAGGCTAATTTATGATATATTAACACTCATATACTTTACTTTTACTATTGATGTATGTCTATGTGTGAATACTAATGTATTAATAACTATAAAACCGCTGTGAATTGAGTGAACTCATAGAATCCCCTATTATCACTCACCAGCACTAAATACAACAGGTTTGCCCGACCGTTAAAAAATGGTGACAGCCACTATAGAGAACTAACACTGACAACAAAATACAGTATTAGGATAATAAGAAGGAAACTGCACTACGGTAGTTTTCTTATGCGCAAGTTACTTGGACGTTTCACGCCGATGTGACACTGACACTATATAGTGACTGTGGACACACACATGGGCGATGCTACACGTCGTATTCAGCTCTCACAGCTAAGTACCAAACCGGAACCGGAAGATGACACCAGGTCAGACACGGAAAATGCGAGCACGGAGAATGCTGAAATAAATGTTGAAATACCCAAGGACACGATCCAAACCCTCAAAAAAGAACTTGACACCTCACCTTATCCGGCGGACTGAACGCACGTGTGCGATGCTACACTTTGTATCATCTCTCACAGGCTAATTTATGATATATTAACACTCATATACTTTACTTTTACTATTCATGTATATCTATGTGTGAATACTAATGTATTAATAACTATAAAACCGCTGTGAATTGAGTGAACTGATAGAATCCCCTATTATCACTCACCACACTAAATACAACAGGTTTGCCCGACCGTTAAAAAATGGTGACAGCCACTATACAGAAGTAACACTGACAACAAAATACAGTACTAGGATAATAAGAAGGAAACTGCACTACGGTAGTGTTCTTATTCGCAAGTATGGAGAGAGTAAATAGTTTTACTACACAATTAACCGAAATACACCCGATAGATTTAATATACCCGATTAATTTAATTTAATTCTCATCTGAAGAAGACCCCTCTAAGTGTAGTAGAAGCTCATCCACATCCATCTGCTCTGAATCGTGGAAGGGATGGTTATCCACTTCGCTTTCAGTCCCACTCCCGCTTTCACTCCCACTCTCACTACTACTACGTATAGCATGCATACCGGCAACAATTCTATGCATAAACGTCTGATCCAACTCAATATCCATCTGGAATTTGAGCCTAGCAACATGAGCAACATCATGCTGGATCAGCTCGTTAGCATTTAACTTACTCAAAATAAATGCCTTCACACCGGGGCTTTCATCACGTAGAAGAGCCTGCTGCAGCTGGGCCTTACAGGATATATAATGTGACATCAGCGCAACTATCTCAAGACGTAGACACCGTAGCTCTTCTTCAGCCCTGTTTAAAAGTTCATGTGCAAAGACAGCCGACTTACGCACGCTGTAGCAGACGGTCTCCGCATATTGCATGTCGTTGTAGAATGGAGCGTCGGGTTCGCGAACCATGGCCAGTGTGGGTTGCTCTGCTGCAGGAAGTGCTAACTGGACAATGTAATCGCGTAGTGAGCGCGACAACTTACCGTTCACAGCACGCAACTGAATGGAAACGCGTTGAGCGGCATCATTTCCACGCACAGTTCTCTTCAACAGTGTTAGATGGCGGCGTTCCATCGACTGCTGATGCATCCGCATTCGGGTGGCAGCAGACAACTTGATGCGTGACCGTTGAAGGTGACACCTCAGCAGAGCACTGCCCTCTGTCCATCGACGGCGCACCTTTAGCGATCGTTCACGACGATCCAATACAGCTTCACTCCTGCCAAAAGATTGTATGTACCTTAATAATTGCTGCTAATAAACATGGCATAATGTACAGTGTTGAATCTCGTTGCTTTTTAATTCACTGGACTATATACTATTTATAGTGATTTAAATCCTTGTAAAAGTTGATTATATGTTATTAATGATCATTTCAGTTGCTCAACAAGCAGTACAAGGTGCTAAAACAAAACATACTTGATTATATGTTATTAATAGTAATTCGATTGGATTTATAGTGATTCCAATCATTGTAAAACTTGATTATATTATATTGTATTAATTAGTAATTATATTGGATTTAGAGTGATCTTAAATTGTTTAAGTGGTGGTCGTCGTCGATGTTTAAATCCTTGTAAAACTTGATTATATTGTATTTATAGTAATTACATTTTAGTTATAGTTTTAAAGAGGGAACTTGATAATATTCTATTTTTGTAATTATCTTTTAGTTATAGATTTAAAGAGGGATTTTCATAACCGTGTTACTCACGTGGCTAGTTCCTCGTTCAGCTGGATGTCAGCAGGCAGCACAGGCTCATACACCCGATGGCGTACCAGGGAGTAGTAGTTGTTCAGCTCACGCGCATACTTCTTCCGAGCTGTTAGAGTTGGTTGATGCACCCTACGGATCCGTCCGTACGTTTCTTGAAAGCCCCCAGCCCATACGGCAATGGTGGCCGGTGTTAAGCCCTCTCCGTCCACTGAAACATTTATTAACATGTCGTGATGTAACGAGGTAACTGGGTACGTAATTAAACCTAAATAAAATGGTTAAATGCAAAGACGGGACCGGGTAATCACTTGAGGAAACGTAAATATAAAGAAAGGTCAGTGGATTAGTTTAATGAAACCCAATTACAGCGGTTATGTAAATGGGTTTAACCTATATTCAAACACGGGACCGGGTAATCACTTGTGGAAACGTTAATATAAAGAAAGTGCATCAATTACAAAGCCTTCACACATATTCAGTCGATTAGTTGAATGAAACTCAGTTACATCGGTAATGTAAATGGGTTTAACCTATATTCAAACATGGGACCGGGTATTCACTGGTGGAAATGTTAATATAAAGAAAGTGCATAAATTACAAATGCTTCACACATATTCAGTCGATTAGTTGAATGAAACTCAGTTACATCGGTAATGTAAATGGGTTTAACCTATATTCAAACATGGGACCGGGTATTCACTTGTGGAAACGTTAATATAAAGAAAGTGCTTAAATTACATCGGTAGTGTAACTGGGTTGAACCTAAAATCAAACACTGGAGCGGGTAAGCACTGGAGAAAACGTTAATATAGTTACCTTTTTCTGTGGCACACAGTCTGGCGATATCAGCCCGTGCTGTTTCAGCCTGGCGTGTAGCCGAGCGCAGACGCCGACTCATAGTACTAGGCGCTTGAGAGATGGATTTCCTGCTCATGTGCAGCAACGCCGTGACCAGTAGGTCCTGTCGGTGGGTGGCCGACATCTCACGGGTGATGTACGCCATTCGTCCCAGGGTGGACCAGAAGCGTTCGATGTTCTCCCCATCGGCCATCCGGAAATCGGGCAGCAGGCATGGATTATATTGAATCTACAATGGTTAACGAGAACAGAACATGTGGAAAAAAGAAGTGAATATAAGTTATAAAGGAAGAACGCCTATCGTTAATTTCTACCTTATAGAATTGAATCTAACTTATAAATGAACAATTTAAATTATATTGAATCTACACTGGTTAACGAGAACAGAACATGTGGAAAAAAGAAGTGAATATAAGTTATAAAGGAAGAACACCTATCGTTAATTTCTACCTTATAGAATTGAATCTAACTTATAAATGAACAATTTAAATTATATTGAATCTACACTGGTTAATGAGAACAGAACATGTGGAAAAAAGAAGTGAATATAAGTTATAAAGGAAGAACGCCTATCGTTAATTTCTACCTTATAGAATTGAATCTTAACTTATAAATGAACAATTTAAATTATATTGAATCTACACTGGTTAACGAGAACAGAACACGTGGAAAAAAGAAGTGAATATCAGTTATAAAGGAAGAACGCCTATCGGTAATTTCTACCATATAGAATTGAATCTAAGTTATAAATGAATAATTTCAACCGTATAAAGATGTGAATATAAGTTATAAATGAACAATTTCCAACGTATAAAGGTGGAGATAAGTTAGCGGGGGCGGCAGTGGTGGAAAGTGGAGGAGTATATACCTGACAACCAGCATCATGCGAGTAACCGTGGAACATTGGTACTGCAAGAGACAGTTGATGCATGGGCAACCCGGAAGTTCCCAACTGTGGGCGCAGTCGGCAGGCAACATCATATAAAATCTTCAGCTCACGCCCGGCAGCCTGCTCGGTAACTTTCTTTATGACAGAGACTGGATATCCCATTCTACAAACAAGAATACAAAATTTGGTGGAAATTTGCAGATAGGAGAAACAGAAAACGTCGATTCTTCAGCTCCCGCCCGGCAGCCTGCGCGGTAAATTTATTTATGACAGAGACTGGATAGCCCATTCTAAGAACAAGAATACAAAATTATGTGCAAATTTGCAGATAGGAGAAACAGAAAACGTCGGCAGGAAACATCGTATAGAATCTTCAGCTCCCGCCCGGCAGCCTGCGCAGTAAGTTTCTTCATGACAGAGACTGGAGATTCGTATCTATAGTTGTCTAAGGATTAAAAGAGCTGTTTCAATAAATATGTTTTTAACGACGGCGGGGGGGGGTACGGTATCCACGTTTAATGCTCGGAACTGGAGTGGGTAATGTTGTCAATCTACAAACTGAAGCACTGAAAGCTCCGACCTACTTTACTCGACAACAGAAAACAGCTAACCACGTTTAATGGTGAGAAATAGATTTGGTAATGTTGGCAATCGACAACCTGAAGCTAAAACTTACTTTTCTCCAGCTGTCATGTTTATAAAGTGGCAGGGATGGTCGTGGACACACACAGAGCCGAAAACGCCGCTGACATCAAGGCCACGGTTTCGGAAGGCTCCACGACCCCCGGCTAGGAAATCATGACACATCTGTAAAACAAAGTAGTACACACTATTACGAGACAGCGTTAAGTTAATTGATATGATCATACTTATAGTTGTAGCGGACAGCCGAGTGCTGCCAACTGGTGTTCACTGCGAGAAGCAATAAGGGTGCAATACTAATGCACTTATTTTACTAAGAGAAATCTAGTATTAGGTTACTGCTTAGTGCTGCTACCGGGTGTTCACTGTCAGAACCAATAATGGTTCACTACGAACGGTCAACTCAGGTGTTCACTATATATTTAGGTGGACGAGAGGCAATAAGGTGTCAAGACTAATGACCGTTAATTGAATTGCACTTATTTTACTAGGAGAGATCTAGTATTAGGTTACTGCTTAGTGCTGCTACCGGGTGTTCACTGTCAGAACCAATAATGGTTCACTACGAACCGTCAACTCAGGTGTTCACTATATATTTAGGTGGACGTTAGAATACATACATCGCCATTTCCCGGCTGGTTATCATCTCGTAGATAAGGGTTGACATCTTGGGGAGGAATGAAGAATTTTGTCCCTTGCTGTGGTGGATAGAAGCTGGGACCTGCCGAACTTTTCCGCACTAATCGGAAATTACCGTCCAGACTCACTACCAGTGGTAGTTCCTGTTTGGTATGCTCACAGATGGGACATTTGCTGCCATCTGGGAAGTCCGGCAACAGATCACTCGACCGATCGACATCATAGACAAACTGTCTGTGCTGTGGAGCACATTGCAGGATCGCGCGATATAGTGCAAACTGTTAAGAAAAATGCATAGGCTTGCACTAGGGACTGACATAAAGTACTATCAAATAATCTCAATCAGTCTCCTGGAAATAAGTCAATTGGTTAGTTTAGGATTGATAGAGATCTACAATTGGTGCATTGGGGAGATATTTCTGCCAGTGCAAGTAGGTGTCAACTGACATACTGTTAGTTTGGCATTGACAGAGGTATTCTCTAGTTATTGATATTTAATGTGAAGTAGAGTAAATAGAACAAACCTATTTACATTATAGTTTGGCATTGACAGAGGTATTCTCTAGTTATTGATATTTCATGTGAAGTAGAGTAAATATAACAAACCTATTTACAGTTTAGTTTGGCATTGACATAGGTATTCTCTAGTTATTGATATTTCATGTGAAGTAGAGTAAATATAGCAAACCTATTTACAGTTTAGTTTTAGTATACTTTGAGAAATGTGACGTTACCCAATACCATCTACAAACTTTAACTGCTCACGATGGAGTTTGTTTTTAAGCTGCGCTATTAAGCACCAGTGTCATGACAAATCCTTCCGAGGGACTATGATACCTTCGTTTCCTTGTTGTGTGGCAGGCTCTGGACATGATCGGTGGTGGCGGCACAAAACTTTTTCAAGGCAACAGGTCCTTCCAGCAAGAACGAGCATGCACGGTCCATGAGGCGCATGTCAATGGCCGAAGTAGGGGTTGTAGGTGTAACCGGCCAGAATCCTAACCGGACAAGCGTTTCCGTCCGGTCCATGCAGCTACAGAACAGGAAGTCCTGGTAGTGTTTCCTACCTGGACAAATAACATAAGCTTTAGACATATACGGCGGCACATAATATGCCGTAAATATGCCGTCCAGATTTAAACCTACATTCAAAATGAACAGCTGATAGAGCATTTATTAATCTCTGTAGATCGTCTATATGCTGTCTGTGGTAATCATGTTTATGTACACCTCGCAGTTCTACTATATCCGGCTTATTCTGTATTATATTTAAGGGCTCCTTCAATACTCCAATTCGGAATATGGGTAAAAGCCAGATCACGGGGATGTGACACTGACACTATAATGACTGTGGACACACACATGTGCGATGCTACACGTCTAATTTATGATATATTAACACTCATATACTTTACTGTTACTATTCATGTATGTGTATGTGTGAATACTAATGTATTAATAACTATAAAACCGCTGTGAATTGAGTGAAATGATAGAATCCCCTATTATCATTCACCAGCACTAAATACAACCGGTTTGCCCGACCGTTAAAAAATGGTTACAGCCACTATAGAGGACTAACACTGACAACAAAATACAGTACTAGGATAATAAGAAGGAAACTGCACTACGGTAGTGTTCTTATGCGCAAGTAATTTGGACGTTTCACGCGGATGTGACAATGACACTATAGTGACTATGGACACACACATGTGCGGTGCTACACGTCTAATTTATGATATATTAACACTCATATACTTTACTGTTACTATTCATGTATGTGTATGTGTGAATACTAATGCATTAATAACTATAAAACCGCTGTGAATTGAGTGAACTGATAGAATCCCCTATTATCACTCACCAGCACTAAATACAACCGGTTTGCCCGACCGTTGAAAAATGGTTACAGCCACTATAGAGAACTAACACTGACAACAAAATACAGTACTAGGATAATAAGAAGGAAAATGCACTACGGTAGTGTTCTTATGCGCAAGTAACTTGGACGTTTCACGCGGATGTGACAATGACACTATAGTGACTATGGACACACACATGTGCGATGCTACACGTCTAATTTATGATATATTAACACTCATATACTTTACTGTTACTATTCATGTATGTGTATGTTTGTTATACAACCTCATAATGGAATTATGGCAAGAGCAGGTTACTGATAACTCACCGTACACATCAAAAATGGTCATGGGCACGTTCTAGCAGTCCCACATGTGTCATGGATATTGTTTCCATGAGACTGCAAGTGCAGAGGCGGTGATCGCAGCTGGTACAATGGGACAAAGAGCTCTCCCTGCAATGAACACATTCAATTTGCATCGACCTCATAGAGTTAATTTAAGTTATTCACTCATCTCTGGAGCCCTGTGTCGTAATTCAAAAGAATTAAATCGTTAATTTGGCGCTTTTTGGTTAAATAGCAATGTATATAGGTCACTCTCCTATCTGTTATCAATATAAGCACTCGATATTTCTGTATATTATGCCATGATTAATATGCTTTTAAGTATGATATTATTTAATTCTGATTATATATTTATTAAGCAGACTGTCTGGTGTCTTAAGCATATGTTACACGTGTGACACGGATGTTATACTGCCATAAGAGATATCTTATTCATGGAATATACCTATATTTTTTATCTCATCAATTTATATTTTACATACCTGTAAAGGTGAGAATTCGTAATGCAAATTAACATTTATTCAATAATTAATAACTCAAACGAGTTCTCCTGGAATTGATTTGGAAAGATATCAACCGATTAAACATATGAAGATGAATTTTCTAAGTAGTGCCTTTTTGGTTATATAGCAACGTACAAATAGATATAGTATCAAATGTGTTATAATTAAAGTGGTGTGTGTAATGACCTGCCAGATAAGGGCGATGTGAAGAGGCGCAAGTTTCTGGTGTTTTTTAAAACACCTTTCACAGTAGTAGGCTGTTGGCCCACAGTCAGGGCATAAGATCGGACGCCTTACTGTGTCTCGGGAACAAACCACGCATGTAGTCATCAGTGGTGCAAATGAATGGTAATGACTGTGTGTTAGTTGTGGACGAATTGCATTCCACTTCCATGCTACATCAGCTTGGCGCTGGGCATTCAGGGTTATGCCTGGAATGAAGTGAAGAATATTACTCTATAGCCGTGTTTACACGGGGAAGTTAAGTCGCTTAATATAGATCGCCTTGCCTAGTTGGGTCGTTCTCAGAAGTTGTGTACCAATAGTGTGACATCAGTACTATGTATTTAGCTACATCCATCCCAATAAGATACAAAATACACAATATTAACATTTACTTTTGATCTAAACTATCTCCCACATTATTTGGCTACTGATGAAATCTAAATATTGACATTCCAATAAAGGGTTTCATTGAAATATGCATTTCTAGTAGACTACCTCAAGTGGTACACAGTTTCTGAGAACGTGGTGGATTTGTTCGTTTGTGACACAATTTAAAACATTTGCACTACTTTTGACATGTTCAAATCGGTTCAAAATAAGATTGGAGGTAAATAAAAACCATATAGACGCAATTAATAATGTCTTTTCTCACTATATACCCAATATTATCACGCTCCTATATGTCGGACATGCTTAATTTGGAATGGGAAAGTGCCATGGGTTGCCCGACTTCATGCAGCATGGGGAGGAGGAGTTGACACTATAGTGACAGGCTCAGCTCTGCCATGCTCAAATCGGTTCAAAATCAATGTGGAGATAAATAATAAATATATAGACGCAATTATTAATGTTGTTTCTCACTATATACCAAATATTATCACGCTCCTATACATTGAACGTGGGTAATTTTGAATCAGAAAGTGTCATGGGTTGTATAAAATATGACAACTCTGCGATTTAATAGACTACATCACGGTTCCGACTGCGCATGCGCTGAAAACGGCCGGTGGAGCAAAGCAAAGGTGTACGGCCATTGAGTTTGCCGATATGCGCATTGAAAAATGTCAGTTTTATTCAAAAATAATAGAAATCCAAAACCGTAACCGTATAAATTTAATATACTCTTTTTGTTAAAGCGGGTTGTGCCTAAGTACTTTTGAATATACACATATAGAAAACATATTCAATTAATCGATTATTTGATATTTACTGCACGTACCGGGAAATGCATTGTCAATGGATGGCCATGCCCAATCTTCAAACCACACCACTTAAGAGACAAACCGCTTGGTACACATATAGAAAACATATTCAACGAATAATTTTTAATTAAATAAACGTTTTGCACTGCGCGTAATGGAAAACTCAATGCATTGTCAATGGCCTTGGCCAATCTTCATACAGAAAATGTGAAAAATCGCTAAAACCACAACACCTAGAGACAAACCGCTTGATACAGATATAGATAACAGATCCAACGATTAGATTATATTACATTCATAAGGTTAGGGTTGTGCCATTTTTAATAAAATAAACGTTTTGAACTGCGCGTACCCGGAAAATCAATGCATTGTCAATGGCCGTGCAAAATATTCAAACCACACCCACCACACAGAGACAAACCGCTTGGTACACATTTTGAATAAAAAATAGACTTTTTGCACTGCGCGTAACGGCAAACTCAATGCATTGTCACTGGCCTTGGCCAATCTTAAACTTTTGAAACTAATACTGGTCAAATTGAAACAGTCAAAAAATGAGGATGTAGATAAATATGTGCTCTAGGGCATGCAACCAAGACTTAAATTGTAGCTAGAAAACCATCATTTTGGCGACCTGAAACGTAACACCTACTACAAAGCTCGCGTCACGGTGATCGGCAGTATTCACACATACTAGCTAGACATAGCATTGACAATTTCGAAACATAACACACATGTATAAAAGTAAATACCTTCATCAATCGGTTGGACTTGTGGTTGACATTGAGGTTCACGTTGGGGTTCAGGTTCAGGTTCAGGTTCAGGTTCAGGTTCAGGTTCAGGTTCAGGTTCAGCTGCAGGTGGAGGGGCAGGTGCAGGTTCCGCTTCAGGTTCCGCTTCAGCTGGAGCAGGAGCTGGAGCTGGAGCTGGAGCTGGAGCCTCAAGTGGAGCTAGAATTCGGTCTTGAGCTTGAGCACGGGCTTGAGCTTGGGCTTGAACGATTCTCTCTGCAAGTGTGCCCCTAGTACGAATAGGTTCACGACGATAGTAACTGGTTTCCCTCCCATTGACAATCCGTGTATGGCGCACTAGGTGGGTTGGTCGGGGATTCGATCTCCAACCAATGTTGTTAATACGACGCATTGTGATTGCGAGGGCGACAGATGCAGCACTAAATCGTGTCTAGTGCCCACAATATATATCAGTCCAGATAAATGGAGAGCAAATGTTAAACAAAGGACCACTTCAATTCAAATCGACCAATCAGAAGCCCGTCAGCCACGCTGTCCTGGTTGGATGACCTAAATTAACAATAAAAGATTATTGCGTAACGACCAACCGGCGAAAAGCCCGGTGTCACAGTTTCCGCCGTTCAATAAATTTTGCGGTGCGCATCGCTTCTGCGCATGCGCCAAAATAGAAGAGCATCATCAGTAACCTTATAAATTGAATAAAATGTTTTGGGTACGGATGTTTTCTGTATGTGTACCAAGCGATTTTTTTCGAGATGCTGAGGTTTTAAAGATTTGTCACTTTTCGGTAGGGAGAATGCTCAAGTCCATGGAAAATGCATTTTAGTGTTGCCGTTCCTCGGCGTAATGGGGACGGCCTCATTGCCACACCGGGCAAGCCGGGCACCGGCGCATTTAATTTGAGGGGGGAGGGTGTGGGGGGGGGGGGTCCGGGGTCCGGGGACCGGCGAGCTGTGCTGGGCTGATATAATCTGATATAATCTGATAAAATATACTTTGATTTCGATTAATTCTCTAGAAATTTGGAGCAACTCTGTCAACTCCAAAGTTTAATTAGGCACTTCGCCATACAACATTAAAATTATTGAAGCTAATGTTTTGCACTGCGCGTTAAATGCACTGCGCGTTAAATATAGTTTATGTTTTATTTGGACGAATGCTACTAAAGGAGAATCGTTGCGCATATTCAATTCAAGTAACAATAGGAATATTATATGGATATTGTGTCATGGATTCATGTACTTACATGCAGTATCAGTAGTTATTTTGCATGTATGTTAATAGGGGTATTATATATATTCTTTACTGGTAATCGATTTAGTATGCATTGAGATAGCTTTTCATTAGCACTAAAAAGTTAATTGTACGCTATCAGGTGTACTCGGAAAACATGGCTCGATTAGGAAAGAAATGCGATCAAGCAAATCGGGTCAAATAAGAATTACACAGTTTCTCACGTTATTCTGTCGCCCATAAATAAAACAACCCTCACCCCCACCGACACTGAGCTGGGGTAAAGCGATGAAAGTAAAGATAAGGGGACGGTAATTGCGTTTCCGTAAAGAGCATGTAGGTCACATTCGAATACAGCGAAATACTTTATTTACGCATCAGGTTCGTTTTGTGGTAATTAGCATCTGACATTATCATCATCATCATGCTGTCGGTCGCGAAGCGACAAAGACTGCTTTCATTACTTGACTGCCGCTCTGTGCGGTTGTACATTTCATGAAAGCTTTTATGCTGCCACAGTGACATGGTTTTCTGTTTAGGGTTTGCTCCCTTAGCCTTCGGTTCTGTCAAGAAGCTGTACCACAAGGCAGTGGTTTACAACTCTGCAAGGCAGGCGCGTCAAACTCCTTGAGGTATTGCTATACCTACAATACCTGCATACTCGAAATCGGCGCGATCTGACATTATAGATACTGACATAAATACATACGTAGGGACAGCAGTTGGGATGGCTAACTCCACACAAATGCTTGTTTTGACAACCAGCAAGTATGAAACGGCTGTGTGCAGTTTACATCCGATGTGTTTGTTTAGTGGGTTTGTTTAGTGGCAAAATAACAGATGGAGGAAAAACATTGACAGTATATCCAATGTTTGAATTTTGATTTTTGAATTTTGAATATCTCATCATCAAAAGGAAATATAACACTATGAAATACCAGATCAAACAATGCACATCAAACCGCACATCAAACCGCACAAAAATGCTGTCATAAGTAAGAATCAAATGGCATTACGCACAAATGAATAATGTGAAACAACATACGAAGCGTTGGTTAATTTACTGGTCTCACCCAACCAATGATCGCGGCCTTCATAAGAACCGCACGAAAATGCTGTCATAAGTATAATACGAATGCAATAGATAACAAACAATCCACCTAACAACCGTATGGCTGTCAAACTACGACTACGTAGTTTTTGGTAGGGAGGGGGATATAGACACTGACACTAGAGTGACATAGTAGAAAGTGACATAGTCATTGATTTCTATTAGTTTAGAATCAAATGGCATTACGCACAAATGAATAATGTGATTAGATGTTGTTGGTTGTGGATTGGTTGTTGCTTCGGATTGGTTGTTCAGTTGGTTGTTGTTTGTTTGTTGTTTGTTGTTTGGTTGGTTGTGTTGTTTGTTATTTGGTTGTGTTGACTGTTGTTCGGTGCGGATGTTTGTTGGTTGTTGTTGGTTGTGTTGTTTGTTATTTGGTTGTGTTGACTGTTGTTGGTTGCGGTTGTTGGTTGTGTTGTTTGTTAGTTGGTTGTGATGTTTGTTGGTTGTGGTTGTTTGTTTGTGTTGTGGTTGTTGAGCGTTGTTGTTTGTTGGGTGTTGTTGGTTGTGTTGACTGTTGTTGGTGATTGGCATGATAGGATTGGTTGTTCAGTTGTTGTTTGTTAGTTGTTGTTTGTTAGTTGTTTGTTAGTTGGTTGTGTTGTTTGTTTGTTGGTTGTGGTTGACTGTTGTTGGTGATTGGTGTGATAGGATTGGTTGTTCAGTTGGTTGTTGTTGTTTGGTAGTTGTTTGTTAGTTGGTTGTGTTGTTTGTTTGTTGTGGTTGTTTGTTTGCGGTGTGGTTGTTGATTGTTGTTGTTTGTTGGGTGTTGTTGGTTGTGTTGACTGTTGTTGGTGATTGGCGTGATAGGATTGGTTCAGTTGGTTGTTGTTGGTTGTTGTTGTTTGGTTGTTTGTTGTTGTTTGTTGTTTGGTTGTGTTGACTGTTGTTGGTTGCGGTTGGTTGTGTTGTTTGTTAGTCGGTTGTTGGTTGTGTTGTTTGTTGGTTGTGGTTGTTTGTGTTGTGGTTGTTGATTGTTGTTGTTTGTTGGGTGTTATTGGTTGTGTTGACTGTTGTTGGTGATTGGCATGATAGGACTGGTGGTTCAGTTGTTTGTTGTTGTGTGTTAGTTGGGTGTTAGTTGGTTGTGTTGTTTGTTTGTTGGTTGTGGTTGTTTGTTTGTGTTGTGGTTGTTGATTGTTGTTGGTTGTTGTTGGTTGTGTTGACTGGTGTGGGTGATTGGCATGCTAGGATTGGTTGTTCAGTTGGTTGTTGTTTGGTTGTTGGTTGTGTGGTTTGTTTGGTTGTGGTTGTTTGTTTGTGTTGTGGTTGTTGATTGGTGTTGTTGTTTGGTTGTGATTGGCATGATAGGAGTGGTTGTTCAGTTGGTTGTTGTTGGTGGTTGTTTGGTTGTTTGGTTGTGTTTTTTGTTTGTTGGTTGTGGTTGGTTGTTTGTGTTGTGGTTGTTGATTGTTGTTGTTGTTTGGTTGTGATTGGCCTGATAGGATTGGTTGTTCAGTTGGTTGTTGTTGTTTGGTTGTTTGTTTGTTGGTTGTGTTGTTTGTTGTTTGGTTGTGTTGACTGTTGTTGGTTGCGGTTGGTTGTTGGTTGTGGTGTTTGTTGGTTGTGTTGTTTGTTTGTTGGTTGTGGTTGTTTGTTTGTGTTGTGGTTGTTGATTGTTGTTGTTTGTTGGGTGTTGTTGGTTGTGTTAACTGTTGTTGGTGATTGGCGTGATAAGATTGGTTGTTCAGTTGGTTGTTGTTGTTTGTTAGTTGGTTGTTGGTTGTGTTGTTTGTTGGTTGTGGTTGTTTGTTTGTGTTGTGGTTGTTGATTGTTGTTGTTTGTTGGGTGTTGTTGGTTGTGTTGAATGTTGTTGGTGATTGGCGTGCTAGGATTGGTTGTTCAGTTGGTTGTTGTTGGTTGTTGTTTGGTTGCTTGGTTGTTGGTTGTGTTGTTTGTTGGTTGTGGTTGTTTGTTTGTGTTGTGGTTGTTGATTGTTGTTGTTTGGTTGTGATTGGTGTGATAGGATTGGTTGTTCAGTTGGTTGTTGTTGGTTGTTTGTTTGTTGGTTGTTGTTTGTGTTGTGGTTGTTGATTGTTGTTGTTGTTTGTTGGGTGTTGTTGGTTGTGTTGATTGTTGTTGGTGATTGGCGTGCTAGGATTGGTTGTTCAGTTGGTTGTTGTTGTTGGTTGTTTGTTGGTTGTGTTGTTTGTTGTGGTTGTTTGTTTGTGTTGTGGTTGTTGATTGTTATTGTTGTTTGGTTGTGCTTGGTGTGATAGGATTGGTTGTTCAGTTGGTTGTTGTTTGGTTGGTTGTTGGTTGTGTTGTTTGTTTGTTGTGTTTGTTTGTTTGTGTTGTGGTTGTTGATTGTTGTTGTTGTCTGTGATTGGTGTGATAGGATTGGTTGTTCAGTTGGTTGTTGTTGTTGGGTGTTGTTTGGTTGTTGTTGGTTGTGTTGTTTGTTGTTTGGTTGTGTTGACTGGTGTTGGTTGGTTGTTGGTTGTGTTGTTTGTTTGTTGTGGTTGTTTGTTTGTGTTGTGGTTGTTGATTGTTGTTGATTGTTGGGTGTCAGGTGTTGTTGGTTGTGTTGACTGTTGTTGGTGATTGGCGTGATAGGATTGGTTGTTCAGTTGGTTGTTGTTTGTTAGTTGTTTGTTAGTTGGTTGTGTTGTTTGTTTGTGTGTTGGTTGTGGTTGTTTGTTTGTGTTGTGGTTGTTGATTGTTGATTGTTGTTGTTTGTTGGGTGTGTTGATTGTTATTTGGTTGTGTTGACTGTTGTTGGTTGCGGTTGGTTGTTTGTTAGTTGTTTGTTGGTGTCGTTATATTGGTTGTTGATTGTTGATTGTTGTTGGTGTTGGTTGTGGTTGTGGTTTTGGACACCGGCATCATCAGGCAATTTGTCAGGCAATTTGTCGATAAAAACTCGGCGCTGACACGACACAACACTACGCGATGCTAATCCACAAATGAATGTAACCCAAACCCAAGTATCATCCGAGCTACACGGTGACAGGCAGCGTAAACACCCCCATAATAAAAACTTTTGTAAAAATAAAATAAAAAAGATTTAAAAAGATTAAAAAAATAAAAGATATAAATCCTAACAGTGCACCAGCAGGAGTATGGTGCTACAGTGGCGTCTACAGTGCTACAGTGGCGTCTCCTAGTGGGGAAAGCAAGAGTTAAGCGGTGGGGAGGCGACGACTGGCGCCACCTAGAGTATATTGGCAGATGTAAACAAAGACAGCGGTTGGCAATATTGTTCGGAGAATAATAAGAGAAGCGCAATGGTGTGGGTCCCCGACTCGTTCTGACTTGTTTTTATATCGTACTTATATCGTATTTGCAGGATGCTACAAGGACAGATAACGATACATGATAGTACTTAGGTGAGCCTTTTTTTTTTTGTTAAGGTGAGTGCGGCCCTATGGGGCTCAAAAAGGCAGAGGATACGACAGCCAATTATCCGCACATCGATGTGCGGTGACCACTTCTATCATCTTTTTATTATTGTCCAAAGCTATTTGAATCGCATTGCAGGCTGAAAAGAATCAGATGAAGAGGAATCCATATTATTACTTTGCGTGATATTGTTGTGATATTGTTGAAAACGTAGGGGGGCCACCTCCGGAGTTGACCGGGTCAATCGTGTGTACCGAAAACATTGATGGCGATATGAGTCTCCGTAAGAATGGGCAACGAAGTCTGTGTAATCCAATATCTCCAATTTTGACTCAAAATCAATAATAAATAACATTTGAATCGTACGTGAGGTAGCAAAATACGGGGGTGAGCGCAAGCACAAGAGTCCAACTTGGTAAAGTTGTTGTTGATGTGCTATGGGGCTGGGCCGAGCACAGCTTGGTCACCGATAAGTCCACCTGGTGGACGGATACAGTAAGAACAGTAGCTAGTAGCAACCACTGAGCCGTGGATGGCGGTCCCTTTTATAGTATGACTGAGTCGTTGCTGATAGTAAGCGTCCTCAGTGACTCTTGGGCCTTTTATGACAACCATCTCTGCAACTGCAATTCTATCATGGGACTCTATTTCTGCAGTGAATACTTCTTCCATTTGCAAGTGGTTAGTTGTCCCAAATGGGAACAACACTCTATCAGACTTACCGAGTTTCGGTTTTCCGAGCTTCGCATGTGCCTCTTCGTCCACAATGTTTCACACAATCCAGTGTCAATCATCATTCATACCTCTAGTCGCTTTATTTTCACGACCACTTTGCTCTTTGGAATCTCGGACCCTTTTACAGACTGCATATTAGACTCATTTGTGACTCTGGCACTGACAGTGCATATGCTCTCATCACTAGTATTACTGTCAGTCTTTCTCTGTCAGATCTTCAACCAACTTCACTAATGTACATACAACACGTCAGTGTCCAACCTGACCACATTTATTACATTTACTTGTGGTTGCTCAGCACTTTACCCCTGCCTTGTGTGCCCATCGACCACATGTTGAACACTTTCCACTTCACCGGACGTGATAGCCAAATGAGTTAGTGCATCTGTATCCTGTGTTGGTAGACCATGGGATCGTGGGTTTGTGGGTTCGAACACTGGTCGAGTCAAACCAATGACTTTAAAATTGATACTTGTTGCTTCCTAGCCAGGCACTCGGCATTATTAGGATAGGGCAAGAACTGGTTGCCTCAGTGTCAGGATAATGTGACTGAGTGGGATATCAGGTCATGATGCTGGCAGCCTTGTCTCACAGTAGAGCAGCACTATATAGTCGCCATGAGTGCACACTGTCACAAGTCGGTACCTGTCCTAATATTACCTTAGATGTTGCTAGGACCTAAAACAACAAACAAAACTTTCCACTTCAATAGCTTGGCCTTCCTCTCGGAATGAATATGGCCTATGCTGCCGACACGGTGTAAAGAAACCACCAATCAATCAAAACCTTCCTCCTTTTTCGCCGGTCTCCTTAGTCTGTCTCTCTGATTTTCCTCCCCTTTTCCTTATAGACACTTTGTTGATTGATTTCCCAGCTTCACTTGAAGTGCTGCTCCCATTATCTTAGTCATTGCTACAGTATCCTCCAGGAGTTTCACTTTAACCAGTACTTTATCGTAGTTCTTTCTTCAGGCATGACAACTGTAAATCTTCATTGGTCATATTGCTTATTACCAGGCATTTGATCATCTTGTCAGCTGTCCAATCCCGGAAATCACATTTTTCTGCATTCTTTCTGAACCTTCATGCAAGATCTATCATGCTATCATCTGCACTTGATTTAAGTGTAATTAATTCACAAAGTGCAAAATCATTAGATTTCTTTAGTAAGAGCTGCACATTCAACTTTACTTTCGATTTACGATAATCGGGACCAGACGGGATGGCCAAATGAGTTAGAGGGTCCGTCTCCCATGTTGGTAGATTGTGAGTTCGAATCCTGGTTGAGTCAAACCAAGGACTTAAAAATTGATACTTGTCGCTTCCTAGCCTGGCACTTGGCATTAATAGGATAGGACAAGGACTGGTTGGCTCAGTGTCAGGATAATGTGACTGAGTGGGATATCAGGTTATGGTGTTGGTAGCCTGGTTTCCCAGTGGGGCAGCACTATAAAGTCGCCATGAGTCGGTACCCATCCTGATATGACCTTAGATGTTGCTAGGACATAAAATAACAACAAACAAAACGATAATCGGTCCAGTCTACCACTGTGATTTCTGCCGGCCATCCTACATCTGCGAGAGAGTCATGTAAATCTTCTACTGTGGTCCCTGCATAAATAAGCAGTGCTATCTGGCATATCCGGGAATTACCTTTATCGCTAGATCAACTCTCGTGTTCTTAGTGTTATTGACTAAGAGACTTGGGTGCATGTAAACGACAACGGGTCCAGTGCGGCGGAAGTAAATAGACTCATGAATATTAAGTTTGACCTATATGTGATGTATCACACCCATCCGGCCACACACAACTTAGGGGAAAAGTATTCAACCAAGATGTTTTGATAAAAAAATTAACTTAAATATACGATTGCTATGAAATATGAAGTAAGTTATATGTGTTCTAATAACAAACCAAGAGGGCATCCTAGAACACACTCCACCTGTTGTGTTTTGTAAATGTACAACAAGTCTAGTGAGATATCCCCAAAAATACCCCCCCCCCCCCCCTCTCAGCGATACAAAAATAATGATTAAAATAATCGCTTGGTACACATGTATAAAACATGTTTACCAAAAAGATTATATTAAATTTATAAGGTTAGGGTTCTGGATTTCTATTAATTTTGAATAAAACTAGGTTTTGCACTGGCATACCGACAAACTCAAGGCATTGACAATGGTCGTGAGCAATCTTCATACAGAAAAAGTGAAATATCTCTAAAACCACACCACCTAGAAACAAATCGCTTGGTACACATATAGAAAACATGTTTACCAAAAAGATTATATTAAATTGATAAGGTTAGGGCTCTGGATTTCTATTAATTTTGAATAAAACTAATGTTTTGCACTGCGCGGCAAATTCAATGAAGCACAGAAGCGATGCGGAGACCAAGTTCAAGGTCGATTCATCATATATATATAGGTCAAACTTAATATTCATGAGTCTATTTACTTCCGCCGCACTGGACCCGTTGTCGTTTACATGCACCCAAGAGACTTGACAACACAGCATAAAAATGGCCGCCCAGACTGGAAGTCCTTTATTTATCTGCAGGTACACTACAGATCCTACGCTCATTTATCTGCAGGTACACTACAACAAACATTCACAATACTAGGGCAGCAGATGGTAATTTCCTTTTGAAAGTTCCTTACCAAAGGACTAACAAATTTAAAAAGCACCTATTTATCAGGGAAGCCAACTCTGGAACAAACTCTCTGCCAAAACAAGGAATGCAACAACGTACATGCAATTTAAATCTAGATTAAAGGTGAGTACTCAACATAGACATGCAATAATAAACCTACCTATAGGCCACAAAGGTTGAGAAGAAAAATTAAAATGTACCGTATATGTCCCAATAGAAGCAGGCTACCCAATAGAAGCACACACCCATTTCAAGATTGAAAGCGCACACAAATTTACGGTCATATTCAGACTGAATGCACATAAAATAAGACAATCCCACTTTATTTCAGAAGCACAACAAAAACAAATCAAAACTTACGATCAAATTCAGATTGAATGCACATAAAATAAGACAATCCCACTTTATTTCAGAGGCATGGCAAAAACAAATCCATAACATTTTTTAGCTTTGAATAGATGCACATCCATGTGTCTGCACTCGTGCAGTGCACGTCTATTGGGACATTTACGGTAGTTCCAGACCACTGCCCACCCCCCGCTCCCTTCTCCCCCTCTCAAATCCTCCCTGGAAAAAAGTAAGAAAAGTAAAATAAACAACAACTACCGAAGTATACCCACCACCATAATGCTTGACTGAACTAATAAAAACAGATACGAACCACAAGACTATAGTTGACCAAGACAATTTAAATGAATCATGCAACCATTATCTGCATAATTCATAACGAGACCAGTCTGAGAAATAAATTTATAATTTATTTACTTTACGAGATTATTGTTGTTGTATTGACTTGTCTGGATGCCATGTTAGTAGTCAACCTTTATTGGTGCTCACAGTCAACACCAGGTGGCAGCACCACACTGTAGTCTGCTAATACTACATCTCCCTTTTAAGGATATCAATACATTTGACTTAACTGTCATAAACTATCATAGTTCTTAATCAGACTGAGTACTCTTAGTGTCCTTAGGAGTTCGTCATTGGCAGACTGACCTCTGACCTCTGGGAGTATTATGCCCAAGCAAATGAACTCATAGATCTAACCGTTCAGGTGGTTTGACCATACGACCTGATCTGGTGGATGTTTGCTCATCACCAGCTGATGTTTTGAGTGGTGACGGCTTCACTGGCGATGGCATCACAGGGGTTGAACAGTTCTCTGTTGGTTCTGTTTCATTTCTCCCTGTATGTACAAGTGCATCTCGGTTTCTTCAGATGGAGGAACCTGTTTCTGTCAAGACTTGGTATGATCTTGGGCTGGACAGCTTCTCCTGGACAGAACCATACTTGTTTTGATCCCTGATCCAGACAGTGTCACCATTGGACAGGGAAGGAAGAGGGACTGTATGATGGCGTTGGTTGTAGCCCTTCTTTGCTGTCTCTCGGTATTCATGTTCCTTGATCCCTAGGTTCACTGGATCCAGAACCAAGGCGTTTCTGAGCACCTCTTGTGTAGTAGGGAGTATCGTTCTCAGGTTTCTGTTCATCAGGAGTTGGCTTGGGGAGTAACCATTGTGAATTGGCACTGTGCGGTAAGCCAGAAATCCAAGATGTGGATCAACATTCTTCTTCATAATGTTCTTAGCTGTTTGTGCCCCATGTTCTGCTTCCCCATTTGACTGTGGGTACAGTGGTGAAGATGTTACATGGACAAAGTGATAGTCTCTTGCAAAACTCTTAAAGCTGTCTGAAGAGTACTGTGGTCGATTGTCTGACACAACATAATCAGGAATGCCATGTGTGCTGAAGATGGACTTTAAAGCTTCGATGGCATGGCCTGATGTGGTTGGAGCCAGGTGTCGGACTTCTATCCATCTTGAGTAGTAATCCACTACTATGATGTAGGTTTTCTTCTCTATTTCGAAGAGATCAGTTCCTACTCGTTCCCATGCATGGTCTGGGAAGGAAGATGAGAGGAGAGGCTCCTTTCTCGCAGAACGATATATTGCACAGGTAGGACATCCGTTGCACATGGTCTCAATCTGTTTGCTGAGTAGTGGCCACCAGACACTCCCAATAGCCCGGGCCCTGCACTTGCTGATGCCCAGATGACCTTGATGGATCTGATCCAGTACCTCGATTTGAAGAGATAGAGGTATCACGATGCGGTCATCATACATTAGTATGTCTTTTTGGGTGGTGAGGTGGTGTCTCTTTTGCCAGTAGGGATGGAGCAAAGGTTGTTGAGGCATGTATCCAGGCCATCCAGTCTTGCAGTATGACTTGACCTCTGCACAGATTGTGTCCTCGTTTTGAGTGTCTTTTATTTGATTCAGCCGGACCTCTGTGGCTGGCAGATACTTTACTGTCAGTGAAACAAACTCCTCAACTTCCTGGATGAAGGTGAGGTCAGCAGATGTTGGTTTGCTGACAGGAGCCCATGATAGGGCATCTGATGTGGTTTGGTCTTTCCCCTGGACATGAATTACTTCAGGGCTGAACCTCATCATCCGCAGTCGGAATCTCAGAACTCGAGGTGGCATTTTGGATAAATCAGTTGTGGAGAGAAGTAGTACGAGGGGTTTGTGGTCAGTCTCTAAGACAAATCTCATAACAAGGATGTAGTCAGAGAACTTTTCACATGCCCATGTCGCTGAAAGTGCCTCCTTCTCAATCATGGCTAATCATGATCATCGGTTACCGGATGCATCCACTTGAAAGAGTATGGCTCCTAACCCATTTTGGCAGTCATCAGCAGCAATGATAGTCTCCCGCTTAGGGTCATAGTGTGCCAGTGTGTCTGTAGATGCCAATCTGGTCTTAATGGTCTCGAATGCCTCTTTCTGTGCTGGATCCCATGTCCACTGTTGTTCCTTTCGCAGGAGTTGACGTAGTGGCTCATTGATAGATGCCAGATCAGGGATGAACGTTGACAGTTGATTGACCATCCCATTGAACCGTTGTAGCTCTGTCACATTGGTTGGTGTAGGGAACTCTCGGATCGCCTTTGTTTTGGCTTCGATGCCGTTTGGAGTGACTATATGACCCAAGAATGTCATACGAGTCTTGGAGAACTCACACTTTTTCTCATTAAGGGTCAGTCCTGCATTCGGTAAGCATTGTAGAACTGCTCTGACCCGCCCGTCATGCTCTTCTTGGTTAGAGCCATGGACTAGAATGTCATCCATGTGGCAGACTATGCCATCAAGTCCCTGTAGTAGTTGAGACATTGTGCGTTGGAATATTTCTGGTGCTGAGCTTATTCCAAATGGCAGTCTGTTGAAGTAGAATCGGCCAAAGGGTGTCACAATAGTGGTTAGTAGCTTGGACTCTTGATCCAAAGGTATCTGCCAGAATCCCGAATTAGCATCGATTTTCAAGAAGATCCGGCTGCCCTTCAGCTTTGCAAGATTTGCATCAACTGTAGCCACAGGGTGAACTTCCCGTTGTACTACTTTGCTAAGTGGAGTCAGATCCATACAAATCCTAACTTTGCCATTTGACTTTGGGACGCACACCATTCCTGAGCACCAAGCTGTTGGCTCTTTGACTGGAGAGATGACCCCTTGCTTCTGCATGAACTTCAGTTCGTTTTCCACCTGTTCTAGAAGAGAGTGTGGTACTCTCCTTGCCGTATAGAGGCACACAGGGAGAGCATCCAGTAGAAGTGAAATTCTATGCCTGTTTTTCAACCATCCGAGTCCTCTGAAGAGTTGTGGGAACTCGGCACGCAAGTCTCGTATCATCTGAACGTCGTAGACAGATGCCGCTGGCTTTAGAAGCTTGAGGTTTTCGCATGCATTTTTGCTTAAGAGGTTGTGTTCCTGTCCTTTCATGACAGACATTTTCCACTACTGTCCTATCCCCGATTGTCAGGTGAGCCTTTGATATCTCACCAACGAAACGGTGTGTAAGAGGAAACCGCCTGGTCCTCTGAACTCTCTTGAAGTTGGGATTAGGGAGACCTCCTTCAGCCATGGCGTTCTATTGCTGATGATGGTCACACCAGCCCCACTATCTAGCTTGAACGTGGTTGGTTGTTGGTTGACCTGCAGATCGGCTGTCCAAAAATCATTTGAATGAGGCTTGACTTCACCTAGAAATGGGATATCCACGTAATCCACATTGTCTCCCTTCACGTCATGGACTGACTTGGGTTTGCTAGATATACATACATTTACGTAGTGCCCAATTTTCCCGCATAAGTGGCACTTGCTCTCCTTTGCCTTGCACTCGCTCCGGTTGTTTCTTGGAGACTTTCCACACCATCTGCATGTGGCGTTGTCTGAAAGTTTTGCTTTGCTTGTTGGCTTGAACATCTTTCCCTTCTGCCATGGTTTATTCTTGCTGTGTATATGGTCAACTGGTCGTATTTCCTTTCCTATTGACATCACCTGCCTGTGGGAGTTTTGGAGCTCACTTGCTCTAAGGAGCTCTATGCACCTGTTGAGGTCAGGTACAGGTCTTAAACGCAGAAGACGGTCTCGGCAAACCTCATCGGATGTTCCTATTACAAGGCGATCCCGGATGAGGCTATCCTTTAACATTTCAAACTCACATGACTCCGCAAGTTGCTGACTCATCCTTCTGTGTTGCAATGTTGAACTTACATCATTCGAAAAGGACATGTCGTTGAGGGATGAAGTGACCTCTCAGCTCTTGAAGAATGCATTCGGGATCCTTCTTATCCTCCTCAGACAGGTTGGGTAGACTCTTCATCACCTTCAGACCATCTGTACCTATTACTGCACAGAGTGTCGCCGCAACTAGTTGCATCCCAGCTGGATCTGGATTACCTGCAGCTGTTTTCAGTTTGGTGTTCAGCTGTGTGGCGATGCAATAATAATTCCAGGCAGTTTCAAAGTCCTTCCAGTTCTCCGCCACGTCCCCTTGTAGAGACATTATTGCAGGTGGTGGAATCTGGTAGGTTGCTATTTTTGCTCAAGATACGGAGTGTTGTTGATGTACTTTGTACAAGCTGACTAGTAGTTGTGGTGTTGCTCAATGTGTGTTTGTAAGCCTGGCTAACTGCCCACTTTCCATATACTACTCACATGGGTTTCTGACCAGGGGTGAGTTTAGATAAGTTTGGCTTATTTTCACATTAACAAAGCACATGTACACAAAATACAGAGTCAATTGTGAAATTCTATCAACATGTAACCGGTTGTAGGGCATAAAATAACACAGTGTGGCCCAGTCCTTCTTTTTTAGCCATGTGCCACGTGGCCTGAATATTCCTTTGTCTGTGTCCTGTGACTCACACACTGAGTGAGTAGGTCTGGGTGGTTTGGGAGTTGCTCAAAGATGCTATTCCCATTATGAGAAATCCTGAAGTTGTGAATCTCTCATCACCCTCTCAAACTGTTCTTGAAACATTCATAAATACTCCCAACTTGTAAACAAAGACATTAATTACTTAGCTGTAAGTTGGAGTAGTTGGGTTAAAACCGCTGTCACCATGTTGTATTGACTTGTCTGGATGCCATGTTAGTAGTAAACCTTTATTGGTTCTCACAGTCAACACCAGGTGGCAGCACCACACTAGTCTGCTAATACTACAATTGTATCATATCAGTTTTTTGGTGTGTTTTTTGTAAATATAGTTTATTCATTGAATAAAGTCTTTCGTCAGTGCCGTGGCACTGGTCTTCCAGCCATGTGACAATACAGTTATTTACAATATATGCAGCTAGCCCAAATCAGCTGAAATAACAATATCAAACATTCAAAGACTTACATATGGTATAGTTTGACAATTCACATACAAAAATAGCAGTTATATGTTGTATTCCTACACACTTGATACATACATGTGTATTGATTAGACCTTTACATTACGGAGTGGTTAGGTGCATAGTTTTCCTTCATAGGTTTGTATGCCTACTATGTTGTGAATTGCAAAACTATCATGTTGTTGGAGTTAACATTTTGAGATGGAGTGAGTGTTAGTAGAATGGTTTGTTTATTCTGTTAGATAGAGTGTGGCTAGCTTATAGGGTTATGCTTAAAAGGTTAATACCTCAGGTGTGTTATTTGACTACATGAAGTAGTTTGAGTAAGTAGGTTGTTAGTAATGATGGGATAAACAATGCTTGGAGGGTTGTATGTTTCAGTCATTTAGTAGTCTAATACAGACTTTATTAGTGTCTATGTGTGTACAAGGACCCAATAATACCAAGACAGCTCACTCAGCCTGTACTGTGTAATTAAAATGATCAAACCCACCACTTGGCGCACTGGCTGTTCCCCCGGCTAAACAGATGCCATAATATATGCACAAATGTATATATGAATGTGAAGGCTGTGTGACGATGGCGACGAGGACGGCGATGATGTGTGCCTGTTCATAGCAATCCGATATTGATGTGTATTCACGCTTACCCGCCTCATGCATGATATAACCGAATGTGTTTACATGTGAAACACCAACCAGCAGCTGGGTCGATCAAACCCACCACAAGGTGGCACCGCAAAATTTACATCACATGGGAGAGATAGGGAGTGAGCCGTCCCAGTACCATAGGGCCCTCGGTCTATAGCAATACTACCAGACTGATACACCTTTCCGAATTTGCTGGGCAAATAATTTGTACGGTGGATAACTTGGTTTGTTGGCAGCAGGCAAAGGAGCGCGTGGGGTGGTGGTAGGGGGTAGGGTGGCCATAGGTGCTTATAATAGATAGCTAATTAAATATGGCGACCTCATCACTAGGCCTGTAGAAGGGCCTGATTGGCTTGGTGAATTCTTACTAGGTTCTTGAATTCTAGTTGTGTTTGTGCATGTCTAATTCTGACTGGGAGTTCGTTCCATAATTTGCTGCCTTTGTAGATAGGGGCTCTTGCCAGTCTATTTGTGAGTGGTTTAGGAACTTTGAGGAGCGTAGCATCCCCCTGCCTGGTAACTGTGGTAGTATGGTCTATGTAGTTTTCATCCTTGGCTCTGATAAACATAAGAGATAGCAGATGTGCATCTCTCCTTTGGCTCAGGTATGTGATATTAGATCTAGTGTGCATCTCATTCACTGAGAGAACTTTGCCCCTATATACTGTTCTAAGAGCTCGGTTTTGAGTTCTCTGTAATTTATTTTCTTGTTGTTTTGTTAAAAGGCCATAGATTAGATCATTATAATCTATTATTGGCAGTATAGTTGCCTTATACAGTTTTAGCGCTGTGTTCTCACTCATGTAGCATCTTATTTTTCTAAAGGTTGTCATTCTCATACCTAGAATTTGGTTCAGCCTCGATAGTTGCTGGTTCGCATTCAGTGTAGAGTCAAGTGTGGTTCCTAAGTATTTGTACGAGTTCACTTCTCTTAGCACTGCATTGCCTATACATAGCTCTATATTTTGCGCGTGCGATTTTCTAGATTTTGTTCCAAATATCACATATTCTGATTTTTGTGTGTTTAAGGTAAGTCTGTTATCAGCACACCAAATATTGACCTTTTTTAACACCTTGTTTACCATAGTAGCTGCCAGAATAATGTTTTTATTGTGCACTGTGAGGACAGCATCATCCGCAAAAAGTGTGAAATTAGCACTGGTAGACAGCAATGGTAGGTCATTAATAAATATCAGAAAGAGGAGTGGTCCCAAAGTGGAACCTTGGGGCACTCCTGTTCTGACAGTTCTCATGGAGGATTCTGTATTATTAATTTTTGTGACTTGTTGTCGATTGTTTAAGTAGTTGGATATGAACATGATCTTTTTCCCAGTCCAGCTCTTTTGATCTTACATAGCAGGATTTTGTGGTCAATTGTATCAAAAGCTTTCTTGAAATCAAGAAAAACAGCTATTGTAAGCTCACCTCTGTCTGTGCTAATCAACAATTCATCCATTAATGAGGCAAGTGCCTTAGTCGTAGACTTTTCTTTTCTGAAGCCATTTTGTTGGGTGGCTAAATAGTTAGTGTCCTCAAGAAATGTTTTTATTTGGTCGTGAATTATCTGTTCAATTATTCTGCCAGGGAGAGGTAGTATGGATATAGGTCGCAGTTCATTACAGGACTTTGGGTTACCTACCTTGGGTATAGGGATAACTGTTGCTCTCTTCCATTTTTCTGGGAAAATTCCAGTAGTAATTATGAGGTTGTATAGGTATGTAAATTCATCTATCAGAGCCTTGATGGTGCCCTTAATAAAGGTTGAACTGATGTCCTTCATGCCTGAAGGTTTGAATGGTGATAGATTTTGTACTTTGGTAAGGATCTTGTCTTTTGTTGTTTCTATGAGATCATATCTATGTTGGTTAACTACAACCTTATAGTTTTCCTGGGCATCATCTTTTGGTTGAAATCTTTGGGCTAGGTTAGCTCCTATATCAACAAAGTATTTGTTGATCTCTTCTGCTAGTTGAATATCAGGTATTGTTTCACCAGTACTGTCATTTATTAGATTACTGATTTTTGGCTTGGGCTCAGGCTCTATTTGATCTAGTTCATACCAAAATTTCTTGGGGTTTTGGTTGTGAATGATGGCTTGGTCAAGATAGTACCTTGATTTTGCCTTTCGAACCTCAGTCCTGGCCTTTCTAGTTAAGCATTTTGCTATGAATGCATCCCCTGGGTCTTTGGTTAATTCAGCCTTTTGGCAAAAGTAGTCCCGATCTCGTTGTAGTTCTTGTAATTCGTCATTTAAGTATTTAGCTGTGTTTTTTCTTATTCTCAGTTCAATCATTGGGCAAAGTTTGTCAGCAGCTCTATCAAGGATAGCTTCTAACATGTCCCAGCACTTGTTCGGATCTTGCTCATAAAATATTTCATTGGTAGCAAATCCCCGTAATGTGGTTGAAAGGTCCTCATAGGTGCAGTTTCTATATGAGCGGCCCCAGTGTGATGTGGTTTGTTTGTCATTCCTTGTTTTTTTTAAAATTATATAAATATGTTTGTGATCACTTATGTTGTAGTTGACGATACCAGATGTAGTACAATATTTTATATTTGTAAAAGCCAGGTCAATTGTTGTATTTGAGGTTTGTGTGCTTCCAGTAGTTTTGTTAATCATCTGTTGCAGTTCATGTTCTGTGGCAAATTGTCTCGTGATATTAGCTGATGGTTGATTTTTTGCATTGTAATCTGCATTGTAATCACCAATGAGAAGAGTTTCATATTTGTTAATGTCTATAATTTGTTTCATGGTTGAGCTTAATAGGTCAAAAGCTTCCTGCATATTCCCATTTGGGGGCCTATATACATTACCTATTAGAATTTTCTTTGTGTGTGGTCTGGTGATGACTGTCCACTGTAATTCCAGAGTTCCATTTGAAATATTGTGGTTGGCATACTTTTCAGTGTCTATTTGCAGTGTCTCTTTGCAGTAGAATCCTAGGCCTCCACCAGCTTTGACTTGGCCATTTGGAAGATTTGTTTGCCTGTCAAATCTTAGGAACTTGTACCCTTGAATTGATATCAGCTTTTCCTCAATGTGGCTGTTTAGCCATGTTTCTGATACTGTAAAAATATCAAGTCCTGACCATGGCAGGTCCATTCTTAGTTGTTCAATTTTATGGGTTAGACTACGTACATTAAGGTGTCCTATTTTAAAGCCTGGCAGACCCTTCAGGTCGTTCAGAGGAAGCCTGGCCAGTAATTGCCCCCAGTTGTGGTCCCAACGCGCTCAAACCTAAGAACCACTGTCTCCCCAGTAAATACTATTTACAGCACAAGATTAGTTATGAAAGTTAAAGTTGTTATCCCACCCGCAATGGAATAAAGTAATAATGTCATATCGATGACTATTTTCCAAGTAATTGACTGTTGCATAGAGTGAGTATAAGTTATATTGGTAGATGGGGGTGAGTTAATGATTTGGACATCCGTTGCTGGAGTGTCCGTAGATATCAAGGCCGTCTGTCTCATGGGTTAGGAGATGTAATATTATCTGATCGGTTTGTGACTGTGTAGCATGCTCACAAGGATTAGCAACCAAACATCACCCACAATAGTTGTAAGGATGATATCACGCATCGTTAGGTAGTGCAGTGTAGAGTAATTATAAGTATCAACATGCTGTTAAAAGTACCAGCATGCCTTTTTCTTTCTTTTTTTTAAAACTAAAATATGCAGCATGACACCAAGTGCATCACCCACATCCCTGCAATTCACATGGTCAACAGTGATAGGTGCCATGTCATACAAAATATCAGGAATCATACAGATACTATTTATAACCTTTCAGCATCATGCCAAGCCACTGCAATTGATGTGTTCTAGGATATATACTTCTGTCAATGTAGTTGACAACAGTGACAAAGCAATGATAACTGATTTCATTTCTGTGTGTTGATTAACCACAGGTCACACATAATGACAATATTTGTGCGCACACTCACTATTGTCAACATAGTCAATACTGAAACCCAGCACTTTGCATGATCTGGATGAACATTAATCAATTCCAGAAACTCAAAACCACCGGACCATGCAACCTTAAACAATTACAAAGCAACACAAAAAATGACAATTGATTACTCCTTTGTGTGGCAATCGATCACAGGTCACACAGACAATAGTACCAAAAATAATGACAATTGATCACATTGTTGCGTGGTGATCAACCCCAGGTCACACATGACAACCATACTTGGATACATTTTAGTCAGCCTTGAGACCTAGCATTTTATGTGATCCATATGAGCATCAATCAATACCAGGATAATAAAACTAATGGGTATGGGTTACATTTTCGGCTGTAGGTTGGAAAGCATGCTTCAAATCTGAGGTGAATAAAGCTTAATACCACAGGTTACAACACAATGACAATTGATCACATTGTTGCGCGGTGATCAACCCCAGGTCACACATGACGACCATACCTGGATACATTTTAGTCAGTTTTGAGACCGAGCATTTTATGTGATCCACATGAGCATCAATCAATACCAGGATAACAAAACTAATGGGTATGGGTTACATTTTCAGCTGTAGTTTGGAAAGCATGCTTCAAATCTGAGGCGAATCAAGCATAATACCATAGGTTACAACCACGTAACTTCCAATGTAATATAAACCACACTTTTTCTTTTTAAATTTTCTTCTTTTCTTCTTCTTTTTTTTTCTTTGTTTGTTTGCTTCTTCCCCCCCCCCCCCCGAAATTGAATGTGACAATTAAAGAGATACAAAGACATTGTGACTGGTAATGGTAATGTCAACACTGGTCAAGTGTATGAACAAGCATTAATAAAACAAAAATGACCTAGTTTGGGTAGTCCCAAGGTTAGTGATAGGTGTCATGTCATACAAAATATCAGGAGTCGTGCAGATACTATTTATAACCTTTCAGCATCATGACAAGCCACTGCAATTGATGTGTTCTAGGATATATGCTTCTGTCAATGTAGTTGACAACAGTGACAAAGCAATGATAACTGATTTCATTTTTGTGTGTTGATTAACCACAATTAACTTGATATTTTTCCATAAAGACTATATAGGGTATGCACTGACGTCACGCTAAACGGAAGTGCGGCCATTGTGGCGATAGTAACCACAATAATAACACACTGTCACAGTGCAAACTCAATGGCTATGAGCAATCTTCATACAGAAAAAGTGAAATATCTCTAAAACCACACCACCTAGAAACAAATCGCTTGGTACACATATAGAAAACATGTTTACCAAAAAGATTATATTAAATTGATAAGGTTAGGGTTCTGGATTTCTATTAATTTTGAATAAAACTCATGTTTTGCACTGCGCATACCGGCAAACTCAAGTCATTGTCAATGGTCGTGATCAATCTTCATATAGAAAAATTGAAATATCTCAAAAACCACACCACCTAGAAACAAATCCCTTGGTACGCATATAGAAAACATGTTTACCAAAAAGATTAGATTAAATTGATATCGTTAGGGTTTTGGATTTCTATTAATTTTGAATAAAACTAATGTTTTGCACTGCGCGTACCGGCAAACTCAATGCATTGTCAATGGTCGTGAGCAATCTTCATACAGAAAAAGTGAAATATCTCTAAAACCACACCACCTAGAAACAAATCGCTTGGTACACATTTAGAAAACATACTTACCAAAAAGATTATATTAAATTGATAAGGTTAGGGTTCTGGATTTCTCTTAATCTTGAATGAAATAGACGTTTTGCACTGCGCGTACGGAAAACTCTATGGGTTGTTTACTAGTTGATATCGCCACGATGGCCGCGCATCCGGTTGATGACATCACGTGAATACCCTATATACAGTATGTCAATATTATTATTTTTAAAAGAACTATACACACACACATGTTATTTTATTAACATTTCATGGTTCCGGGTTTGAACCAACCGAACCTCTAACACTCAGCCAAATTGTGTAGCGAGTGTTAGAGGTCCAATACTAAATACATTTTTGAGGACGTAATTACATATTGCTGACGATCGCCATCTTCCTATCTCTCGCACATCAGCGATGGATGTCCCCGCTTGTGCGAATGCCCGGGCCGCTCCTCTTCTCAGACTATACGGGGTGATGACCTGTGAGTTGGAGTGTCCGCTCTTGCAAAGTGCAAGTCGTATTGCTGCTAACAGGATCGGTCCCAACAGTGGGGTGCCGGAAGGAAACAGGAATGCAGGACTTGTAGGCGTGACTTGAGCTCTCATGGCATATGCGTGCCATGCTTTCAATGGACAGCATGTTGAACCAGGAATCGCCGGTAGCTTCACGACATATGGGTCTGCCACTCCACACGAAGTTTTGGTTGTTCGAACCCGGACCATGAGGGTGTGTTTACTCTCTCGCACATCCCCCCCCCAATCAAGGTGTGGCCTGGATCGTCATCTCGACCGGAAAATAACAAATTACATTGCCTTATAAAGTGAAGAACCCTATTAGGGTTGCAGCAGTTAATACATTTGCTATACAACCGGCAGATTTAAAGCAATCAACTATGTTTAAGATATCTCCTACAGTCAATGGTAGTGCATGAACTGGGATATGGCGTGATAATCTATACACTCCTTTCTTTACTAGACTAACTGGGTATGACTCAAATGCATGTAGTACAGTACTGAACCGCCGCCACATGTCTTTGCTCCACTGACATAATTATTGACAGCCCGTGGTGACTTTAATTGATTATATAATGCTGCTACATATGCCATAACGTCATATATCTGTGGCCTGGTAGGATTAAGATGTTGTCTTACACTTTGTGAAAGTACAACGTCTGAACACTTTGACTTCTGGATACTGAATAGTTTATTCACGGCCTAGGGCTCGCTTGACCCACCAGCTAAACTTTAACATATACTAGCCACTCACCTATACGTCTATTACGCATATATCACATCCCCCCCTCAAAGTATTTCTGAAACATGAAATATTTCAAAATAACCATGACGATAACACCACATACTAGTCAAACGAATGCACAATAACATATATGCGGAACTTCACTTAAACACAAGGCCTTGCAAATGTCTGAGCGCCCAATGCACTGAAGTCCTTAACTGTCCGGCTGTAATGCCAGATGTCATAAAGTGTCCATCAGAGATCATATAAGAACGAACATAGCTGAAAACACAACTTAATCCTACATACACATGCTATACGTGTACACACTCAATCTACACTGACCTACTACAGGTATAACCTGCTCGCCGGCCTTATCAGCCGACCTGACCTACTTAGATTAGCCGCACTGTTTACATTCGGCACCGACACTGACCCAGTTTGCATCTGCCCGACCAGATCGGGTCGCCCCCCCACAGGCGCCCTGATAATCTGCACCTGGTTACGATATAACATATTACCTGACTCGTTCAAAATTTGATACTCTCTCCCAGAAACACCAGTCCGTCCCAAAATAACCCCTTTTTTCCATTCCCCAGCATGATTTTTGTACTTTATCTTATCTCTGACTTTCATAGGTGTGTGTGGCTTACCACACTTCCGGTCATGAAACGCTTTCTGACTTCGCTGCCATTTTGCTGTCTGGCTTCTCTTTGGATTTTGCGTTTCGGGCACCAAAATTTCCTCTGCCATCGCCAACCGGCCCCTCAACCTTCTGCTCATGAGCATCTGCGCCGGAGATGCATTCAGGACCGGCAACGGAGTGCTACGATAGTTTAGCAAAGCTAACTGAAAATCAGACCCAGTCCTCTCGCACTTCTTTAACATGTCCTTGACTGTTTGCACAAACCGTTCTACCTGCCCATTGCTACGGGGATACTGTGGACTGGAATACACGGCCTTAAACCCATAATGCAGCGCAAACTCCCTATACTCATGGCTCTTAAACTGTGGACCATTGTCCGAAACGACCTGACTAGGAATACCGTGTCTTGCAAAATTATCCTTCAATGCGTCAATAACAGTGACAGACGACGTATCGCCCAACAGCATCACCTCTGGATACTTTGTGTAGTAATCTACAGTTATCAGGTAATTCTTATGATCTAACTCAAACAAATCGGCACCAACTTTTTCATACGGTTGACAGGCGATCGGGTGATTTATCAAGGGCTCGTTATGCAAATTTACCGGTTGCTTGGCAAGTGTCACACCGACTGACCTTATCTTCAATTTGCTTATTCATATTCGGCCAAAACATACAGTCCCGCGCCAACTGTTTGGACTTTGTCACACCTAGGTGTGTCTCATGTAACGCCTCTATCATTTCACCACGAAGACCCGGAGGAACCACCACCCGATTGCCGTTCATTACAAGATTGTTTTCTATCGTTAACAATGTCGGTATGCGTGTAGTGTCGCACCCATCTTCAATGTGTGATATCAACATGGACATGGATACATCCTTCTCATACTCATTGACAATCTTACTCAACAAACTCGACGACTGCATGTCCACTGCGGCAACGCAGAACGTGTCATCGAACAGGCTATCATGACCTACTTTGACGCTATGCGCCCTGGACAACGTGTCTGCAAAAATCATCAAAGAACCCTTCACATGACATAGCTGAATATTGTAATTTTGCAATCGCATTTGCATCCTCTGCATTTTAGCCGAAAGTTTATGAATTGGCTTCTGCATTATCACCACAAATGGCTTGTGGTCTGTTTGAATTTGAACTTCTTTGCCAAAGATATACTCATGAAACCTCTGGCATCCGAAACATATGGCGAGCATCTATTTTTCTATAGTGGCATAACCACACTGCGCTGAATTAAGCGCGCGAGATGCGAGTGCGATCGGTTTGTCATCTTGCATCAACACGGCACCTAAACCTGACTGACAAGCATCTACCTGAATCACAATGGGTTTCTTAACATTGTAATACGATAACACAGGAGCAGTTCTTAACTTCCCCTTCAACTTATCGAACGCGCCCTGCTGTTTGGCCTGCCAGTGCCATGCCACGTCCTTAGCCAGGAGCAGGCGTAGTGGTTTGGCTATCTCGGATATGTTGGGTATAAACTTGTGTACATATCCAACCATGCCCAGGAACCTTTGGACGCCTTATTTGTCACGCGGCTCTGGCATGTCACCTATTGCTTGTATTCTGTCTGGATCAGGCTTCACACCCTGCTGGGTAAGTTGATGACCTACATATTTCACTGTAGTTTTACATAACAAAGATTTAGCATCGTTTAACTTCAGGTTAACCGACCTAGCTCGGTCCAACACGGCTCGGAGCCGCTCGTTGTGCTCCTCAACCGTTGAACCATACCAAAATATCATCCGTGACTATCCCGATACCGGGTATATCGCCTATGACACGGTGCATTTCCTGAATAAAAATGTCACCGGCAGTTTTGATGCCAAAAGGCAAGCGGGTGTACCTGTACCAGCCCCACGGAGTATTGAACGTGCACAAACGTGAACTTTCGTCATCTAATTCTATTTGCCAATAACCTGTCTTTGCATCCAAAACTGAAAAATACTTTGCATCTGCTGTTTTAGCAATAATTTTGTCAATCGTTTTGGTAGGGAAAGGCCCTCTCTTTATCGCCTTGTTCAACTTAGTCGGATCCAGACAAATCCTTATCTTGTTTGGTTTTTTTACGATAGTTATAGAATTAACCCACTCGGTAGGTTCATCCTGTTCAACTATGACACCTAACTCAACCATGAGATCAAGCTCACTACGTACCTTACCCTGAATGGCAAACGGAATCCGTCTAGGCGGATCAATGACAGGTTGAACAGATTTATCGACATGAATGATAGCATTTGCCTTGATCAACCCCAAACCCTGAAACACATCTTTGTATTCGCTTACCAGCTTCTCCGCCTGAGCGCTGGGACTGTTCGTCGGCTCGGAAATGTTCGTCGGCACAGCGCAGTGCACCTCATCCACATGCACCAGCAGGTTCAAAGTCACACAAGCCTGCTTGCCCAAAATAGGCTGACAATCTGGTACCACTTGGAACTTGAGCACTCTGTCGTTGACGTCCAGCAGTGCCTCCCCGTCAGGAGTGATCCGATGACCTGAGAACGTCACCAACGAACACCTGGTGTTCGTCAGCCGCCCCGGAGCAACTCTGTCGAAGACTTACCTCGGCAGCACGTTCGCCTCCGAACCGGTGTCGAGCTTGAACTTGACAGGACAACCGTTCACCCGAACGATCGCGTGCCACAGCTCGGCATCCTGACCGGCACCGCGGTCGATGGCACCGACGAACAGATCTGTTGCCAGGACATTGACCTCCGCCGGATCCGGGTCTTGCACAGCATTGTGAGGGTCGGGCTCTTCCATGGTAAGTTTGTTGACCCTGCCCAGTCTGCTCCTTCAGACCTTACCGAAGTGCCCGATCTTCTTGCAGGCTATGCAAGCCTTTCCTTTTGCTGGGCAGACTCCCCGGTGGTGTTCATATCCACAGTTCTGGCAGCGGATCTTGAATTCTCCTGCACCGGCGCCGCCGGCATTCCAAGATGGCGATTTCCAAGATGGCGTCGCCGATGACCGAACCGCCAGTGCACCGGTATGCGCATTAGCATAGTTCCGTATGAAATCAATCTCCTTACTTTCCAGGTCTGATTTGGTGTCCTCCAGCAGATCGGAACTAAATTCACTCATCTCACACATACTAACACATTTTCCCAACGTTAACTCAGTAGTTTGAAGCAGTTTGTTCTGTAAAGTCACATTCCGCATGCCAGCCACTATCCGATCGCGCAACAGCGACTCCTCCACCATACCATATTCACAATCCTTCACTTTGTCTCTCAATGCCGTGATGTATGTAGCCATATTTTCAGTAGCCTGATTATGTGAATAAAATTATACCGTGTGATAATGAGACTGCATTTACCGACACAATAAATCCAAAATGCCTCCGTAAGTGGCACGATCTTATCTTGATCAGCCAGAGCGATATCCATATTGGCAAAAACCTTTTGCGCCTCCTCACCAGCAACATGAAGAAAGATGCAGCATTGCACTCGTTCTGTCTTCAATACGACACCTGCCGCAGTAGCGTATATGTCATATGCTCTGATCCATGTTTTCCAGTTCGATCTCGCGTTGTGGCTGAGGACAAGCTGACCAGGAGGCCGCAATCCCGGCAACGTATTAGCGGGCGGCATTCTTCCTCATCTGACACCATGTGAAAGTACAACGTCTGAACACTTTGACTTCTGGATACTGAATGGTTTAATCATGGCCTAGGGCTCGCTTGACCCGCCGGCTAACCTTTCCATGACATCATCCCATTAGCATATTCCTTTGTCTCAAACTCTGCATCTCGTTAACATATATTAGCCACACACCTATACGTCTATTACGCATATATCACATACTTCAGGTATGCCCTGACTTGATACAATTTGTTTCTCCAGGTTCCTGTAGCCAGCCCTGCTTTAAACAGTTCTAGTATTTGTTGATGATGACCAGCGGGTAGATCTGGGAAGAGAGAGCCAAATAAAACCATCTTCCCAGATCTAAAGATTAATATCGAATACGGTTATCTCATGGGTGACCCTAATTCTAGTCATCTTAAGTTTAGTACAGAGTGAGTCAGCAATCTTTGATGCGTTATAATCAAAATATTTCCTACTTAGGGTATTCGCGAGGATAAGGTCTTTTCCTGCTTCATGATGAACTTGTATGTTGCAGCTGTTGTTGGCTGCAAAACGACATATTTCCCTCGCACAAGCGCATCGGATTGGGTTTCGACCTGCACCTGTGGAGAGCACTTGTTGACTCAAGCAGGACTTAAACCTAACGGTGACCATGTATGAGCTATCGTAGACATGCCTACACCCACTGACAAGGCCGCCATTCAGAGATTCTTGGGCATGGTCGGATATGTGTGGAAATTTATTCCAAATCTATCAGATTTCTAAACCATTGAGGGAGGTATTAAGCAAAGATGTAGTGTGGTTTTGGGAACATGAACAAGAATGTGCATTTAACAAGCTAAAAAATGTATTAGTCACTGCACCGGTATTAAAATATTATAACGTGAATGAGCAAATCACATTACAAGTCGATGCCTCAAAGCAAAAAGAAATGTTGACACTGCTACATAAAACACATTTAGGCGTCATTAAATGTAAGCAGCTGGCGCGTGATAATGTATTCTGGCTGGGAATGAATGCCCATATCGAAGATTTAATATCCCACTGTGACACGTGCCAACAGCACCGCAATGCACAACATGCAGAACCAATGATACCGCATAGCATACCGGATATCCCATTCAACAAGGTAGATGTGGACCTATTCCAGCTGCAGGAAAAAACTGATTTGATACTAGTAGATTATTACTAAAAATTTCCTGAGGTCGTGGAGTTACACAAAACAGACACAAACGAGATAATTAAAGCACTAAGTGGAATATTCGGAAGGCATGGAGTTCCTGCCGTGCTAGTATCGGATAATGGCCCGCAATTCACAAGTCATAAATTCAAAACTTTTGCTAGCGTATATAAATTCTCACAAATATTTTCCAATCCTTATTATCAAAAATGTAATGAACAAACCGAATGTTATGTCCAAACCATTAAAAAAATTATGAAAAAAGCAAATCAAAACCACCAGGACTATAACCTTTATTTACTCAACTTTAGGAACACTCCCATAAACGAATTAAATGCATCGCCCGCCCAGCTACTAATGAGCCGCAGACTGCGTTAAAAAATTCAGACGATTAAAAATCATTTAAAACCTAAAACACAGGAATCACAAAAACAAAACATCAACAAAATTCAGAATAAACAAAAATACTACTATGACAAAAAAAGCAGGCACAACACACAAACTACTAAAAGTAGCAGACCATGTAAAATACAGGACACATGAAGGAGAATGGAAAAAGCGCACCATAACAAAAGCACACACACCAGGCCCTCAGGATTATCAAATAAAAAATTAAGCGGGGAACAAATTAAACCGTAAAAGAGTGAACATATTCAAAGTCCCGACCATTGAACAAAAGCCGTGTTTACACGGGCGAGTTAAAACGGCTCATATAATGCGCCTTGCCTAGTTCGCCTTACATTCGCCGTGTAAATGCGCCGCTGAGGCGGATTAGGGCTGATTCGCCTCATATAGTTCGCTTCAAATAAACCACTTCGCGAGGTAGTTTATATGAATGGATTCAGCTGGTTCCCGGGTGGCGATAGTGTAAAATAGCGGTGCTCGCCGGCTACAGGCTCAGCTGTAACTAATCGTTGGTGCCCGGCAGTGTTAGTGACCGATTAGGCCGAAATCTATTGAATGCGATCATATTTAACAGAATTACATACTCAAATAATGAAATTTAATTAAATTAACCTTAAATTCCAAGCGATATTAACGTAGCAGCTACATCGGCGTCGAATCGACGAGTGTAAACTAAACAAATAGCAGTGCTCGCCGGCTACAGGCACACCACTAAAGCTGCTGGTTCCCGGACGCCGACAGACTTTCAAACTTGCTCGTGTAAACGCGCCACTACTTCGCTTCATATAAATCGATTTGCCTAATTCGCTTCACAATTGCCCGTGTAAACACGGCTAAAGATAGATCCACCGATACGCATCGACACACACGACATGCAAACAACACCCAACCACACACACACACACAATCACACACTAGCCGACCACAGGCAGCCTACACCACAGGCAGCCTACACCACAGGCAGCCTACACCACGCGCTGCGGCCGCGTGTCACATCGGCCCATTCGACTGGGCATGGCACAGGTGCACAGGCCTCCCAAAATAGACACACCGGGCCTAAATGCAAAAACACTTCAATATACACTAACTACCACCACGGGCCTAGGTACGGCACCAACCGCCCACTCACAGACAATGTACGCAAACCTATATTAAACATTAGTTGAAAACTACCACGTGGCCGGTAGATAGAACAACCACAGATAGATATGCCTGAGAACACCCAACCCGCGGTCATACGCCTTTCTGAGTCTCCGTAAGAATGGTCAGCGAGTGACTCGGTGCCTTTTTGCACGTACGACTCACTTCGCGGTATGACACTTTTTTTATGAGACTCACTCCGCCGAAGGGCATTCTGTGCCGTTTTTCCATAAATATCTGTTGTTCTTGTCAGGAGGGGCCTGACACCCCACGTTCGTCCAAGCTTGACCTATGTAAAGACTGAGCCTACATAAACCCCCATGTTTGTCCAAAGGCCTGACATATGAATAGACTGAGCCTACATAAACCCCCACATTCGTCCAAAGCTATCAAAAGAGGCCCCTCACTCGGCGGGACCGATTGGCTCAGGCTGCATAGGTGGTCAGGCAGTGCAGGAGAGTGACAACAGTAGTTACAGGCATTTATAAATTGATGCATTTATTTATGTATTCATTTATTTATTTATTTATTTCTATAGCTCTCCATGTTGCATTACGCTACCGATGATAACCTACGAACGCATTGATAGAGTTGTCACAATACGACATTTATATAGGACGCAACAAAATCCCGAATGTATTTTTGCTGTCTGGAAATCATTGAATAGACTTTTCTTCTACTGCATCGACTTTTCTTCTACTGGATGTAGTTATGCAGTAACAACCATGGTTTACCTTAAGGTTTGTTTTCGGCTGCACTTTTTGCTTCCCGCCATAGGCACTAGGTGGTGCCATCATTGATCTTCAGGTTTCTAACCTAATATCTCCAGGTGGCAGCACCGGACAACAGAGGTCACACGGTCGTCTTCTTTTCTAGTTGCAAATCTTCACGCCCGATGGCACCACCTGCGTGAAAGATACTTCATTGCGTTACCACTAGGTGTCTGACCGCTTGACCGATTGACCATGCCTCGCCTCACCACATTGCTCGAACACCAGCTCACACCAACTCGCACATCTACTCGCACACTCGCACACCTCACACACTCGCACCTATCACCTCCTATCACCTCCTATCCCCCAACGCTCAACGGTCAAACATGTCTTCACGTGGTGTTCCCGACTCTAAACGTGTGAGTATTTGACTTATATCCGTCTATATATGGTTTGTGTATTGTGGGGTTCTGTATTTGACTGTCAAATTTCTTGATCTCTTTAGTAATTTCTACTCGATTGAAAGATGTCGATATAACTATGTCTAAATCTGTAGATTTAATAATCATTATTTAGGTTTGTTTGGTTTTGGTTTTGCAGACTGTGGTTTCCACCACAGCTGAGCAGCGGGCTATCCTGCAGCGCTTTTACAATGAAGGGCTGGTAAGCACCTCGAAGCCCTTCGAGCGGGAGCTGCTGCGTGCTGCAGAGGCCGCCAACATGTCGTTGCGCGCAGTCAAGGTTAGAATAAATTAATCATCTTACCCCCCTTCCGAAATTAGGTGTTGTGTAACTAGAAACTAACCCGACCCCCAGTGGCCCCACCTACCAGGAGCGCTGTAACCACCCTGCCCGGTTACAGGAGTAATGGAATAAAAACTCCCGCCAAAAATGCCACGTGACCTGGTTCGGACGTAACCGCCTCAAAACTCAAATATTATAGAAGGAAAGCATAGTTTATTAGTTAGTAATACAGTGGGAAGGAGATTGCTTTTATGTGTACATTTGTGTGCAAATATGTAGTTTTCGTTTTTAAATCTAAAGGATTATTAAATAGATAAAACTTTACTTGCCCGTGCACAATCGTTTGAACCAAATACATCTTTCAAACATATTTCGCCGATTTTCGCATTTCGCATTCCCTTTAGGGAATGCGAAATGCACAACGCACAACGGGCTTCCATAGCAACGTTGGCCCAAGTATTTTTTTTTTAGGCTGTAATTATCTGAAACTATTATCTGGCAATGTTGGAAAGAGGTTTCTCAATCCAAAAATCGGTTGATTATTAAAACATATCAATAACGGGACTGAGGGCTAATGTCCTGCCATGATTTTAATGGTTTAGCGTTACAAACTATCTATATTTTTAATCGATTGTTTTTCTAACTAGTCAATTATTGTTGTCATTGATATGATTGACCTTATACCTTTTTTGTTACACACTTGGTAGACACTTGAATATCGTTACACGTAGACATGGACTTAAAACAGATACAAACAAAGATACAAACAATCATTAATTGAATGTAATTCGTAAATATTTCAGCCCCTGGGTCCTTCGCCGAAAGCAGATACAAACAAAGATACAAACAATCATTAATTGAATGTAATTCGTAACTATTTCAGGCCCCGGCACCTTCGCCGAAAAGCAGACTGCTTGGCTGGCTGGGTGGAGAGCGCTTCTACCCACTGAACGGACCACCTACACCGACGATGCCCGGCAGCTCGCTCAGATGAATCCGGACGAGATGACCCGTGAGGAGCGAGTTGCCGCGGTGAATGCGTCTTATCACCGTCTGTGCAAGGAGGTATATTAGTCTACGATAATATTCCCTAATATTCCTTGTGTCTGTTATATGTACCGAATGTAAAATGTCTTATCACCGTCTCTGCAAGGCGGAATATTAGTCTACCATAATAATTCATAATCTTCCTTGGGGCTGTTGTATGTACCTAATGTTGACCCAGATACTATTCTGTCATCATTGTTTTATATGTCAATTTATTTTACTTGTGTCTGTTATATTGACCTAATGTTGACCCAGGTGCTATTCTATGTCAATTTATTTAACTTTTTTATCTAGCCTTGTTAAAACAACATACTTTATTTGCGGTATTGATCCAGGCACGCCTGCTGCGCTACCTCAACACAGACGGTGAGGTAGACATGCTACTATTTCTTAAGTCTCCACGGGGCAACGTGGATATCTGTTCCGGCACTGCCCCGCAGGTCCTTTAAAAAAACTGGGCACTTTTCCGGGACGGGTTTGAGTGCAACGATGCTAAGTTTTAGCCGAATCTCTCACTAAGGACATACAACTGGTGTATGAAAAGTTTTAGCCGAATGCCAAGTGGCTCTTCTCACTATCAAAACATGTAGATTTTCTAGCCTCTGTAACAAATATGCCTCTGTAACACATGTGTTGTGCTACCTACCTGTATTTCCGTTTCTTTATTTCATTATTTCGTTCAGTCAACTGCATTCTCAATCAAAGTAATATATATCCCCCTTCCCACAATCCATAGCCGTGTTAACACGGGCGACTAAGCGAAACTGGCGCTGGTTAGTCTGGACTTGCTCATGCGACTTGCCCATGTAAACACAGCTTATAACACATGACTTACAACTTGTTTGTGAAAATATGACTCTTAGTAATGAACCCGGAGCAGGCCCAGGACGTCCCGTGCCCGTGATGGCATCGACAGCTGCCCCTGCTGCTGCTGCCGCTACCCCTGCTGCTGCTGCTGCCCCTGCTGCTGCACCCGGTCACCCCACGAGCGCCAAGGATAGGATGCGCGCTACCTATCTGACCAAACTGCAGGATGCTATGGGTACGATCGAACAGTTGATAACTTTTATGATTATAAATCCCTGTCCTATTTTGATATCACCATTACGAAATCCATTCCCATTATTCTAATATTCTACATCGCAATTCATTTTTGTTAATTCCCGGTAAATCTTTAAAAAAATTGTACATTGCACTTTACTTATGTTATTATTGGGCAATCTAAAAAAATTATGGTACATTTCAATTTAGGTTAGTTAAATCCTCATGACTTTCTAGCACTACCTTCAGGACCCACTGAATATATATATATGATATTCTTCCGAGCCAATATGCTTGCTTCTTCCCAGCCTTACTAACCTGTTAATTTTCGTACACTATCAGGTGTACTCGGAAAACATGGCTAGATTAGGAAAGAAATGTGACCAAGCAAATCGGGTCAGATAAGAATTACAAAGTTTCTCACGTTATTCTGCCGCCCATAAATAAAACCACCCTCACCCCCACCGACACCATCGACCAAGGTCCTGCCGTGGTACACGTTGTACCTGATATTAATCGGTTAGCAAAAATTACAACAACATACTATTTGAGAGATAATGTAGTCTAGTCTAGTCCATATTGTTAAATAAAATATAGGTGGGGATATCAGTTTGTCGGGAGCACATTACTAAATACAGACTTCATAAATCAAGAGTCGCAGAAAATGAATATTTTCGTGTTTGTGTCATTAAAGTGTTTAAGTGTAACTCGGACTGCTTTGATAAGGAGAAACTGAGCTGAGGTAAAGCGATGAAAGTAAAGATAAGGGGACGGTAATTGCGTTTCTGTAAAGAGTATGTAGGTCACATTCGAATACAGCTAAATACTTTATTTACGCATCAGGTTCATTTTGTGGTATTTAGCATTGGACAATATAGATACTGACATAAATACATATGTAGGGACACCTGGTAGGGATGGCTAACTCCACACAAAAGCTGGTTTTGACAACCATCAAGTATGGAACGGCTGTGTGCAGTTTACATCCTATGTGTTTGTTTAGTGGGTTAGTTTAGTGGCAAAATAACAGATGGAGGTGGAGGAAAAACATTGACAGTATATGCCTAAATTAATTTTCAATGTAACGTTCTCTGTGGCGGAGTGGTTAGAGTGACTGACTTTTTTCAAGGTCAGACTCCTAATCTGAGGGTCGGCGGTTCGATTCCCCATGCACCAAGCTCCGCCAATTTGGATTTCCACCGCTGTGTATAACTTACAGCGTCATCAAAGGCCAGTTGCTCTCATACCATGTCTATGTGGTGTAGGAGGTTAAAAATCCCTTGGGTCGGTAAAAGTGTAGGCTCGGGCTTTCTATCGACCAGCAGTGGAATGAGGAAGACCAATGGAAAAAAACAAAAAAACTTCAAATATCTCATTTTTCCTACAGGAAGTCATCATCAACAGGAAATATAACACTATGAAATACCAGAGCAAACAATGCACATCAAACTGCACGAAAATGCTGTCAAAAGTATAATCCGAATGCAATAGATAACAGAAGAATAATCCACCGAAAAACACTATGGCTGTCAAACTATACTACGTAGTTTTTGGTAGGGCGGGGGATATAGACACTGACACTAGAGTGACATAATAGAAAGTGAAATAGTCATTGATTTCTATTGATTTAGAATCAAATGGCCCTACGCACAAATGAATAATGTGAAACAAACTACGAAGCGTTGGTTATTTAACTGGTTAATTTACTGGTCTCATCAAACAATGATCGCGGCCTTCATAAGAATAGTGATATGTTTCTATCTATTAATCGAGTTGGTAGGCTGGCGCATTGGTGGATTGGTTGTTGGTTGTGGTTGTTTGTTGGTTGGTTGGTTGGTTGGTGGTTGGTTGTTGGTTCATTGGTTGTTGATTCGATGTTGTTTTGTTGGTTGGTTGGTAGGTTGGTGGTTGGTTGTGTTTGTTTGTTGTTTGGTTGTTGGTTGTTTCATTGTGTTGACTGTTGATTGTTGGTGATTGGCGTGATAGGCATGATTGGCGTGATGTTGTTGGTTGTGGATTGGTTGTTGCTTCGGTTGTTGTAATGATTAGGTACTTGCTGTTGGTTTAGGATTGGATTGGTTGTTGTGGTTGTTGTGTTTGGTTGTGTTGACTGTTGTTGGTTGTGGTTGTTTGTTGGTTGTTGTAATGATTAGTTGTGTTGTTTGTTGTTTGGTTGTTAGTTGTGTTGTTTGTTGGTTGTTGATTAGTTGTTGGTTGTGGATTGGTTGTTGCTTCGGTTGTTGTAATGATTAGGTACTTGCTGTTGGTTTAGGATTGGATTGGTTGTTGTGGTTGTTGTGTTTGGTTGTGTTGACTGTTGTTGGTTGTGGTTGTTTGTTGGTTGTGGTTGTTTGTTGGTTGGTTGTGTTATTTGTTGTTTGGTTGTTGGTTGTGTTGACTGTTGATTGTTGGTGGATTGGTTGCGGTTGGTTGTTGGTTGGTTATGTTGTTTGTTGTTTGGTTGGTTGGTTGTTGGTTGTGTCGTTTGTTGGTTGGTTGTTGGTTGTGGTTGTTGATTAGATGTTGGTTGTGGATTGGTTGTTGCTTCGGTTGTTGTAATGATTAGGTACTTGCTGTTGGCTTAGGATTGGATTGGTTGTTGTGGTTGTTGTGGTTGTTGTGTTTGTTGTTGGTTGGTTGTTGTTGGTTGGTTGGTGGTTTGTTGTTGGCCGTGTTGTTTGTTATTTGGTTGTGTTTGTTTTGGTTGTGTTGACTGTTGTTGGTTGTGGTTGGTTGTTGGTTGTTGTTGTTTGTTGGTTGTGATAGGATTGGTTGTTGGTTGTGGTTGGTTGTGTTGTTTGTTGTTGGTTGTGTTGTTTGTTGATTAGATGTTGTTGGTTGTGTTGTGGTTGTTGTGTTTGTTATTTGGTTGGTTGTTGGTGGTCGTGTTGTTTGTTATTTGGTGTTGACTGTTGTTGGTTGTGGTTGTTTGTTGTTTGTTTGTTGGTTGTGTTGTTTGTTGTTTGGTTGGTTGTTGGTTGTGTTGACTGTTGATTGTTGGTGATTGGCGTGATAGGATTGGTTGTTGGTTGTGTTGACTGTTGTTGGTTGTGGTTGTTTGTTGGTTGCGATTTGTTGTTGTTGTTCGGTTGGTTGTTGTTTGTTGGTTGTGTTGTTTGTTGTTTGGTTGTTGATTGGTTGGTTGGTTGGTTGTTTGGTTGTTGGTTGTGTTGGTTGTGTGGATTGCGCGATCAGACAATAAACACTATGTTCAGCATTTAGGTTTTGCAAAATTGATTTGGCATGTTTTTCGCTTCAAAGATCACCAAATCTACCCCGTTGGTTTGTTGGTTGGTTGTTGATTGTTGGTTGTGGTTTTGGACACCGGCATGATCAGACAATTTGTCGATAAAAACCCGGCGCTGACACGACACGACACTACGCGATGCTAATCCACCAAGGAACGTTAGCCAAACCCGAGTATCATCCGAGCTACAGGGTGACAGGCAGCGTAAACACCCCCATAATAAAAACTTTTGTAAAAAAATAAACGATATAAAAAATAAAAGATATAAATCCTAACAGTGCACCAGCAGGACTATGGTGCTACAGTGGCGTCTCCTAGTGGGGAAAGCAAGAGTTAAGGGGCGGGGAGGCCACGACTGGCACCACCTACAGTATATTGGTAGATGTAAACAAAGACAGCGGTCAGCAATATTGTTCGGAGAATAAAACAGAACCGCAATGGTGTGGGCCCCCGACTCGTTCTGAGTTGTTTTTATATCGTATTTATATCGTATTTGCAGGACGATGCTACAACGACAGAAAACGATACATGATAGTACTTAGGTGAGCCTTTTTTTTTTGTTAAGATGAGTGCGGCCCTATGGGGCTAAAAAAGGCAGAGGATACGACAGCCAATTATCTGCACATCGATGTGCGGTGACCACTTCCATCGTCTTTTTATTATTGTCCAAAGCTAATTGAATCGTATTGCAGGCTGGAAAAGAATCAGATGAAGAGGAATCCATATTCTTACTTTGTTGTGATATTGTTGATAACGTAGGGGGGGCCAGCTCCGGAGGTGACCAGGTCAACCGAGTGTACCGAAAACATTGATGGCGATATTAACTAAAAAGAAGTCTGTGGAATCCAATATCTGCAATTTCGACTCAAAATCAATAATACAAAACATTTGAATCGTACGTGAGGTAGCAAAATACCGAAGTGAGCGCAAACACAAGAGTACAACTTGGTGAAGTTGTTGTTGATGTGCTATGGGGCCGGGCCGAGCACAGCTTGGTCAGCGAAAATTCCACCTGGTGGACAGATGCAGTAAGAACAGTAGCTAGTAGCAACCACTGAGCCGCGGATGCCCGTCCCCTTTATAGTATGACTGAGTCGTTGCTGATAGTAAGCATTACAGGTGCTCAGACATGAGTCATTGCATATCACTAAATATGGGTTACCATATTCGTTGTGCTGTATTGTATTACCGATTGTATTATGCTACTAGATTAAGAAAACATACATGAAATATTATAATTAAGTCAAAACACCATTGTAGAAGATAGCGACGTCTTGGGTCAGCCAATATGGGCTGACAGTTTTTTGTTGGTGTAGGTGATACGAATTAGAAATAAGCCCTTCCTCAATAATTAATGCAATCAAATATTAAGCAACTATTATAACAAAATATATCCACGCCTAATACTGGCGTTACACCGTATTACTCAAAGCAAATTGAATACCCATGTTACAGTTAGATTAACATAACAACTTCATAAAAAAATGTTATAGTCGTCTTGTTAAGCCCCGTTCACACTGGCGAGTTAAAACGCTTCATCTAAATCGCCTTGTCTAGTTCGCTTCACATTCGCCGTGTGGACGCTACGCTAAAGCGATTTAGAGCTGAATCGATTCAGCTAGATCGGTTCATCTATACCACCTCACGCGGTAGTATAGATGAAGCGATTTAGCTTAAATCGACGTAAGTGGCATGTGTAGACGGTAGCGGTTTACTTGAAGCGGATTAAGCACGTCACACTATATAATATAATTTAGTCTATGAACCGGCTAGAGTTGTACAGATATTTTTTTCATGATTTATTTTTACGTTTTCACTGGCCAGCAGAAGTTTTGATCGTTCCAAAACAATACGATTCAGTCCATACATATCTAGGTCGAACCCACACTCTCTCGTGTCGACGTCGACCAACCGAAACTGGCGCAGGTTAGTATGGACTTGCTCATGCGCAGAGATCGATTTCCGCCTTAAACCGCCCCAAGTACTGCTTGTGTGGACAGGACACCTAGTTCGCCTTATCTAGTTTGGACTAAAGTTGTGCTGTGTGAATGGGGCTTAATGTTAGGTTGCTGGTTACATCTTGTTATTAGCCCACACAAAACGGACAAAATTACCACTACCGCAGTGGTCTTGTAATCCATGTGAATTTGTTAGTTGTTAAGAGTTTAACACAATTTAAAGTGCGAGATCTATCGATTGTTGGAGTTTTACGTCCTGGCAACATCTAAGGTCATATCAGGACGGGGTGCGAGATCTATATTGATAACAATGTACAATTTCAATTATATTTTTGATTGTTGAAGAAAGAAAAAAAAAACCTGTAACGTATTTGTCATCTTGATGTATCTTTATGGGGAAAAAGGGGGAAGATGTAAGGTATCAGGTCAGTGCGTATAGCCGTGTCCGCGGTGACGTCACTGGACGCTTCGCGTTGGCCGCGTGCCTAAAATAAATCACTCACATACTAGTCGTCGTTTTGTCAACTTAATTGTATCTACTATCACAGGTGGAACAGTGACTCCTTTTCCTGTAGCATTAACACTTAGCGTTATATATCTTCGTTTCACAACTTTTTTGGATTTAAGTGTCTGTGCTCTTTTTCGTCTGGGGTCAGTGGGTCAATGCAATATTTTATCAGGGTCATAGATCAATGGTTGACATATTTCAAACCAGACTTGGGTGGTATACGGACTCCTTTTCCTCTAGCATTAGTAGTGTTATATATCTAGCTTTGTTTTACCATTCTTTGTCCTGTCCTGATATGACCTTAGATGTTGCTAGGACGTAAAACAACAACAAACAAACAAAAACCATTATTTGTGGTTTAAGTGACTCTGCTCTTCTTCCTATGGGGTCAGAGTATTAATATTTAATGTTATTGACACTTTGAATATCGAATAAGGAATAAAGAATAGGTAACAAACTTCACACTTTGAATGTCGAATAAGGAATAAGTAATAATAATAACAATAATAATATATTTATTTCCACATGATCAATGTACACACAAGTTGATATTCATATCACTATTTTTTTCACATTAAAAAGGAGAAAGCAGAAGTACAATACTTATGAGGTGCTTTCCCCATTTAAAAATAACACAGATACCATAGAAATAATAAATAGAAAGTTAAAAGTTAAAAGCATATCAACATTACCCTCAATACTGTAAATCACATCTCAATATTTTTGTACTAGACTACTATGTGTTTTCCCTCTGAAAGAGCTTAAATATTTTCTTTTTATACATCCGTTGAAAGATATAAATGTTTTTTGAACATTTGATATTATCGTCAAGTGAATTCCATATTTTTATACCACATATAGATATACATTGAGACTTTAAAGTTGTTCTTGCAAATATTTGTCTTAGGTTGTTACTCTGCCTTGTCTCATGGCTACTATTAGATAAAGGATTCACCTGGAACTCGCAGTACACGGGTGAAGACCAGCCTTACATAAAAACGGTCGAAAAATCTGGCTAATGAAATGAGTCTTTATGAGAGCCTAATTTCACAATCTAAGAAGCAACATTTATTCTTTGTATATGTCTTCATATTTCCCCGCTACCTTTGAGTTGAAAAATATAATAAAATATCTGGTTTAATAAGATTTTAAAGTGAAATCGACGGCGTTCTATGGCCGCCATCTTGTCTTTTTGCATTCTCTCCCATTTCACCAACTATGTGCCTATATATGTAGCCATTTGATCCTGGAACCACAGTTTCTAGGTCCTGTCCCATACTAAAGTTGTCGTTCACTACGTTGTCGTTCACCCATGTACTACAAGTACCGGGTGAATCTTTTATCTAGGCTACTATCTGAACTTATTTTGAATAAAGACTGTAGATTTTTTGGCAGTAGCCCTTTGTTTGCATTGTAAATTATCATACTAGATTTGATCTTAACCAAGTCTATTAATTTTAATACATGAAGATCAAAGAACAGCTTATTAGTGTGCTCTCGATGTCCAACATTGCACACAATTCTCACTGCTTTCTTCTGTAGCAAATAAATACACTCCATATTTGTTTCATATGCATTTCCCTATACTTCACAACAATAGGATACATAAGGCAGAAATAATGAATAATACAATATTAAGCATGCATCTTTGCTTAATACATGTTTTGCCTTGTGCATAATTGCAATAGTTTTGGACAATTTAGATTTAATCATACTAATATGCTTTTTCCAATTAAGTTTATGATCTATTAGCACCCCTAGAAATTTACTGACATAAACCATTTCGATATCAGTATCATTTATACATACAGTAACATTAGACTTTTTTTATAATTACTAAACAGCATGAAATTTGTTTTTGCTACATTAAGTGATAACTTGTTTGTTGCAAACCACAGGTTCAATTTAATAAGTTCTTTGCTTATGTCGTAACCAACTTCACACGGGTAGAGATGAGATAGAGAGAGGTGTGGACTTAAGCTGTGTTTACACGGGCGAGTTAAGCCGCCTCAAATAATTTGCCTTGTCTAGTTTGGCTCACATTCGCCGTGTGGACGCGACTCTGAGCCGGATTAGTTAACCTCTACTAAACCACGTCACGAGGTGGGTTATATGAAGCGCTTTTTATACGTTGGTTTATCAATGGTTGTGTAGACGGTAGCGGTTTACTTGAGGCGGATTAAGCACGTCACACTATATAATATCATCATCATCATGCTGTCGGTCGCGATGCGACAAAGACTGCTTTCATTACTTGACTGCCGCTCTCCATTTAGCTCTCTGCTGTGAGAGTTGCGTCCATGAGTCGGTCTTAATGTCTCTCAGCTTCAGGTTTCTCTTGATGGTATCCCTGAACCGGAGACGGGGGCGCCCTCTCTTTCTGTAGCCAGAAGACAGTTGAGAATAAAGGATCTGCTTTGGTAGCGTGTCTGATGACATCCTCATGAGGTGTCCAGTCCACCGGAGATTCTTTTTGATCAGAAGATCTTCCATAGAGGGCAGCCCCATCCGTTCAAGTATTTCCTTATTCGTCACTTTGTCCTTCCAGGTTAGCCTCATGATTGAATGCAGATGTCGCATCATGAAGGCATGGAGCTTTTTCACCTGCCGTCTGTACACTGTCCAGGCCTCGGCTCCGTATAGTAGGGTGGATAGCACGATTGCGCGGTAGATCTTACCTTTGACCCGAATGGACACATGGTGGTTGTTCCAGAGTCTCTGGCGTAGTCGGCCGAAAGATGCGCTAGCCTTGGCCATCCTCCTCTGTATCTCAGCATCAATGCGTCCATCACTTGATATAGTGCTTCCGAGATAGGTGAATTCCGGAACAGAGTTCAGCTTGTTTCCGTCAACCATGATCTCCTCCTCTCGGGTTATAGTAGAGTTGGGTTGGTACAGCACCTCCGTCTTCTTGATGTTAATTTTCAGGTCAAACTTCTTTGACGCATCGGAGAAAGCGTCCACTATTTTCTGGGTCTCTTCAGCAGAGTGGGCACCCAGTGCACTGTCATCTGCGAATAGTAGCTCTCTTACCAGTATCTGAGTAGTCTTGGTCTTCGTTCTGAAGTGTGCGACATTGAATAGGTCAGCGCTCTGTCTGGACTGTATATAGATGCCATCCCCCATGTCTCGGAAGGCCTCGTCTAGCATTGCTGATAGGAAGATGGAGAAGAGCGTGGAGGCCAGTACACAACCTTGCTTGACCCCATTGGTAACCCCGAACGATTCCGAGACTTCCCCTCCAGCACTAACGTTCGCCATCATTCCTGTATGTAGAGCCTCGATCATAGTTGTGAACTTCTCTGGGCATCCGTACTTCCTCAGGAGCTGCCATAGCCTGGTCCTCCCGACTGTATCAAATGCCTTAGTGAAATCGACAAATACCATGTACAGTGGTCGGTCCTGCTCAATGCACTTTTCTTGTAGCTGTCGGAGACAAAATATCATATCCACAGTGCTCCGGTTACCTCTGAAGCCACACTGTGACTCCGGAACTACACCAGGTGTTATGTGAATTATAATACAATATAATTATATATAATATAATTTGATCTAAACCTGCTAGAGGTGTACAGATATTCTTTTCATCATTAATTTTAGGTTTTCACTGCCCAGCAGAAGTTTTGACCGTTCCAAAACAATACGATTCAGTCGAAACAGATCTACTAATCACGATCAAGAGTCATTCTCAAAATATCAGTTAAGCACAAGATCATCATATATGAGATCAGCTGCCAAGGCAAAGAATGATACGTCATAGTCAGTAGCATTGTCATAAGACTCATTCTCTGACCAATAAGCCACCACATACTTTTTCACCTTAGGTTGTAGCTCCTCTATTTTTCCATTGTACATGACTTGTTGGTCATCTTCATACCACACATGACAAATAGTTCTGCCAACACATTTGCCTGCCAACAGTTCAGTGACTCCTTCGAGTTTTTCATCCGAGAGTTCTAGGACATTTTCGGAAAGTTCATTCTTTTTCAGTTCATTGAGTTTCTTTTCCAAACGTTTCCTTTCTGTTGTTTCTGCTGCCTGCTGCTTTGCTGCTTGCCTCTTTGATAACTCGACCCTTAGATCGTTCTGTTTTTTTGTCCGCCTCTGCTGCTGCTCCAGCCCCAGCTTTGTAGCTTTCTTTACGATAATGGCTCTCTTTTCGTTTGGCATGGCATAGAGGTACTCCATTGTACGGTTCTTCTGGGCCCTCAGTTTACATGACAGAAAACACATAGTTGCATTTGGGGCTCTCTGTTTTGCTGCCGAGAACATCCCTATCACCTCCTCGGCATCTATATTGTGAGTAGGGGCAGATTTTGTCTCCTCCTTCAATTTGTCAGTGATATCGACACCAAAATACTTCTTGTACTGGCGCGCCAGCGCCTCCACAATGGCATCGATACAAGCACCCATCATCACCTTGAAGATCTCTGGATCTTTTGGTGCTTGTCTAAGTGCATGCAGGGTGGCATCTGAGGCATCTAGTTTATCACCAAAGAAGTCAGTTGTCCATCCCAGAAGATCTAATGGATCCCTCTCCACATTCAGAAGCTGTACAACTTTCTTCACCACTGCAATTCCTTCTATGTGATCAACTTGATCTTCAGCACTTCTGTAGAACTTTTTCATCCAGGGGCCAGATAGAACCTTCCCCAAAAGACCAAGAATCGATTACGGCCTTGTTTATTAGATTCTGACGCATGCACAGAAGCAAGGGACACGGCTGAGCACGGGAACGAGCTGAAACCGCCACACCGGTGTGGCGGTTTCAGCGCCCGGTCAGTTTCAGCGCCCTGCCGTGGCTTCTGCGTATGCGCGGATTTTCGCATGTTTCGGCGAGCACTGCTATTTGTTTTGTTTACACTCAGCGATTCGACGCCGATCTAGCTGCTACGTTAATAATAATATCGCTTGGAATTTAAGGTTAATTTAATTAAATTTCATTATTTGAGTATGTAATTCTGTTAAATATGATCGCATTCAATAGATTTCGGCCTAATCGGTCCCTAACACTGCCGGGCACCAGCTGAGCTTGTAGCCGGCGAGGCCACGGGTGTTTTGACCATCTCTTAAAATCCGCGCATGCGCAGAAGCCACGGCAGGGCGCTGAAACTGACCGGGCGCTGAAACCGCCACACCGGTGTGGCGGTTTCAGCTCGTTCCCGTGCTCAGCCGTGTCCCTCGCTTCTGTGCATGCGTCAGAATCTAATAAACATGGCCGTAATCGATTAACACGACCCGGGCGACTCGGGTCATCCGAATTTCAAATACAACACGGCGAGTGGAGTCGACAAATACACATGCCGTGTGCAAAAAAAGAATAACTTAGATTAATGAAATGGAAATATAGCTAAACTAAGCCATCATAAAATACTTTAAATCCTATTTTGCTGTACTTTTATCGGTTATTAAAAAAAAAAGAAAAAATTGTCCACCCGAGCGTATTCGATTATTCGACCCAAGTTTGTAGGATGTGCGCATGCGCCAATAAGTGGCTCAGGTGACCCGAGTTGATGCGAAATCTGCGCATGCGCAGAAGCAACGGGACACGGCTGAGCACGGGAACGAGCTGAAACCGCCACACGAGGGTTGTGACGTTATGCCGACATCGAGAATGCGTGAACGCCAAGTCGCGCGAGGCAGATAAACACAAATCATATCTGTTGCATCCCGCCTCGCGCCAATGGGGGACCTCCGACTTTTTAGTTCAAATTCCTGCCGTTCGCGTCTCCACTGAACGAGTGGGCCTATTCGGCACACTGTCACACTGCAAACCCAATGGCTATGAGCAATCTTCATACAGAAGAAGTCAAATATCTCTAAAGCCACATGACCTAGACACAAACCACTTGGTATACATATAGAAAACATACAACGAATACATTATATTAAATTTCTACGGTTAGGGTTCTGTATTTCTATTAATTTTGAATAAAATAAACGTTTTGCACTGGGCGTACCGCCAAACTCAGTGCATTGTCAATGGCCGTGAGCAATCTTCATACAGAAGAAGTCAAATATCTCAAAACCCACATGACCTAGACACAAACCACTTGGTATACATATAGAAAACATACAACGAATACATTATATTAAATTTCTAAGGTTAGGGTTCTGTATTTCTATTAATTTTGAATAAAGTAAACGTTTTGCACTGGGTGTACCGCCAAACTCAGTGCATTGTCAATGGCCGTGAGCAATCTTCACACAGAAGAAGTCAAATATCTCTAAAACCACAAGACCTAGAGACAAACCGCTTGGTATACATATAGAAAACATACAACGAATAGACTATATTAAATTTGTAAGGTTAGGGTTCTGTATTTCTATTAATTTTGAATAAAATATACGTATTGCACTGCGCGTACCGGCAAACTCAAAGCATTGTCAATGACCGTGTAGGCCCACTACTACCGATGCGCCACCAAGTGTCGGAAAATGAACTATGCCACATGTCCCCCATTCTGAGTGTCTCGTCACAATTTCCCCAAACTCAACACTATTCTCGATGTCGGACATCCGGGCACTTTTCGGGTTTACGGCGCGCGAAGGGTAAAACAAATGCCACTCTCATAGAAACAACATTAGAACTACCCTATCTATCACAGTGATTTGTGCTTTTTGGTGCTTTGAAAGCAAATTTCTCTTGTTTCTATTAAATAGTTCAGATCTTTCTCTATAATTTCACATTCAGCTTTTTTTTATCAGCCAATTGGAAGTTCTTGAATTTATTTGGCGAAAATAGTTTTTGAGGCCATGATCTGGTAAGGCTAACACTGGCACTGACACTCAGAATATCCCAACTTTCACTATTATCTCTGTTTTTAATACTTAGAGAGAAAATTGATCTTAGGTTAAATTAAATACCTCACATCTTCCTCTTCAATCGCGCATTAAGATATTTTTAATCGATCCGATGAAAGTTTTAAAATTTATTTGGCAAAAATAAATGCTCCGCATAGACATAGCATTGCTGCGGCATGGATCGCTGCGATGTTTTACCCTTCGCGGGCGAGTTTCCGGGGTCGTGACGTCATGCCGACATCGAGAATATAACATTAATAATGGCTGCACAGTCCAATTAACTTTTCTAAACTTTCAGATTGCTAAAAAAGGGTGAATTTTCAGGTTGAAAATGAGTGAAACTTTTGAAGTTATTATTGGAATAGCAAAACTTAACCAAATTGAAATATTGTTAAACTAAGCTGTTAAGGGATTCCATAATATACAAAAATCATCAAGATTGACCAATGCAAACCAAAGTATTATAGAGCCGTTTTTCTAGACCCCTACCAAAAAACGGTGTGATTGGCTGGATCAGTTTTGTTGTCAGAAAATATCCGCCGCTAGTCGCCGTTTGCCCACACACCTAGATCTAGGTCGAACCCACACTTTCTGGTGCCGACGTCGACTAAGCGAAACTGGCGCTGGTTAGTCTGGACTTGCTCATGCGCAGATATCGATTTCCGCCTTAAACCGCTCCGTGTGGACACGACACTAGTTCGCCTCATATAATTCGCTTTGTCTAAATCGGCTTACAATTGCCCGTGTAAACACAGCTTATGTGCGGTAGATAGCAAGTGTTTCTTTGCAGTTTACCCTTCTCCATTTTTATAGATCTAGTCACGTCGCTTGATTCGAGAAGGGCCACAGCGACGAAAGGATGAAAAACGGGTTACCACTGAGTAATATCGAGCATACCCTTGCAGGATGAGTTTCCCATTCATTAAGTAGTGATATTGTGTGATTTAAACAGAAAGCAATGTAGATCAATTTCAAATATACTTCAAACAATTTAATCTGTGCAAAAGATATATAAATATGTGATACTATCTGAACAATAAACTAGTAAAATAATATTTTACTACACTGCTAGCTCTGTGGAGGTCTAGCCTGGTCCCCTGGCATTTATTTGCTCTGGCAGAGGCATAGGAGTTTTCATCTATTATCGCTCAGTTTCCAACCTGGTACCCTAGCCTTTGTACCGGAAACAAGTTTAAACGAGCTCAAACGTGGCTGGTTGGGTCGGACCGTGGCTAGTTGGGTCGCTCCGTTTAGCGCTGAATATGCTTATGGAGATTGATTCTCGTTTGGGCGAAGGTTTCCCATAGGTGGCGCCAGGATGGTCTTATGGTGGTGACACCTGGCAGTTTTAATAAGAATCTGGGCGTATCGGTTTCATTGCAGATTTGTACCCACAATGTTGTCCGAACATAAACTTCCGGTTTAACTGCAAGCACCGTGATTGCCCGTATACAAAAAATGTGTTTTCTTCAAACAACAGACATTGTGCAAGAGTAAATTTTGTTGTTATTTGATATTACAACCATTTAGAAGCTGATATTTCAAACAATGTAGTGAACTGTTGCGTTGTAGAGTTGGCCGAGTCTCTGGGAGACTTGCAACCGAGATCGGCCTGCCTCATCAGGTGAGTTATAACGATACTGTTACTGTACTAGTTTACACTACTTGTCAGACAAGCCATTAACTAATTAAACTATTACTAAGCCTAAGGCTTAGTCTAAGCGTAGAGAATCAAATCACACTATTCATTAGTCGTATGCATATGATTGAGAATCATGGCCGCTACGCCCAAGAATATGATTTTTTTAAACCATATCAAAAACATCTAACAAAACCGTTCTCTGTGCGAGACTGTGGTGGAGTGGTTAGACTTAGAGAGTGACTTTTTTCTAGGTCAGACTCCTAATCTAATGGTCGGCGGTTCGATTCCCCGTGGCCCCAGCTCTGCCAATATGGATTGCCACCGCTGTGTATAACTTACAGTGTCATCAAAGGCCGGTTGCTCTCATACCATGTCTATGTGGTGTGGGAGGTTAAAAATCCCTTGCCCTTGGCCCTGGGTCGCTAAAAGTGTATGCTCGGGCTTTCTAATATTCTATCGACCAGCAGTGGAATGAGGAAGACCAGTCGTCTATGACTGAAATTTCCCCTGCATAAACAACTAATGGACCAAAAACTTGGCATGTGTAATATAAATATGTAACACTAACTCACTTAGTAACAGTAATCCTTGGCTTACAGCCTTACTGTAAGGAAACTACCAATTTAATCAAGTAGAAGTAGGTGACCTACTTCTTGTTGGTTAAATTTCTACTTTAAGTCTTTATTCTTGAACCACATATTGTCATATTTGGATGTCACTTGTCCGAGTTACTCACTTACTGACTTAGTGACACTGTTTCAGGGGGTGAGCCGCTATGGCTATGGCTATTCCCTACGTGATGAGTAGGTCACTACTAGGTGGGCTATAAAAAGAATGTCAGTCCATGTGTTACTCTAGTTAGGTACCCTCCTAAAATTTTCAAATGGGTCCAAACATTCAAATTACAATTTCACTGGAAGCTCCAATGAATCAAAAACAATATGCTTTTTGAATTTGTTTAATATTCCAAAATTTGAGCGAGATATCTGCATTTGAAAGTTGTTGAATTTCTTTTGTATTAGAGAAGTGCCTTATTAAAGAGTGGTAAATAGGTCTGCTAAATAGCAAGAGTGTCATAGTGTAAGGAAAGTTACCTTAAACTTCAGAACGCTGGGTAATTCCTGTTGGATTTTGATCAGACAAAAACTAGAATCTGTCAAAATTAGTATGCTTCAAAATGGTACCATTTGTATCCTATTTTGAACAGAGCTAATATTAGGTAGTACTCCAAAGTGATTTTTTATTTTCATGTTTCAGTGTTTAAAATTATCTAGGTATATAGAGCTTTTAAATCCGATTCCAGTGATATAAAATGTATTTAGATCCCTTGAAAGGTTCCGAAATTATGAGGTTTTAAAAATTCATTTTTTTCACCTTTAATTGTGCACAACATTTCATTCTTTCAGATATGTCATTCTAAACTTGCTAAATTCCCTAATTTCTACTGAATATCATCAGGATTAATGATAAATTCTTTGAAACATCATAACGTATGTTCTACTTACACTATCACTCTTATTTTTTATTGCAAAATAATCAGAATCAAAAGCTGTATATGATCATGTAATATGAGGCAAAAACTGAAAGTTCACTTTTATAGGCATTGCTAGCTGACTACAAGTCTAGGTCGCAAAGACATTAACTTTATTAAGATGATTAAACAGATTCCCTCAGACAACAATAGGCTTCAGAAATGTCTTTTAAGTCTGGCACCTTCTATACTCTAAAGTCATCGTTGATGGGTGCCACATCAAGCTTTTTCTGCTGAAACAGAAGCTTCAATCAACACAGTGTTCGTCGCTCTGGTGCAGGAGACAAGAAGAGATGGTCATTTCTCAGACCAACCTTGCCGATTATGATATAAATCTCAACCAAATATTGTTAGAAAAACGGAGTGCTTAAAATTGACAGCGCGACTTTAGCTGATTTCCAAGTCCCTACAATACTTATTGTGTGAACATTTCTAGGAAGGAAAAATGCGAAGGATTCACATTCTGGAGGTTAAAATTGCATTCATTAACTCCTTTCCATTGAATTTCACCTCGGAAGACTTAAATAGCATATTAAAATGCCTTTCAAACGGCCCACGAAAATGGAAATAGTATCTATCGTTGCTCTCTCCAATGGTGTTTCAAAATCGGAGGTAAAAACAATGGTACTGAGCAAGTGCATCATGTGAAGTGCCTTTTTTGCAATGCACTCTGCCACCGATGAGGTAGCTAAAAGTAGTACCGTTCATATTGGTTTGGCGATAGTGGTGCCGCAGGCAGATTGGAGGGTACCTACTCTAGATAAAAGATGGGCCATGAAACAGATTCACCTCTGAGTCTGACTCTGTTCCTACTGAACCTGAGGCTACTCTCGGGCTACTGTAGTACAGGGTTGAGTCTTTTATTTAGTGTTACTCCAAACATGCCCAGTCGACACCCACTGACTATAGTTTGTCAGATTAGTTCGTTCATTATAGAACCGGTGTAGTGAGACTTAGTATAATAATTATACTAGGCCTGATGGGCCAAAACTGTGCTCCAACAAAACTCTTCAGCACAGGTTCACTCGACTAGAAATCTATTTATATAAACAAATATGTGTTTGGAGAGTGACACATGCCCTGTATCATATATGCGATGGCTATAGGGAATTATTACATCATTCATAGTACATGACGCGTGGAGATGTCAGGGTATAACAACCAAGGCAAGGCTGGGTATGAATAGCTAGCTGTAAGTGTAAGAAAGACTAAGAGGTTGAGAACTGGAGCGTGTGCGCACATTATTTAATTAAATTATTTGCCAGCACAATTTCATTGCATACTTTCCTTGCAATAAATATCAACTAAGAAGTTTTCAAAGAAAATAAAGAGCGAAAGAAGTAAACCACAAGTCGTACTCGAATCCTGTACATTTAATGTCTGTCCATGCTTTTTTGTGCGTATTATATTACATTATATCTTGGAACTAATGAAATATTCAAAAGAATAGCCATTGACTCGCCTCCCCAACCCACACAAAACCCTCAAAAAGATGAGATAATAAAAGAACTTCTTCATAGAAAATGCTCATGCCATAATGATTTACCACCACCACTATTGCCATCAACACCATCACCATCACCATCATTATTCACCCCTCCCTTCTCCAACCGCGTTTGGTTTTTGTTAAAACTAACGCACATCTTTCAGTACCGAAAGCGTGGGCACTATGTTCATCCATGGGAAGCTAACCCTGACGCACCACAAGTTCATGCTGGATGAGACGCGTTCACTTCTCCAGAAGGCGTTGCGCAGAAAGGAGTGGGTGCTTGCGCTTCAGGCGGCCAAGGAGCTGCTCGCCTACGACAATGACCAGCTTCCCTGGAAGTGCATCGTCACCTTCCTCTTCGAGGACCACTGCCTCAGCGACACTGATGTCCTGATGGTGGTCTTCAAGGCATTCGAGGAGCACACCACCGAGTCCAAGTATCGCTGTGTCGAGCTGCTGATGCAGTGCAAGACATGCCGCGTGACCGCCTGCCTGCCAGTGATTGCGCTTGACACTCCGTACGAGCCGAAGAACTGGGATGAGAACATTGAGGTACGTGACTCGGTGCGCGAGCTGGTGGTCCACAGCAAAGGGCTGCTGAACACCGACCAGCTGCTCGAGCACCTGCTGCGCGCTTGGAAGGCTAATAACCCGGATGGCGTGATCACCTACATGAAGCTCGCAAGTATGGTTGTCGAACAGGAAAAGCGCCAGCTAACCACCAAGGGGAACAGCTACTTGATTAGTACAATAGGCAAGGTATGGTTGATAAACAAAATGGCTGCCGGCTTTACCCTCTTTTTTCCCCCCTTTTCTTTTACTATTTTATTTTGTTAAGCTACATTTCAAAAGTCACTTTGAGTTTCATGGTTGAAGGATGAGAAATTTCCGATTTTCGACGGATTTCCCATTTTTTGTTCTTCTTGGTCATTTCCCCACATATGATAGTGTCTCAAAAGGTGCTAAGCAATATGGGACAAAACTTTGTCCATTGTAACGATCAACATACTATCTGCTTATGCATTTGCTCAGGATAAACTGATTTGTTTTTTACATGGTGTTTCATACTCCCAATAGAATACATATTGATTTGAAGCAAATGTCCTTGTCTTTTCAGTATAAAAGAGTTATCACCTTTTGAGACAGGCTCATATATACTTTACACTGTCAGATTTACCAGAAGTAAAATTTCTTAGGTATATATATATTTTTTTTTCATTTGAGGTGACTCATCTCTTATGGATGCTTTTACAACCAAAATCTGACCTACAACTAAAAGGTCACTTTCATTAAGAAGAATTTCCCTGTAGTAAATTTGAAGTATATTGTTTTGGGGTATAAATTAATTACAGGGTTTATTCGGGACTTCGGAGCCTTGAAACTCCTTGAATTTTACTTGACTTAATTGAAGGCATTCATTGAAAGCCTTCAATTTTACAATGTAGTCTTGAATTTCAATTTAGTTAATTACAGTTGTTATTATTAATCGTCTTTCGTGACGAACAAAGGTGGATGGCACGTTTGACCGTTATTGGTATTGGGAAAGGAAACATACAAAAATAACTTGTGTCAGGGTTCCTATGGTCCTTGAAAACCTGGAAAGTCATGTAATTTAATAATTTGGGATTCCATACTTGGAAAGTAATAGGATTTGTCTAAAGATCCTTGTAAATTCTAGAAAAAAGGAAAATCACGACTATATCTTTTAAAGCTTATATTCGCTGCTGTGCCCAAGCTTTCGTTACTGATATTTGGTATTTAAGGTAATTTTTGTGGGTTTGTTAATCCTGCCTCTTTATTTTGATATATTAATACTATAAATTTCTTCGTTCTTATTTTGTTATCCATATAAAGACTATCAATCTTCTTTTTTTTTCAATGTGAATTTTTTTAATGGACCGAAAATGAGAGGCATATCTCTATCTCCATCTATCTATTTATCTATCTATCACGCATGATTTGACTTGATCGTCCAACCAGTGGTCCACAACTGGTTCAGCAAAGGCTGTGGTGTGTCCTGTCCTGTCTGTGGGAAAGTGCATATAAAAGACCCCTTGCTGCTTATTGGAAAGACTAGACTATGTGGCGGCAGCTGGTTTCCTCCAAAAGAAATATTTCAGAATGACCATCTGTTTGACATCCAATAGCTGATGATAAAAAAATCAATGTGCTCTAGAGGTGTCAGTAAATAAAACAAACTTTTTTTTTCTTTTTTTTTTTTACTTGAATGTTAATTTTATATCCATTTTCAAACTATTTATATTACAGATCAGAAAACCTCACTTTGGTCTGGTTGTCCTGTCTGCACTCTACAAGAATACTGATGACCCTGCGATGAGAGGCTACCTCGCGGCCTGCCACCGGCTAGCAACCATTCCCGAGGTGAGGCTTCCTACGGTTATATCGCTATATAGGTCACTCTCATCAACTGTGTTCCACATTTTTGGTTTCCACGTTACATTGTTTAATGATTTTTGCCTTTTTTGGGAAGGTAGTGAGTCAAATAGTTATCGCTGACTCTGTTTTTTAAGTATGTCAGCAATACTACATGAGTTCATGCGCAAAACCCCATAAAGGGCAATTGAAAAATTTAGATGAACCATGTTCATTTTCTTTTTACATTCCAATTTTTGTTGTTCATTACTCCATAATCGTTTCATCACAAGAAAAGTGGAATTAGTGAGAATTGAAATTACCTTCAGGTAATATTCTATTATTTTAATTAATCATTTGGATTGGCGTTTACAGGGTTTTGCACCTGAACCCACAAAATAAATCCAAAATATGATTTTGTGCTAAAGTGAAAATATGAAAATTTGCATATCGATACCATGCATCTACCCACCCGTTTTTTTTTACTTTTTTCTCTTGTAAGAAACAATTCTTTTGGCTTAACTCTAATCAATAAGCTTATCTTTGAATTTGTTGTGCATTTTAAAATGATGGATGTTGATAAAATGATGTTATGGATGGATGTTACACGGTTCATTTCAAGAGCTTTCTCAATTTGTATGTGATCAAATTCAAAAAGTAAAAACAAGTTCAACTCAAAGATATGCATGACATAAATCTTCACATGAATATGGATTCTGCTATTATTTGGAATGTTTTATTCTATTATTTGGAATGTTTTCACTTTTGGTTCCCATGTCGCAAAAGTGGTACGCAGTTTCTGAGAACGACCCATATATCAATTCAATAATTGGTATTGTGTGTCAAATTGAATTTGATTTTATTTTACCATAAAAAATGGTATGGTGTTTTTGATTGGCATCCCCCAAAAGTGTAAATCTTCCTGCCTGTCATCATCATCACCATCATCGTCATCATCATCAATCCTTTAACTGCGATGGTCTTTGGGGCAGCACATATATTCCCTCGCAGTTATATATATATATTGCTACCTTGCTACATATCTGCTACCTTGATACGTATAGCTTCTGCTATCATGGGCTTGCTATATAAAATATATAGATTAGATATATTCTAGTGTGTATGTATTAAAACCACAACAATGGTTCTAGCATGCACATTCCTTTTATTTTGCTTGTGACAATGATGTGCGTAACAAGGCACCATGCTGCAGTATTTAAAGACTCACGCGTTTGTGATTTTCCATTTGTAGTTTTTGGGGGGGGGGGGTGATTAAACAGGGGAAATTCCAATCATGGACGATTGGTCTTCCTTATTCCACTGCTCCTTGCCCTATCCTAATAATGCCGAGCACCAGGCTAGGAAGTGACAAGTATACATTTTTAGGTCATTGGTTTGACTCGACTAGGGTTTGAACCCACGATCTACCAGAACGGGAGACGGACGCTCAACCCATTAGGCCATCCAGTCTGGTATTCAGGAATTTGCCATTGCTTCAGACTTATATTTATATAATGTTGTTATTTTTTAACACAGGGTCCATACGGGGCCTGGAAAGTCTAAGAAATTCTTGAACTTCATTTGCCCCATTTCAAAGCCTTGAAAATCTTTGAATCTAACTTATTTTGCATAATTAGTCTTGAAAAGCCTTGAATTCCATTAAACTGTCTCCAGTGATCTAAATTAATCTGAATTCGCCATTGTTGTTTTTTCCTTAAATCCAAATGAAAATAGTCTTGAATTCTTATCCAAAACAGCCTTGAAATAGCCTTGAATTCCATATCTTCACATGTGTATGGACCGTGTGAACATTTCAATTGGTTGTTTTCAGAATATAATAGTGTATATTCCGGGGATATCAAGGAGGATGCCAGTGCTATTATTTGCGACAGTGGCAATGATTCCTTGTTTCTTTGCATCGCGACCCTTCCTGATATGACCTTAGATGTTAAGGGGCTGTCACATTAGGGTTTTTTGCGGGAGCGTATGGTGGCGTAGGCGCGTTACGTCATATACGTCGGCATACGCCATATACACTACTCATACGCCGCCAGGTGACGGCTTATGTGAAGCGTATGAGGCATACGCTTTCATAAATGCGTCCGTCCAAATTTGTTTGTGCATGCTCAAAAAATCTCAACCTATGAGGGCATTTGGCCCATACCGTCAAAAAATGTCACAGCACGCTCCTCGTAGGTTCCACATACGCTCAAAACCACCCAAAAGTCATCATAGGCCGGCATGTGCAGGACCTACGTAGGTTTTCAATACGCTCCCGCCATATGCCGTAATGTGACAGGGCCTTTACTAGGACGTAAAACAACAACAAATAAACAAAACAATCTTTGCACCGAAGTGGGTTCTGAGTACAATATCGGGTTCGAACCTGATGCAACGCAGTTCGCCAGGATCAGTCTATTAGTACAAACTGGACAAAGCAGCTTAATGGTCAAATGTCCAACTTCCGCTCCAAAACTTCCATGGACAAAACCGGATGTGGTGGCCCAATCGGTAGAATGCAGGCTTCCCGCCCGGAAGGTCGGCAGTTCGAATCGGTAGAGTCAAACCGGTGACTTACAAAATTTATACTTGTCGCTTCCTAGCCTGGTGCTTTGCATTACTGGGATAGGGCATGGACTGGTCAGCTCAGTATCAGGATAATGTGAGGTATAATAAGTGGGATATCATGTCATGGTGCTTGTGGCCTGGTCTCCCAGTGGGGCAGCACTATAAAGTCGCCATGAGTGCATACTGCAACAAGTCGATTCCCGTCCTGATATGATCTTAGATGTTGCTATGATGTAAAAATCTAAGCAAACAAACAAATCCATGGCTAAATCAATCCAAAGAATTTTTCTTTTTTTAATAGCACTAATTCGCCTGAAGCTAGGTGCTGGTAGGTTAGGATATTGTGACTTAAGTGTTATTTCATATCATGATGGTGCAGCGTGGTATCTCACTGGTGCAGCACAGAAGAGGCTTAGGTTGAATACTCACCCATTCCAAGAATGTGCAGTTTCGTTTCTTTGTATTAAATTATGGTTTATATCGTTTCTCTCTAAACTCAATATGTTATTACATGAAATAGTCTTCTTGTTCCCTGAAATATATAATGTTGAGGTTACTGTGAATTTGGGGTCTGATGAACTTAGCTTGATTTAGTTCATGGCAATGAACCTTTCTCCCAAGTTAATGTGAAATATAATAGAATCCATTCTACATAACTCCATTTTTGATTCAGATAAGACTATGACTGGCCGACGTGTAGATTCTTCAGACAGGAATTATATTATAATTGTATTAGGCTAATCTATATAATGTTTTAAGAGTAAACTACAAATGATTCTTATTGTTATTTCAGGTGTGCGTCCGCTTAATTTTATTTGCGCCACTGACACGACTGATGTTCAGCGACCACGTAAGCCAGGTGCCAAATAAGAAGCTGGGTCGCGTAGACTGGAAGACAATCCGGAAACTAAACCACATGCCACACTGGGCGGTGGATAAGCACACCTTCCGCGGGAAGTTTGGGCGTGCCAGTAAGACCATTTTGAAAAAGAAACCTCATGGGATGACAGATAGTGAATATAATGAATTCCATGGGGTCAGAGAGAAGCGTGATCTCCAGAGCTTCTTTGTTGAAGGTGTGAAATGCACGAAAGAAGCGCTCGAAGAGAACCCATTCTGGGAGCGCATGAAGGAGTTGTACTTCCTCCAGCCTCCAAAGCAACAAAAAACGCAGTGTATGACTGAAAAGTATTATGCTACCTTACAGGCTAAGTATCTGGAACTGTTTCAAGCAAACAAGTCGGTGTTCTTTGACTATAAGCATAATAATGGTGATATGAAGCCTTTGTCTGGACAAAGAAAACTGCATGACTTCTTTAAACCGTCTCATGTTTCTAGTCCACGTGTTCAAATCAATGAGGAGAGCAATTCTCCAATATTTACAATGCCGGAGGAGCCTATCTCATCTAGACAAGATTCTTATGGATATCCCTCCTTATCAACAAGAGCCCCGCCAAAGAGAGACTCCAAATCAGATATTGCAAGCTCGAAGAAAGATTTAGAACAGGAAATCCCAGTTTGGAAAAATGCTCAACCACACACAGATAGTTCCAGAAGAGATTCAACCGAGCAAGAAAAACCAAATAACCATGCACATAGCCATAGTTCGAAAAGGGAGTCTACTGAGAGAACACAATTGGATGATAAATCTCGTAGCCATAGTTCACGAAGAGATTCCGGTGAAAAGGCTAGATCAAACCACAAGTCACACAACCATGATTCAAGAAGTTCCAGTGAGAAATCAAAATCAGATCACAAATCACACAACCATACTTCAAGCAAAGATTCAGGGCAGCAGACAAAGCAAAAACACAGATCGCATTCCTCCTCCAAACAGGTATCACCAGAAAAACACAGTTCTCATTGCAATTCACAAAGTTCAATCAAATCTGACTCAAAGCAAAGCCCAAAGCAGAACTCACAAGACACTAAACCAATGCAAGAGGAGCGAACGCATAAGGTCAGTTCCATCAGCAGGATTGATGCTTGGAATGAGGGAATGAGTCGTGCTAAGCGGCGTCGGTTAACACAGGTGGAACACCGTAACGTTGAGTATGAAACAGAGAGGTTAGACAATACCCGCAGGGTTTCAGGAATTATGGTGGAAGGATTTGCTGCTGCCGCACAAAAGCTTGGTTGCCCTGTAACTCTACCAGAGAATCTCTTCGATGGTGAAGAGCTTATGAAGACCAGTAAAGGGAAGTCCATTCATTCTATGTCATTCAGCGATGATAGCAGTTCAGATTTTCTCAATGTTTCTACCCCTCTACAATCACCTATATTAGGTTCAGCAAGGAACACAAGTGTCTTCGCTAGTAAAAGTGGTGGTTCCTCTTCCCATTCGACTGACCTTCCTGCTGTAAGTCATAAACCAAACAAATGTGATGACAGCTCGTTGGAGGGCAATGAGGAAAATGATCTTTCAGAAGATGTGGATGATGATGTCGACCAGGAACAGTTAGCATCTCAAGCTGGGTTAGAGGAAGAGGTCATGGAAGAGGAAGAGCAGGAAGGATCTGAGGAGGAGGAGGAGGAAGTGCTTTCATTCCGTGGACCATTGCTTCAACTGCCAACAAGTGCGAACAAAGTCTACACAGTGGTAGACATCGAAGAACAGAGAGTAGTAAAAGGTCCATATTCTAACCGAACCAGGCTTCACCAACTTATGTTCTTCCATCAATGTATGCGTGATGTCATTGGTGACCCACACACACTGGACTTTGAACCAGAGCCGCCTTATGTGACCTTCCCCCTCATGAAAGGTCATGACGCATCAATGGAGATCACAACCAGAGATTTCACCGACTGCATTTCACAAGCCGACATTGAGGATGCTGAGTTCTTGACGCGTGACTGTCTTGGCATCATGCAGCTGCACAAGCTGACTCACAGTCAGATCAGGAAGCTGCCAATGAGCATTTGGGCACATTTCCTTTTCCGGTTTGCCCTAAATGTTGGTGACTCTGGCCTGTATAATGCAATCACAGACTCGAAGCTGACTTTTGTGTATGGCATTGATATGGAGGAACAGCGGGGGGAAGTTAAAGCGACAAAAACTATCCTCGAAATCATGTTTAGTAAGGTCCCCCGAAAGGAACTTTGCGAGGTAATACTGTTGTGCATCAGGGTCAAGAAAAAGGATCTCTTTAAGATTGTCGCGAAACCAATCAACTACGCACAAATGGACAGGTTGGCTCGCGAGTATGGTGTTCAATATGACCGGCTTCTATTCATTGAGCGGATTAAAAAGGTCCGACAAATGGTCGCTAAGTTATGAGACCTATATTCATGTTATTGAATATGTATAGGGTTTTGACTTCGTTATGGTATTTGGAATGATTAAATAATACTTGACTGCTTTATGCATACTCATAGAGCAACGCCAAGATAAACATTGCCCTTTCTTTAATGCATATGTTGATGTTACTTGCAATCTACACGCATTTCATTTATTTCTGAAAATAATTATACATTAATAAGTTCAATTCTAGTTAAGTAGGCATTTATACAATTCAGACTTAAATCGTGTATGCTTCCCTTTGAGATTCAATACTTACTATATTCAACTATAATTATTTTATTTGGAGGGTAGTACATAGTTATATTATATTAAACTATGCATTTATGTCGACATGAGAATATCAAATCTATCCTTACACGAGACATCTACACTGGTCTCGCTGTGTTACTTTGCTTCGTATGTAATGTTCCATACAGAATCAATACCAGGTACGGAGTGGAGTACCAGCACAGACTATCAGTAGATAGATTTGTACTAATCGGACAGTTAATGTTGTTAATTTATGTTATTGTTGCTTAACTAAGTTTCCAGATGATTGTGAAGTACATAGCATCGGTATATCACTGAATGTAATATGTGGTACACAGAGAAAATACAACTTGGACTTACAGTATGACATACCACTGTAAATACATTTGTGGAAGCTATCCTACAAACATCTAAAGATGAGATTAACTTTGCATAGTCCGATGGTTTTGAGTTCGTGCCATACATATATTTCTTTAGATAATTTACCAAACTTTAGTTCGAAGTGACTGATCATAAATGGCTAATGTTCGAGATAATTGAAGTGAAAATATGCTAAATTACTTTTGGCATGCACATTGACTTCAGCAAAATCAGGTTTAGTGTTCCCATTTACGAAGCAGCAAATTTATAATAATGGCATCTGTATTTCAGTTAAATGTATAGGGTCAAATCTAGGTTAGTGTTTTGGTTTCGAAAATGTGATGTTTTCATCGGATTATGCAGCTTTATCTTGGAAGGTTTTGTTTAAAAAGGAAAACTTTTCTCACTCAAATCCATGTCTAAAGTGGTCAATTCGTCACTGTCTAATGGGCCTGTCACATTACGGCGTATGGCGGCGGGGGTATATAAAACGTACCGATAAAATTTGAAAACCATTGCGGGACGACGTATGGTGACCTTTGTGCACTGATATGAGCGTATGTGTAGTGTGTGAGTATGTATCAGTTTTCGGCGCATACGTCGTCATAAGCTACGCATATGTTGTATACACCCGGTCCCTCCCTCCCTCCCTCGCGGCGCCTTTATATACGAGAGCATACGCTGAATATATGATGAGAATACGCTACGAATACGCTCAAACACGTTACATGCACGCCAGGCGTATGCTACATACGCTATAGATACGCCGAAGGAGCGGTTTTAGCATATGCGTAACGCAAGATGGCGTACATATAGCGTATGCGCAACGTATGACGGCGTACGCTTAGCGTATGAGGAGCGTATGAGCCTTACGTCGCCATATGCTTAAATTTTTTAGCATGCCCAAAAAATTTAGGACGGACGTGTGTAGGAGGGATACACCGGGCGTATACAACATATGCGCAGCGTATGACGGCGTATGAGGGATACGCCGGGCGTATATGACATATGCGCAGTGTATGCGAAGCGTATGACAGTGTATCTGACGCAAGCCGATACGCCGGTATCGGCTTGCGTCAGATACGCCGGCATACGCTTCCGCATTCGCCGTAATGTGACAGGCGCATTAGGACCAGTTCGCTATGACATACACAAATAAAATTACTTTTGAACTATCTTTGCTACAAATATAGCCATTTTTGACAGACTTTAAGCTCTTCATAGTTTCTCAGTGGGCAAAGCAAGAAATTGTATACGATGTTTGTATTCAATAATGGGAGAGTAATGTTTCATGTACATTATTAGATATCAATCTGTTACGACTGGTATTTTCTTTAAGACGAATTTGTATATATGTAATTAAACAATTGAGATCAAGCTCTCTACCACGAGAAACCAGTGTCATGCTATCTGGCATATCTAGTGGTTAACCGTCTGATTTATCTGAAGATGTTGTGATATCGTCTCTATATATCTGTGTAGTTCATAGTGTCTTGGATAGCACACTGGCAAATGTCGAATCTTGGTAGGAACTCCATGTAAAATATCAACGAAATTACAAGAATCTAATGGCTTGAAATTAGTAAATAACAGTAATAGATGTGGTCATTGCAATGCGTACAGTACAGTATCAGATTGGAAATAGTACAACCTAGTATACAGCATCATTAAAGCTAATCCAGTGTCACATATATACTTACATATTATTTTGTTTAATAATATATTCTTAAAGCATGTGCTATAGGATTCTCATATATACATGAGACTGTCTCAAAAGGTGCTAAGTAATATTGGTTAAAACTTTGTCCATTGTAATGATCAACACACTATCTGCTTATGCATTTGCTCAGGATAAACTGATTTGTTTTTTACATGGTGTTCCATAATCCCAATAGAATACATATTGATTTGAAGCAAATGTCCTTGTGTTTTCAGTGTAACCGTTTCTGTGCTGTTTTTTGTCAATCATTACAACGGACAAAAAGATGATTAGTTATCACCTTTTGAGACAGGCTCATATATATATATATATATTATATATATATATATATATATATATGAAGTTGGTGTATATGTCTATATAGACTATCCTGATATTACCTTAGATGTTGCTAGGACGTTGATCTCCAAAAAAAACAACTATATATATATATATATATATATACACACACACACACACACACTAAATTGTATTTAGAAACTAGACTACCTATTAATTTAATTTAAAGTTGAAAGTGAGAGGTATTTTCCTTAGATGTAAATAATTATTTATATGTGCCACTATCATGCTTGAAATTAATGGCTATTGTTTCCAAGTTATTGACCTCCAAGCTTTCCGGTTACTATTAAGTTGTTTGTTGATTATGCATTTCGAAGAGTTAAAATGATTAAACCAATTATGAAATACATGTAAATTCTGTGTTGTTGATTATTTCCCCTCATATGACCATATATTTTTCCAGGATGTAAAAGGCCTACAAACAGCATTTATATATTATAATCTATTATATATGTATACTAGTTTTTAAGTACATGTATTCTATTTACCAGTATTCCTTTCTATTATAACCCCATAATTAAATTGTCATCATCCACCGCTTATGTTTAATTACACCGTACACACCTATGTGAAAGCGGCTGCCTTCACGGGCACGACCCGGGCACTCGCAAACCGTTTGCTTGAGTGCCCAGATCCCGCAGAGATTCAAACTTGCTACCCTCATTTGACCTTGACCTTTATTGTACCTCATTGACTTGACCTGTGTCTCCTCCTGCCTTAGATTAAATAAAATCCCATACTAAGTAGTCCTGTGTCGTGTCCTGAATTGGGCATGTTGCATAAGCAACATGGGTAATTTGGGACCGAGACGGGACACACAGGGATCCCACCACTCTCCAATCCGACCTATACCATCTAGTTGCCCCTTTTAAATATAGGTGGCCAAAAAGTGGCGCCCGCGTGCTGGTAGCCGCCTCTTGTACCCAGGCCTCTCCCCCCCCCCCCCCCCCCCTGCTCTGACATCACTTCCGGCCCACCACCCCCACCGACAACACTTCACCAGATGCCGGACCAACCACACCACCCTACCCGACCTTACTATAAGACAATTGACTTAATGGTGTTCAGTGCCTGGATCCCGCAGATACTCAAACTTGCCACCCTCATTTGACCTTGACCTGCATTAACTTGACCTGTGTCTCCTGCCTTAGATTAAATAAAATCCCATACTAAGTAGTCCCGTGTCGTGCCCTGAATTGCATCACTATTACATAACAATGGTCCCCAACTCCGTCGCCTGAGATATTGACATGATTCCAAGCTCGGCTATTACGACCGAAAGATCGTATTTTTTACATCCTGTTATATTATTGTTTAATTGTAAAAATATGTTCTTTTAAGATTAATTTGGAGAAATATTTATACAAGCCGGACCCATTTTCTTTTCGGGAAGAGGTTGGTTCAGTCCATTGGTTTAGCGTTTTTGCCATTTTCTGAGATAAATATATTAAATTGACCATTATAATCTAATTTACTTCAGTTGAAATAACTTTGATCTTTAATGGCTAAATATAAAATCTATTTTACTTTCGTTTGAAATAACTTTATTTGAAATCGCTAACTTCCGAGATATTTGAAGTGAAAAGATGCCAAATGAATTTTGGGAAGCATGTAGCAACCGGCTATATTAAAGTTGCTTAAAACTCCCTTCTGAGGCAACCAATGCTTAATAAGTACATCTAAGTTTGATATGTAGGAGCGCATTTAGTTGAGTCCTCTGGTTTTGAAAAGTTGATATCATCAGACAGAATTGGTTGTAATACGCATGCATTTATTGATCAATCAGTTAAATTATCTGAAAAAAAAACACGAACTAATAAAATCCAACTTATACCGATTCGTGTCTTGCGTTGCTAATTATCGACATATGGTTGAATGTTGAATGTCCTAGCAACACTACAGGCTCATATACCAGGATGAGCACCAAATTCTAATGGTACACTGTAACCAGCGTTATAGTACTGCCCCTTCAGAAAACAATGCTAAGCACTAAGGCACGTAGCTGCATGCCTTCATTCTCCTTATTCTTTAAACAAAACTCTGGTTTCACTCATCTGAGAATAATCGTATAACCTCAAACATGGGAGGTAGATGTTACACCAATTCAAATAACAAAGACTGTGATTGTGTTGTGGAACTATTGTTTAGTGAATATTGCTTCATGACGTGTACATAGATGAGATATAATACAATAGTCAGGCTGTATACAGTGGGTAAACTTAGTATGATAAATAAATTATACATAGATAAAGGTGTTCACATTAGTAGGGGCATACTGCCATGTAGAGTATGTACACGTAGATGGAATTACATTACATTTACACGGTAGAAGGATAAATAGTCATATAGGCCTTCATAGAGATAAATACACATATAATAGACCCCTTTCAATGTTTATAAACATTGTGTATGCGCACGCAGCTTGGCTGCAGAACGAAGGCACACTGCCATTAAGTTTATCAGTATGCGCAGTGCAAAACGTTTATTTTATTCAAAATTAATAGAAATGCTGAACCCTAACCATATAAATTTAATATAATCTGTTCGTTGAATATGTTTACTATGTGTTCAAAGCGGTTTGTTTCTAGGTGGTGTGGTTTTAGAGATATTTAATTTTTTCTGAATGAAGATTGCTCGTGACCATTGACAATGCATTGAGTTTGCCGGTACACATAGTGAAAATGTCTATTTTATTCAAAATTAATAGAAATGCAGAATGCTAACCGTATAAATTTAATATAATCTATTCGTTGAATACGTTTTCTATATATGTTTCAATCGGTTTGTTTCTAGGTGGTGTGGTTTTAGAGATATTTCACTTTTTCTGTATGAAGATTGCTCAGGGCCATTGACAATGCATTGAGTTTGCCGGTGTCGCAGTTTGAGCGCCCTGCCAATTTGAGCACCCTTCTGTTGCTTCTGTGCATGCGCGGATTTTCTGACGCCTTCAAACTGCAGCATGTCGCAGTTTGAGCGCCCTGACACTGACAGTGATTGTAGACTTTTTTTGTAAAATAGATTTAAAAGCTTTCATTGAATTGATTAAAAATATCTTAATGCACAATTGAAGAGGAAGATCTGAAACAACATTTCTAAAGATGCAGAAAGTACTAACATCTAGAGACATAAATATAAAAACAAGACTCCGACTGCTAAAATGCTATGTGTGGTCTACACTTTTATATTGCTGCGAGACATGGACTTTGAAGAAAGCAATAACAACAAAGCTCGAGGCATTTGAAATGTGGCAATACAGAGGAATGTTAAAAATTCCATGGACAGCAATGATAAGCAACGTGGAGGTCCTAACAAGAATGAAAATAAAGAGACAGATAATACAAACGATCAAAAACAGAAAAATTAAATACTTTGGCCACATGATACGACACCAGGAATCACAGAGAAGAATACTGGAAGGGAAGATAGAAGGGAAAAGACCAAGAGGGAGAAGGAGAACAACATGGATGGACAACATCACTGAGTGGACAGCAATGAGCTATGCGGAATGCGTGAGAGAAACGAATGACAGGAAGAGATGGAGGTCCATTGCAGCCAACCTTCAAGAAGACAGCACCCATTGATTGATGATTGAAGAGCAATTTACTCTGAAAGTATTAAAAACAGAGATAATAGTGAAAGTTGGGATATTCTGAGTGTCAGTGCCAGTGTTAGCCTTACCAGATCATGGCCTCAAAAACTATTTTCGCAAAATATATTCAAGAACTTCCAATTGGCTGATAAAAAAAAAGCTGAATGTGAAATTGTAGAGAAAGATCTGAACTATTTTATAGAAACAAGAGAAATTTGCTTTCAAAGCACCAAAAATCACAAATTACTGTGATAGTTAGGGTGGTTTTAATGTTGTCTCTATGACAGTGGCAGTTTGAAACTGGGTAGAATTTGATGCATGCGCAGACGATGCTGTTAAATTGCGCGCATGCGCAGAAGCAACAGAAGGGTGCTCAAACTGGCAGGGTGTTCAAACTGCGACACCATTCGCGCAGTCCAAAACGTCTATTTTATTCACAATTAATAGAAATGCAGAATCCTAACCGTATAAATTTAATATAATCTGTTTGTTAGATATGTTTTCTATATGTGTTCCAAGCGGTTTGTTTCTAGGTGGTGTAGTTTTAGAGATATTTCACTTTTTCTATATGAAGATTGCTCATAGCCATTGAGTTTGCAGTGTGAGTGACCGTGTGTCGTCCTGCAGCCAAAAGGCGCGTGCAATAACCTAAATACCCATGCTGACGTCATTTGAAATAGGTCTATACAATTTGATAAATACAACAATATATACACATAGATATATACAATACAATAAACGGTCCCCGCTTGGCAGTGCAATTGGGTTTCAGTGGATACCTTCCACTAATGTTCCTTCCGGTATCACTGTAAATACAAGATATTCCAGCATTAGTTCAAAGCAAACTTACAGGGTAGATACCGGGCTTCCGAAAGGTGCAGACTCCAATAAACGTTTGCTTTTTCTTTAGATAAATGAATTCTGGTTGATCGTTATTTTCTATATAACTTTAGTTTGAAATAACTTTTATTTTAAAGAGTTAAAGTTGCACGGTCCGATTGTTTCGAGTTTCTGCCATTTTTTTAGATGCATACATTCAAAGACCCTATAATACTAAGACGGCTCACTCCCTATCTCTCCCATCGTAATGTAAATTTGGTGGGTTTGATCAGCCCGGCTGCTGGTTGGTGTTTCACATGTAAACACATACAATTATATTATACATGAGATAGGTAAGTATGAAGAGACACATCAATATGAAATTGCTAGGAACAAATACACATCATGATCAGCATCATCATCGCCATAATCACACATCTTTCACATTCATATGTACATTCATACAAATAATATAGCAACTGTTTAACCAAGAGAACAGCCAGCACACCAAGTGGTGGGTTTGATCATTTTGATTACACAGTACAGGCTGAGTGAGCCGTCTTAGTATTATAGGGTCTTTGATACATTGTATTAATTATTATTTACTTTACTGTGGTTTGAAGTGACTTTTATTTCAAATGGCTAAGTGGGAATATTTGAAGTGAATTAACTTTTTGCAAGTACATCAAAACTCTAACGCCAGAGGTTTCAGCAGTAACAGGTTCTATTAAATTACTCAGTTTTCCCTTCTGTGTGGCAATAAATGCTTAATAAGTGCACCACTATCTAAATTGGATATGTAGAATTAAATCTAAGTGATCGTTTTGGTTTCGACAATAAGTACTTAATAAGTGCACCAGTATCTAAGTTGAATACGTAGGATAATCATAAAATCTAGGAAATTGTTTTGGTTTAGAAAATTTGATATGTTCATCAGATGAAGCAGAGTTCATAGAATTTGGGCTAACATAATTTCCATTACATTTCCAAAACTTTCTAAAGTCTCAAAGCTCAAATAACCTGTATCATTTTTCAAACCAAATAACTATCATTTAGAAGAACGTTGCTGTCAATATATACTCAAAAATATAAATATCAGAATTCTTTTTTTTGCAGTCAGCAATAAAATAATCCATTTGAATTGTAGAACATCAAAGGATTTTCAGAAAGCAACAAGAAGCTACATTGTGCATTTATTTATTCTTGGACATAAAGGCACAGAAAGGTAAAGTGGATATATTTACAAACTTACAGTTCATAACTTGAAGCTCCCGAAATTCATGAAATTATCAAACGAAGGACCTGCAAAGGACGTTAAAGCATGTGAACGTCAATATATATATGCTAGTTTTTGTTTGTTTGTTTGACGTCCTAGCAACATCTAAGGTCATATCAGGATGGGTACCGACTTGGGACAGTGCGCACTCATGGCGACTTTATAGTGCTGCCCCACTGGAAGACCAGGCCACCAGCACCATGACCTGATATCCCACTCAGTCACATTATCCTGACACTGAGCCAACCAGTCCTTGCCCTATCCTAATAATGCCGAGCACCAGGCCAGGAAGTGACAAGTATCAATATATGCTACACATAGTCAATCATTTCAAGAAGTACACTTAAAGTTGCGTAGTCGATGATTTGGAGTTTCAACCGTACTTTTCAGATACATATCTTAGATTGATCATTACAATCTACTTTACTTGACCCTAAAAGAACGATTATTTTAATGGGTTAATTTGGAGAGAATAGAAACTTAAATGAATTTTCGTGTGCACATCAAATGCTGGACACCATAAACTTCAGACAGTGATAGATTCTATTAAATAGGCTTAGTAAGCATTCCTTATATACAGTCATTAATGCAATGGGTACACCATTATCTAAGTTGGATATCGAGCAGAGACGAGTGTCTTAATTTTAAAACGGTGATGCTTTCATCAGAGTGTGCAGCTTTAAGATAATCAACGAAGTATAAATTTAGGAGACACTCACCAATAGGAATCATCGTTTGTTTCATCAGACCTAGGGAAAAAAACATAGCATTCAGCTAAGATGAACTAAGTTGTTGCTAGGACACAAACCAACCTATGTACACATATCTAAGTCTGCATATGTGCATGTATATATATATATGTGTGTGATGTATAACGAATTATCCGAGTATAAAGATACGTAAGGGTTAATTATTATTATTTGTTATACTCCGTAAGGCCAACACCGTTCTAGTGGCTCCACCTTCCCTCCTCGCCTCCACCGGATGTAGACCAGTGTCAGTCGCACCTGATTTATATATTTACAGATAGTATATATAGTATATATAAATACATGCATGTATCTGGGTTCCAGGTATCACGGCACAAGTGCCACATTATTACTGACACATTAATGCTATCACATGCTGAATACAGTCACAGATGTGCCCCAGATATTACGGCACAAGTGCCACATTATTAATCTACTGACACCTTAATGCTATCACAACACTACCCACTCTCATAGCATGGTGCAATAAAATGTTGACCATAATGTGGGATCATAAAGTCAGAGTTCTAATTGAGAATAAATGGCAGGTTGTTGATTTTGTACACGGGACACAGCGCTTGTGATTTTGTACATGGGACACAACATATATAGCTGAAGATAGAAAAAAAAACTCACCTAGAGATTACCCTGCCTCAACGCATAGCTCTTGCCACAGGTTCCTTCGGATAGCCTGAAGAACTTTGAAGGCAGATCTCATAGTTGATCATTTTCATCGTAAAGCATGAGTCCTTGGGTGGCCCTGAAATTGTCTCCTGTTCAGCCATGTGGCAGACCTGTTCGAGTGTCAGCTTGCCACCTGTTTGGCTATGAGACTTCTTGGTGTGGAGGTTGGCCGCTCGGTGACCACGAGGCCTGCCTATTACCGGCAGGCCCCATGGGAGGCCGGGGGGGGGGGGGGGGGGGGAGACAGAGGGGACTTAATCCCCAGCCTCCTCCACCTCCCGGGACACCTCCTCGATGCCAACGAGCCGCTGCACACTGCAAGTAAACAATCAACGCATCACCTAGATTGTCAAGTTATTGGTGATTGCTTAGCGCTGTGTCAGCAGCAAAGGCTCTAACCACGGCCAGAAGTGTTCAAATCTTATTCTGTTGTATTATTATCGGGCCTTTGCTCTTACACAGATTGCCAAAGCACATCAACTCTGAAGACAAAACCTTGCAATTACAACATGTTGCAGCCAGGAAAGATCAAATTCTAGATAAAAGTTGAAAATATTGTTCTTAAATTGGTGAAAATTGGTTGAATGAACTATATAAGGCAGAATAGTCCTGAGAGTGGTTAAGTGACAATCAGTTGTCATTACTATTCTACATCTGAAATGTGCATTTAACACAATTTATTTTATTAGGGATTTCAGCCCTTGTCTAATAAAAGAGAAAAAAATCCTCTTGAGCGACTAATACGAGGCAGCAGCAATCACTGGAAAGTCCAGCCAAGAGGGTTGTGTGAGTTGGATTGTGACTGATATACATACAGGTAAAGAGCAGTTATTCCGCTCCACCTAGTTACACTTGTATAATGCTATGCATCACACATATACACATAACATAGGAATATGACTTACCGGGCCCCATTGGCAAAGGCATTCCATCGGTCAATGTAGGAGAGACGCTTCAATTGAACTGAAAGGGTTGCAAAGTGATATGTCCATCAGAAAAACTTAATTGTATCTACATACATTGTTCTCTTGTTCAAGGATACCATCAAGAGAAACCTCAAGCTGAGAGACATTAAGACCGACTCATGGATGCAAATCTCACAGGACAGAGCTAAATGGAGAGCCGCAGTCAAGTAATGAAAGCAGTCTTTGTCGCATCGCGACCGACAGCATGATGATGATGACATTGTTCTCATAATTATATTGTTGTATTATCGGGGCAAGGGGGTGTTATTCCAAATGAGAAATGTTGCGTCTAGAACAGCATTCGAAGCCACACTTCTTGCCATTCCAGGGATAGCATCCTAACCATTAGCCTATCTAGGTTCCCACCCTCCCCTACCCTAGTACAGGGATGAAAGTGGTCTCCGGGGAAAAAAGCAGAAATGCTGATATTCTCCCATAGGCTTAGCATTGTGAGGGAATCGCTGAAATTTCCCGGAACCCGGGTTTCATACATATTGGTATTCGCTGATAGTGCTGCGCCGTTTGAAGCATGTATTAGTAGTATACACTGCTAGTGCTTCAGCGTTTGCATCACATCGGTATACGCTGATAGTGCTGCGCCATGAAGGCATTAGTTGTATACGCTGCTAGTGCTGCAGTGTTTGCACGACATATTACTATACGCTGATTGTGCTGCAGCGTGAAACAACGTATTGGTTGGTTGGTTGTTGGAGTTTTACGTCCTGGCAACATCTAAGGTCATATCAGGATGGGTGCAACTTATTAGTATACACTTATACTAGTTATAGCTACAGGAAAGATCCCGGAAATCCGCGAAATCGCGGAGATCTTTCATCCCTGCTATGTAAGGATAATTATATATTTCTCAGTCATTTAGTTCACTGAGTTGACAAGCATACTTTTGATACATTTTGTGACGTAGCTTAAAACACATGTAGCATTGCTAACATACTTAACACATAGATGCAATGATAATTATCTGACTTGAAAGAATTAATTATCAGGAAAGAATTAATTATCACTATCCTAACGTGGAAATCGAATATGCGGTGCCCAGTTTCAGAGAATGACCAATAGACCCCGGTTGTTAAGCTGGAAAGTACCTGAATAGAGTGGTTCCAGATTCTGCAGATAGATGTTACTAGCTTAACTGGAGGGGTATAATACGTGAAGAGAGCGGCAATGAAATTCCAGAAGAAAAATACAATATAGTTGTCTTTTTTTAAATAAATATATATTACAAGGAGAAGAGCTTGAATCCTGTTGCGTTATGAATATCTGAATAAAATCAGCCATTATATTATTTTTCCAGGAATTCTTTAGAGATATAGCATGTGAAGTGATAGGCACTCAAGGAATGTACCCGAATAGAGTGGTTACAGATTCTGGCGATAGATGTCACTACCTTAACTGGTGGAGTCTATTAACCTGCCATTGTTGACATACCTCAATACATACTGTATCATACCCATTAACCTGCCATTGGGGTATACCCCAATTCATACACTACCATACCCATTAACCTGCCATGATTGATGTACCTCAATACATACACTACCATACCCATTAACATGGTGACTGGTGCTGTACATTATACAGCAGGAGCCACTCCCTTAATTCTACAGGATCGGTGCTGTAACTAATACAGCACTGATCAAACTTAGATTATTGAGACTGTCAATTCTAATAGTAAGATGGCCGGAAGACCAGTGCCCCGGCGCTGACAAATGTCATGTTCAGATGAATAAATACTTTACCAAAAAAAACAAAAAGAACATGCCATTGTTAATATACCTCAATACATACAGTACCATACCTAGTATTAACCTGCCATTGTTCATATACCTCAATACATATACTACCATACCCATTAACCTGCCATGATTGACTTACCTCAATACATACACTACCATACCCATTAACCTGCCATTGTTAATATACCTCAATACATACACTGCCATACCCATTAACCTGCCATTGTTGATATACCTCAATACATACACTACCATACCCATTAACCTGTCATTGTTGACTTACCTCAATACATACACTAACATACCCATTAACCTGCCATTGTTAATATACCTCAATACATACACTGCCATACCCATTAACCTGCCATTGATGATATACCTCAATACATACACTACCATACCCATTAACCTGTCATTGTTGACTTACCTCAATACATACACTAACATACCCATTAACCTGCCATTGTTGATATACCTCAATACATACACTACCATACCCATTAACCTGTCATTGTTGACTTACCTCAATACATACACTAACATACCCATTAACCTGCCATTGTTGATATACCTCAATACATACACTACCATACCCATTAACCTGTCATTGTTGACTTACCTCAATACATACACTAACATACCCATTAACCTGCCATTGTTGATATACCTCAATACATACACTACCATACCCATTAACCTGTCATTGTTGACTTACCTCAATACATACACTAACATACCCATTAACCTGTCATTGTTGATATACCTCAATACATACACTACCATACCCATTAACCTGTCATTGTTGACTTACCTCAATACATACACTAACATACCCATTAACCTGCCATTGTTGATATACCTCAATACATACACTACCATACCCATTAACCTGTCATTGTTGACTTACCTCAATACATACACTAACATACCCATTAACCTGCCATTGTTGATATACGTCAATACTTACACTACCATACCCATTAACCTGTCATTGTTGACTTACCTCAATACATACACTACCATACCCATTAACCTGTCATTGTTGACTTACCTCAATACATACACTAACATACCCATTAACCTGCCATTGTTGATATACCTCAATACATACACTAACATACCCATTAACCTGTCATTGTTGACTTACCTCAATACATACACTACCATACCCATTAACCTGTCATTGTTGACTTACCTCAATACATACACTAACATACCCATTAACCTGCCATTGTTAATATACCTCAATACATACACTGCCATACCCATTAACCTGCCATTGTTCATATACCTCAATACATATACTACCATACCCATTAACCTGCCATGATTGACTTACCTCAATACATACACTGCCATACCCATTAACCTGCCATTGTTAATATACCTCAATACATACACTGCCATACCCATTAACCTGCCATTGTTGATATACCTCAATACATACACTAACATACCCATTAACCTGTCATTGTTGACTTACCTCATTACATACACTAACATACCCATTAACCTGCCATTGTTGATATACCTCAATACATTTTTGTTGTTGATGCTGTGTTTATACTGTCGATACCATGTAAGCTTGAGTGTCAGGGCTTTTTTTCAATGCTGGCCAGCTGTAGTAGTTTAATCTTATCACACAGTCGGTAGGGTAGGAGGTGATAACATGTTTTTGTTTCTCACACAGTAGTAGGTACATGGTGATTATTTAATATTAAGTGTTCTGGTAGGTATATGGGTGCGAGTAGTATATGAAGTATATTAGTTTTGGGGCTTTTGTTTTTTCTTTTACTACTACTTATGAACTAGCCTACTCTACATTTATAGGCCTGTACATAGTTTGTATCTGTTTGTTATCTACTGAGGGTGGTCCAGATTACCCCCTTGGGGCAGCCCAGGTTGTGGGCCTTGACCTATCACATGCCCTTCTGGGGTTTTGCCCCAGGGTGTTTTCAGGCTCTCCCGTTTCTTACATATATATTTGTGTATGTTTTCAGATTAAGAGTTTCTGTTTTTGATGGTTTGTGCTTGTTTGTTATCTGCTGAGGGTGGTCCAGGTTTCTCCCTTGGGGCAGCCCAGTTTGTCCGCCATGACCTATCACATGCCCATATGGGGTTCTGGCCCTAGGGTGTCATCATCAGTGTATGTCTTTAGATCAGGGATCTGTCTTTCTTTTACTGATTGAGCGTTCCAAGCCTGAGCAGCCATTTCTAATGTGCTCCTTTCATGGGCCTTTATGCAGCTCTTTGTTTGTTTTATTAGTGGTGCATTGTTTATTCATGTATCTCTGGTTCATTGCTTTTGTTATTTCCTATCACGACTGTACCCAAATATGAGTGTTTTGAGGTGAACTAGTCTTCTATTTTTTTTTAAAGCAATTTTGCTTTTGGTTTGCATGTTCAGGTCATAGGTGGGGTGTATTCAGTCAACCCTGAGAGATATGTTTAATGCTTTATTTTGTAGGATTTGCCACTTGTTGAGCAGTTCTTGCTTTGCTCCGATATATATTGCATCTCCATAGCCATTGTTGACATACCTCAATACATACACTATCACAAATACACGCTAAATACCAATCTTTGTTAAAAAATATTCTGAGAGAACAGTGTTTCGGTTGGTGACAAAAGCACCTTATTAGAATGAACATATAGATTAACAAACAGAGTGCCGAGCGAGTGCTCATGACCTGACATGCGGTTCACTGGGTGCTATTGTCTTACCATAGTCCATGGTGATGGAGTCGCTGGCAGTCCCGTCAGAAAGCAGAGCTTCGTTCTCCTCATAGCCTTTCTCCAGGTCCACCAGGCTCTGCTGGTGCCACTGCTTTGCCTTTCGGCCTGAGAGAAGGAGACAAAGTAAGTCACCAAGATTTTATAGTACCTGCAAGCAACCCCTCCCAGTTTTATTGGGAAAAGCCAACTGTCAGCAATAAAAACTTAAAAATAAATTAAAGGGGATTGATAACGATTAACCACTTCTAGAAAAATATGTTGGAAACTGAACACCCCATCAGATCATACAACGTTAAGCCTCTCTATGGGGAGTTTGACAGCTTTAGTGGGAAAAGCCAACTGTCAACAACAAAAACTTGAGACAAAATAAAAGGAGATTGAAAACGAATACCCTACTATATTTAACTAGAAGAATATAGCAGGAACTCAACACCATCAAATGATGCAACATTAAGATTATCTATGAGATTGTCAGCTTTATTGGGAAAAGCTAACTGGCAACAACAAAAATGAAAGGAAGAAAAATTCCGGAAGTGAGTAGAGAAGCTATTGTAGATCTTCCCTGCCTGCACCTGTGTACTTACAGGAGCGAATCTGACGCAAGATGACGACTGGCAGGGTGAAGATTGGGATCAGTAGGAGCAAACTGCAGGCTCCTAGTGCGGCGAGCCAACCGTCGGCGGCCTTGATGCCTGCAGGCAGGAACAAAGCGATCACTGTGTCACGCGTCTATAGCCGTGTTCACACGGGAAAAGTTTAAATCGATTTAGACAAGTCGATTTATATGAATCGATTTAGTGTCGTGTTCACACACGCAGTACTTTTAGCCGGAAATCGATATCTGCGCATGAGCAAGTCCAGTCTGACCAGCACCAGTTTTCGGTTAGGCGACGTCACCACGAGAGAGTGGGTTCGACCTAGATATGTATGGACTGAATCGTATTGGTTTGGAACAGTCAAAACTTCTGCTGGGCAGTGAAACCCTAAAAATAAATTATGAAAAAGATATCTGTGCACAGCTAGCAGTTTCATAGGGCAAATTTACCGGAAAGTCAACACACTCAGGTCTCGACTGTCACATCCTTAATCCGCCTCAAGTAAGTCGGTTGCGTTCACACGGGTGATATAAGTCGAATCATAAAATTCGGTTCATATAAACCACCTACTTAGGTGGTTTATAAAATCCGAATTATATGAGTCGATTCAGGCTTAAACCGCCTCAGCCGCGCGTTCACACGCCAAATGTGAGCCGAACTATACAAGTCGATTTTTATGATTCGAATTAACTGCCCCGTGTGAACACGGCTGAAGTCGTGCTGATAACACATGCACTATGGTGATATCCATTACAAAGCACGGCAAACAGTAAAGCGCAAATGGAGCTGGCTGGTTCTCACCACTATCACTTTCTGGGTCAGTTGTGAAATATGGCAGGTCATTAGGTTAAAATAATGCATTTCCATTTTTAGTTTCTACCGAATGAAATGGCTGAAGCTAAGATTCCATATACGCGGTATACGAATGCAAATGCGCAAAAAATCGAAAAGCATGTAAAGGCATAGTAGTGCTTCCATACGTCCGAATGCGAACTCGAATGCGGCAAATGGACCGATCGGTGCCGGATCGACCCATGGACCGATCGGTGCGAATGCGAATGCTGCTGCGTTTGCCATAGAAAACAATAGTAACTTTGACTTTCTTTCACAAATTTGGAGCAAAACACTCAAAAAAATGGATAGGTATTATTTTTTTATTTTTGTTGTTTGTTTAGCAACCCCAAAACACAAAAAGAAGACATCGACTATTGGAGGTCGGCATGGGTATCTATGGCACATACCGCATTTGCATGCCGCATACCGCGTATATGGAATCTTAGCTTTACAGTCGAAACTTAACCTTTTGGAGTTCTTTAATGAATTAGGTATTCTCCTGATGTAGTGTTTTATCGTAATTAGTACGGCCTGTTTGATTGAGTCTGGCTTGATACTTTTCGAAATTCCTATCAAAAACAGCCTTGAAAAGGCTTGAAATAGATTGGAATTCCATATTTTTACATGTGTACAGACCCTGCATTAAAAGGGGGAGAGTGGGTGTCTAATTTTCACTGGTCTGCCAGTGGGGCAACACTATAAAGTCGCCATGAGTGCGCACTGTCACATGTCGGTACCCGTCCTGATATGACCTTAAATGTTGCCAGGATGTAAAACTCCAAAATTATATGACTATTTGAATACAGGGTTGCATTCAACTTAGCGGTATGTCACTAGTACCATTCCACCAGGCACCAGAATACAGCTACATGGCAAATAGCAAAATATATGTGTATATGCACAAACATAAGCAAAACACATGTGTCCACTTGTAGGCACTATCATAGTCCTCGTGGGTGGTGAAGTGATTTCAAATGGGCCTCAAGTGTCGGTACTAATCCATTTGAAATCTACTATGTCCACTCACACGGAATATTACATGCACCTTATGACCATTTCAAATGGTTCCTTTGTGTGAATCGTATTGTATAATGAAACAGGTACATACCAAAGTCAAGCAGGATGTAGCCGAACACACAGTAAGCGAAGGCGCTGAATGTGAAGAGTGTGGCGAAGATAATGGCTCCAAGGAAGTTGCTGCAGTGTGACGGGAGAAACAGTGGAGCACATGAGGCACAGGGAAGCACAGGGGCAGGTCAGTCTGCACATGACTCATGAAAGCGGCAGTCAGATGAAAGCAGTGAATACTTCTAAAACTAAGAATACTTTATCTAAATTTGATTCTGCACATCCAACGTATCACATCATAATAATAATAATGCCCATAATAATAATAATGGCCATAATAATAACAATGCCCATAATAATAAATCACATCATAATAATGATATATTCAGTTTTCTATCTAAATATCTCCAATTTGAACCCTTTAAAACGAGACTAAAGTAGTTATATTTATATTAATATATACATATAGATATGCATATACAGATGAACCTCGATCCAACGGACACCGATGCAACGGATTCCGGATCCAACGGACACAATCCGCTAGCCACCCGTGTATACTCCCACCCCTCACCCACCAACATCCACACCCGTATACTCCCACACCTCACACATCCACACCCGTATACTCACATCTAAGGTCAATTCCGGTACGGTTAAACCAACTTTCATGTGGTTATAAGGTCATCTGAGACTTTTTTATATGATAAATGGTAGTATTTTCGCGGGCCGCCGAAAGAATTTTTGGATTAACCAGTCAGTGTGCGCAGTGAATGATGGGGTGGTGGGTGTAGTGTGGCACTATGGCACCTATAGATAAAGCAATTTCGTCACTGCAACGGACAAACGGCTTTAACGGACAATTGCTCCCCCCTATTAGTCCGTTGGATCGACGTTCATCTGTATATACATATATACCGTCTGATATTACCTTAGATGTTGCTAGGACGTAAAACAACAACAATATATATACATATATATATATATATATATATATATATATATATATAAATATTGGCACCCATCAGCAGAGCCCATCACGAGGATCGATCCAACATGATGCCTCGCTATCACTACTATCAGTAAAACCACAAATGATATACTGGTGGGTGATAAGGAGACAGTGGAAGGTACACTGACTGGTGATTGTGTTCTCCAATGCATGTGCCAAACACGTCGCAGTGGTGATCAAAATGGTCAATGCATTCATCGCAGATTCGGCAGTGCTTTGTTGTAGGCGCACTGAAAGAAAGATAAGGCAACCCTTAGACAATGTAGGCTTCTTTCGCTTGTTATCAGTTGGGTTCAAGTGAAAACATATATTTATGTGCATGTACAAGAACCTGATTGATAAAAGCAGCTCCAGATGGTACCGACGCTGGAACTCAGGAGGCCACTAATCAGGGTTCTTGGTGTTATTATGGTGGAGGATGGAGCACACTATACTAATCAAACAAACTATTGCAGTGTACCTAACTACCAGAGATTGGGGCTAGGGAAGGGATACGCACAGGGACGCAGCTGGAAGAGAGGGTACTGGGGAGCAAGCCGCCCAGCCCCCCAACATACACAATACCCAGGATGTAACCTATCTGAAATAACTGGAAATTGGATTTCAGTGCCTCTAAATTTGGAGAGGAAAAAAATGCCCTTCGGCAAGAATCCCACAAACCCCCTCGAGTGCCCCCTCATCCTATCTGCAACCCCAAATAAAAATTCCTAGCTACGGCTATGACACCGTGATAGCACACAGAGTGAACTAGCTATGTGTGGTGTCGTGGGTTAGCTCCACGAAGTTAAACGGTCATATAATACCGAGTGTCATGTTAGTTTTAAGTGTTGGGTTGAGCTTTATTGAACCACAAACATGTCGTACAGATAAAGATGATGATTGATTGCTGGTAACACCATGTCGGCAGCAAAGGCCATTTTCACGGTGAAAGGCCGGTGGTATATATTCAGTCAGTCTTGTCAATCACAGTCATGTTAGGTCAAATGTTAACCAGGGGCGCACCCAGGGGGGGGGGGGGTCCTGGTTGCCCGGACCCCCCGCTCCCCCCCCCCCCCAATTGAATTTATTAAGGAACACTAGATTTTAAGATTATGTGAAAAATTGCACCAAAATGTGGGTTGTTGCACCAGAAAACTATGTAAAATATTGCCCTAAAATGGGTGTTGTTCCACCAACCCATGTGAAAAACATTACCCTAAAATAGGGGTAGTTTCGATCCATATTTGGAAAACCCCCTTAGTCAATTCCTCAATTCCTGGGTACCCCCCTGTTAACTATAATATAGCGTATGTGTAGTGATGGGTTTTTAACATGAACACAAATTGTATAGTTGGACAGATTGATGGATGATTGATGGAATGAGGTTGAGTGTAAACAAATCATTAATATACCTAGGTCTATCTCTTGGGTTTCTGGGAATCTGATGAAATGGAAACTGATACATAGGTGATGCTAGATACAAAGACAGTATGCTGTCAAACTTCCTCAGTCTGGGAGAACATCAATAGAATCTTTCCACATCAGTATAGGGAATAGGTAACCACTACCCCACTTTTAGTACATATCAACTCTTAAAGAAAGTGAACAGTCTCAAATAATCAGTCATTGAAATGAAGAAACAAATCCAACTGCAAATATGGTGTATAACATTAATACATATGAACATGAAAACAAATAATTAATTAATGTAGAAATGTTGTTCACGTCACTGTTTATTTACGTTATCTGATCCTATTCATGCTGGCCCTGTTATGTAAGAGAGATCTTTATCACTATCTTAGTAATGATGCCTAATAAGAACAAACTCATCATTTAACATGGTCACATTGGACGAAATTATATTAAATCTTAACACCGTTATTCTCCTCAAGAAATACAAAGTACAATAATCTTAGAATTACTATGAAAAACCGTAAGAACTACATACCAACTGCAAAATAAATACCTCCACTCAGCATACTTAGACATGTTGGTAAGACATTTATTTCAGATCGCTCTACTTTTCTATCACTTGTCGCCTCTCATCTACTACCATCTTTCCCTTAAATATATTCTTATTCATGCAGTTCCTAGCCATATTAAAGTTGTTGTCTGATAAAAGCATGACATTTTAGAAAGCAAAACAAATATCTAGATTTGATTTCATATGTCCAACTTAGAAACTGGTACACTTATTAAGCATGTGTTGCTACATAGAATTGCATATTAAATTAATTTAACAGAATCAGAGTTTTGACACGCATGCCCAAATTAATTTAGTATGTTTACACTTCAGATATCTCCAAAGTCATTTTGAAGCATAGTTACTTCAAACTAAAGTATGCTAGAATTATAACAATCAACCTACTATATTTATCTCAGAAAACGATAGAAACTCAAAACCATCGTAATATGCAACTGTAAAATAAGGTACACAATTCTAAGCCATATTCAGGAAAGCTTGGGAAAAATCGATATTTGTATTGACCCCAACAAATTTCCCATCATTGAATATAAGTGGGAAATAACCTTTTGAAAAAGATTATATATATATATATATATATATATATATATATATATATATATATATATATATACATCCATACATATATACACAAGAGCTCGGAGTTCACTATTATTCAAATAAGGCTTTGTGAGCATTATCCAGCATTAAAACTAAGAAAAAGTTATGAACGCTGAGCTTCCAAACCATACTCATTATGAATATATAATACTTTGATATTTCACATTTCTCCTTTAATTTAAAAGGGAGCTGAATCTATTGATCGATTGATTAATTGATTGATGATAGGTTCACATTGTGCTTACATTAAAAGATACACAATTCTGAAATGGTCTGATTTTTTAAGTCATTTTGATGTTGAGTTGAGTTTGATTTAACCACAAACATGTAGCAACGTCACTTGATGGTTTCCCCAAAGGGGATACCAATGGACGTATTCGACTGGGCTTCTATATTCGCATATCAAAATATTTCTTTACAAATTCCTATTCGATTGGGACTGGAAGTGGGTTTCTATACGTATGAATCAAATGTGTCTTGTCGCTCAATCCATAAGGTCACATGGTGTATTCAGTAGCTTCAGCCAATCAGAGCTGTTCTTTTCGATTGCAAATGGCTGCCCTCTATGGGGACAGCCATTTGCAATGGAAATGAACAGCTCTGATTGTGTTCTTTTTTATTTCAAATGGCCACCCCCATACAGGGCAGCCACTTGCAATGGAAGAGAACAGCTCTGATTGGCTGAAACCACTGAAGCCATTTGTCTGGTCGTCTTCGCATTCGAAAACCTAGTTCACTGCGCAGGTGGGCGGAGCCTAAATCTTGCGGATAGAAAGGTCCCAGTCGAATACCTCCATTGCTACATTAAATGTAAGTTCATACTTATGCAAAAATACATCGTTACAACAAATTGCTAATTGAAATCTTTACCTAAAATCCGATATTTCTGTTAAATGCCCACAAAATTCTACTAAGAAAAAATAGTTTAAACTACATGAGGTGACAGAGTCCAATTGTCCTTCGAGCTCAGACATAAGCCTTGCTTCCATATATCTATACTCACATGTGAATAGAGCATACTTGGCAGTATTCATCATCATCATTGAAGGAGTCATACAGAACATCGGGGTGCGTGACGATGCAGAGAATGCTGTGGGCACAGGCCACAGCGAGAAACACATCGTTGGCAGCAAGCCAGAAGATCATCGGGAGGCCAATCTTCATCATGGGTGCTGCTGTGTTTGTGACGATAAACAGGAAGAGGATGCTCAGCAGTATGGACATCTGAATAGCGGTGAAGGGGCGCCAGGTCCTGGGGCGGCGTTTTTTCACCCGGGTCAAAACTGCCCTGGCACCAGGCCCAAACCTGGCGGTTTGGGGCTGTAAGAGTGAAGGGAGAGGGGTGGGTCAGAATAGTAAGGTATTTGGGGGTGGGCGATGTGGGTAGCTAATTAAGGTTGGATATGATGTGTTGCTAGTAGTTAAGATTGAACAGTATGTTTATCTAATGAGAGTTTGAAGTGTGTGTATCTAATCGAGTTTGAACAACGTGTGTTTCTAATTAAGGTTGGACAGTTTGTTCATTAAGCAAGGGATTGCAGTGGGGGTATCTAACCGAGCCTCTACTACACAATTAGCAAATCTAGTGTTGACAATTAGTTTAAAACAAGTCCCCAGTAGCATTGTTCATTAATCATTATTGTTTATGATTTTAGGAAGAACAAATGCACATATATTACACATTTTATTATTATCAATCCAATAAGTGATATGTGAATCATTTCAAAAACCCTTTGTTGTCAGAATCGACAAATATGATATATGTGATATCACAAAATATGACATGCTTACATATCTATCAATAGATGTCGTATGTGTACCCGATACCCCAAGAGGATAACATAAATATATAATGTAATACCTATAGGCCTATTATGTGAAACATTCTTAAACATTGCAATACATGTTATCATATATCTTAATGTGACTATAGAAATCTGATCATGAAATATTCGGATAAACATTAAAATATACAATATCGAAACGTTCGAATTAAAATGTATATACTTGAATGTAACTCTAAATTACAAGATTATAAGGAATCAATTAACAAATAGTATCTTGAAAACTAGTTGAAGTGAAAATGCAGGAAGAGGATAGGTGGATTTAGCAAACAAGCAAATCAAAACCCATGATAAATACAAACAAACTACATACATCAAAAGAAACCTAACTTCCAAGGGCACAGAGCAATTACTATGAAACTAAATCATGATATATATGCATGCAAAGCCAAAGGAAATACAAGATAATACAACCGTGACTTTGTATGCAGTGCTCCTGATGCAAAAATGGAATAAACATGACATATTTATCAACCACCAAAATGATGGGTGGTGAATATTTAATCCAGGTTCCATTCACAATACATCATGTCATAAAGAAACAGTAAAGAAATAACAGTCTTGAACAGAAGATGAAGCGGCAAACATGGGAAATATATATATTATATATATAGAAAAGGGGGAGGGGAGGGAAACACAAAGCAGCGATCAACAGTAAAAGCTTAATGCTGCTATGGATGTTTAATTTATTAATGTTAAATGTTGAGTAGTGTACTACGTAAGTGACCAGAACTGACTAATTCCCTAAGTGTAGGCCCTATGCTATTTTAGACAAGTTTAGACTAAACTGGCATATATTTCATACCCCAGTCACACGAGAGCCAGCGTTCGCCGCCAACCTCCCTACGCCCAAAAGGACACCAACCACCCAGCCTGCCATTCGATACACTGATTCAAATATGTTGTAGGCGCCATGTCGGTGCCAGGTCGGGGCCGACCACATGGTTACTGCAGCATCGCATGTGTTAGCACCAACCCAGGGCGGCGCCAGGGCGCCAACCATTTTGAATGGCGCCGCCGGAACAGGGCGTAAGGAGGTTGCACGTGCAGCAGCAGCAACCTCCTTGCGTCCAAAATTTCCGAAATGGACGCTGGGCGGTTGACATCCTCGCGGCGCCAGCACTTAAGAAGGGCCTAAGGAGGGCGCAATGAGGACGTTTTGACATCGCGAATCGATCGTAGGCGAACGCAGGCCTCGTGTGACTGGGGTATTAGCTATCGTAAATTTTTATCGACAAAGATACAGAAGATAGCTATTAACCGTCGATAACTTAACTTGACTCATGAGATAATTAATGGTTCCAAAACTGTACTGCTATACAGGGTAAAGTATTGTAAGTAACTATCTGGAGGATTTTGTAGACAAAATGAAACGTAATCTATGAAGGAACATGGAAAATATCATTTCTATTCTGATAAAGGTTCACCAAGCACCATGGAAACAAATTACATAAAATTGCTTCTTGAAGTAAAAATATCCAATGGCGGCAAAATATGTTCTCGCAAAAATAATAATCTTATAGTAAACTATCACTTAAACCAATTGAAATGCTGCTCTACAGATTCACCAGGCACATTTGTATCATATGTTCACTTATAACAATACAGTATCACCGCATAGCACAAGATATTTTTGCATTCAGAAGAAACATAGTTGATACTTACCCCCATGGTTGGGCCGTTGGGCCCAAATTACTGGTAACCAATGCCAACACTACTGTGGTACCTTCGCGACACAAACATAGTCCGATGGAAATGGAAAAGGCATTCAGTTCGTAATTGTTTGTGACATTCACTAAAGAATTCAGACAGGAAATCGTCTTATAAATGCTGAATCTTTTTGAATGCTGAATCCTGAATCTTTTAGCAGGGTATGTCTTGAAGTTGAACAGTTGTATTCACGCGCGACCTAATTCGTCATCAGAACGAGGCTGAGTAAGCGTAATGGCCATAATACACTACTGTGTGCCGATGTGTATGAACTACTACAGAAATTAAAGGAGTAACATCTGAAGATATTCACTTTTGAAACTATCATATTCATGTTTGCATACCTTTTTTCTATTTATTGGTCAATTTTCATGAAGATTGAGTGATGATCAGATGCATTTCAGTAGGCAAATGTCAACAAAGTCACTCACCTTGGCTGCCAATCTTTCCTTAAATTCAAAATTGCATAACTTTCTTAATATAGATATATTTAAAAAATATATTTTAACCCTTTTAAAGCTTTTATTAATTTGTAATTACTATGACTAGTTGTTCAACTGTGTTGCACAGATAACTACCCTGACACTGTCAGTGACAGTGCAGCATTATGTGATACCACTATAACTATGCAGACTTGAAGTTGACAGTCACATTGTAGTTCTTTGCCATTCTTTTTGCACACATTTTCCACCATCGGGCCACCGTCGGGCCGTCGGTGGTGGTCCAACGCTCTGTGCCATTCCTTTTACATATTTGTCACTGTCGGGCCGACCGTGGTGGCCCGCTGCTCTTTGCCATTTTAAAAAAACACATTTGCCGCCGTCGGACCACGGTCGAGCCGTCGGTGGTGGTCCGCCCCTCTTTGCCATTCTTTTTGCACACAATTTCCACCGTCGGGCCGTCGGTAGTGGCCCGCCGCTTTTTGTGATTCTTTTTGCATACATTTTCCACCGTCGCACCGCCGTTGGTGGTGGTCCGCCGCTTTTTGCCATTCTTTTTGCACACATTTGCCACCGTCGGGCCGTCGGTGGTGGTCCGCCACTTTTTACATATTTGCCACCATCGGGCATCCCTCCCGCACGTCTAACGTCGGCGTAACGTGAGTGTGACGTCGCCCGAACGTCAGAGCATCACGTCGAACTACGTCGAAAGTTTTCAACGTGTCCAAAACCTCGACGTAACCTGACGTAAATCGACGTCAGTCTAACGTAAGCATGACGTAACTCAACGTAATGACGAAACGTCACCTACGTCGGCTTATGTTACTTCCTTACGTCGTAGTGTGACAGGCGTATACGTACTCAAATCGAGCGTACCCCCAGCGTGGTGTTACTGTTAAGGCCCTGTCACATTACGGTGTATGGCGTTAGCGTATGCCGGTGTAGTAAGTTCAAAACACTACCCCAAAAAAACACTACAGTAGTGTTTCCAACCTAGGTTCAAAACACTATGGTAGTGTTTTCAACACTACTGTGGCCACGCTCAAAACACTATCCTCAAGTTCAAAACACTACCTTTAAGTTCAAAACACTACAGGGCAGTATGTACTAAGGTGGGGCAGTAGGGGTTGTTTTTAGTGGTTATTGTTTTACATTCTAGCAACATGGAAGGTCATATCGGGATGGGTACTCACTATCCTATTAATGCCAAACGCCATGCTAGGAAAGCGACAAGTATCAATTTGTGGTGCATACACCGCAGCATCATCAGCGTATACTAAAACGTGGTGCACACGCTGCAGCACTATCAGCGTAACATGTGGTGCACACACCGCAGCACCATCAGCGTAACATGTGGTGCACATGCCGCAGCTCTATCAGTGTATACTAATATGTGCTTCAAACGCCACAGCAGGGTCAGCTTGTTGTGATAGTGTTTTGAACTTGGGTAGTGTTTTGAACGTATGTAGGGGTAGTGTTTTGAACTTAACAGTAGTGTTTTCAACCTAAGTTCAAAACACTACCGTAGTGTTTTTAACGTAGGTTCAAAACACTACCGTAGTGTTTTGAACGGCGTAGTGTTTTGAACGTCCTACACCGGCATATGCGGTTTTTGACCCATACGCGAGCAAGGAAACAGGCTTGTTGGAGGATCGGCGTATGACGGCGTATGACAGTGTATGACAGCGTAAGCATAGCGTATGCATAGCGTATGCGTAGCGTATGGCGGCGTATACCGACGTATATGACGTAATTCGCTTACGCCGCCATCCGCTCCCGCAAAAAACCCTAATGTGACAGCCCCTTTACGAGATGTTTAGGCTAAGGGAGCAAACCCTGAACAGAAAACCATGTCACTGTGGCAGCATCAAGGGCGGTTGATGTATGGAACTCCCAACATCTCCCGACCAGCCACTGCAGGGACAAATAGTTTTGCGCCTGTCTGGACATCTTCTTGCCGGTGTGAAACCTCTACTTGCTCCCCAAGAGAGTGCCGCTGGTAACTTGCAAAAGCCAGCAGCACTTCAACACTTTTGCAGGCAGCTTTCATGAAATGTACTTAGCTAAATGGAGAGCGGCAGTCAAGTAATGAATGCAGTCTTTGTCGCATTGTGACTGACAGCATGATGATGTCTATTTGTATAAACATACTATATCCATTTAAGATATCAAAACAAAAGTACAGGTCTGTTATATTCGTTATATACCTCCAGGTATATGAGGTATTGATTTTAATTTGTTATAACATTATTAAACTCAGACAGGTTTATTAGGTTTGAATGCTGCTTGCTTGGGGTGGTTGTAACCAGACGGCGGTTACTGGTTGCAGAACTGCAACATTATAGAGAGGCTCTGATAAATCGGCCCAATCTTTGGTTGAAGATTAATCTTCAGTAGGGACGGTTGTAGAAGCTGGGGACATCTTTACAACGTTGTAACGTCGAAGCATTGGGGTGGCCCCGAATCTCTTCGGTCCGGTGGTAGTTGAGCACTTGTATCCAGCAGACAGCAGCAAGGGTTTCGAGGAAGGGCGGGTAAAGATGGGTGCAGCGGTGGTTCCAGCAACGAGAACAAAGCGAGAGAAACGTAAAGGTACAGGGCCCCACCCAACCACACAACTCCCCTGGTTAGGGGGAGAAGTATGCCTGGGAGAAATAGAAAGGGTAGTCTAGGAAAGAGAAATGAGGAGAGTTGAGTCAAAGGACCATATGTCTATTTCCTCTATGGTGACCAACCAGCGAGCCATAGACACGGACAGAGTAAGAGTAGAAAGTGGAATGCTGGTTGGCTCCCCCTCCTGGAACTCTTTTCAGACATATCAAGGAGGAGCAAGGCCAGCGGAGAGGATATAGAGAGAGGTGTGGACGAAGTGCAGTCCGAATAGCAAGTGAGTTTTGAATGTAATTTGTTATAATACCCATGTCACACTACGACGTAACACACCAGTGTAGGGGCAACGTGAAAATAAAAGTTACGCTTCGAAATTCTCGGCGTAATATGTAAATACGGGGCCAAGTTGGACGTCAGTGCCACATAGTTGACATGAGCATAACGTCGGTATAGCGTAGTTATAACGTGGTTCAACGAGTGAGGACAAAGGAATAATTAATTGTGTCAACATGAGGCTAGCGAAACTCCATCGCGCGCAAAGCTAGCCTAGCATGACATTAGTGGCGGCTTAGCATCGGGCTGGCGTGATCACGCCCACTCTCACGTTGCCACATCTGACTCAACCGTTTTTCCTGACGTGAGTCAACGTCGAACTGCCGAGTGACTAGCGTCAGGCTGATAAGTTTGGCTTCTTCAGCTCAGTCGTGCGGCACCGGCTGGAGCCCTGCAGAAGTGTAAGTACTATATTTTTTCATTTGCATTCATGTGGATATTAATTTTTAATTTAAAAAAATTTAATTATATATTTATTTCTTTTAGACCTCATTGTGGACAAATCATTTTAAATATTTAATGGCATTATAATATGCAAGCATGTGGATTTATTTATTATTTCCCTCATTGTGGATAAATGATTGTATATATTTAATGGCATTATTATATGCAATCATGTGGATTTATTTATTATTGCCCTCATTATGTAAAGTCATGTTGTCTTGTATTCATTGTACTTATGTTGCTTTATTATTTTGTCTTGCAGGTGTTGGCCGCCATTGATGCAGTTCATGGTGGTCTGGGAGAGCCCGAACAACGACCCCTAGCCGAGGCCCGAGGCAAGGGGAAGCAGTCCACGAGGGAGTATGACCTGCTGGATGCTCTGAAGCAATGCATCGATGCCTCGGGTGACATGTTCGACAGCCCAACAACCACGCGCATGACCCAAACTGTTTGTCCACAATGAGGAAGAGCCAGTTCCACCATGCGCAGACTGCGATGAACATCATCCTGTCACAGGTGATAGAGTCGGAGATGCCGGACGACGGGACCAAAGTCTCGGGGCAGGCGCTATCCCGGTTTGCCCCCCTCCCCCATAACTCAGACTGTGCAGTCCCCTTCTGTGACGTCATGCTACTCATCTTCGTCAAATGCATCCTCTTGCCCGTCACCGAACGAGGGGTACCAGCCGGATCCCCACCAGTAGCGACATCAACCACCAGCAGGAAAACACTCGGCCTCCCAATGGCTGCAGCAATACATGCTGCAGCCATTGCTGCCTCCACCACTGCAGCCTGCGCCGCTGCTGCTGCAGGCCCCAACACCGCCAGCGTTGAGGGTGCAGCCTCAGTTCCACGGACAGACAATGGGTCTGCCCGCGGTGGTGACTAGTCAGTCACCGTGACAGCAGCCTGTAGCACATGCAAGTGGCAGCGCATTAATGTTGGCGTGGCTCCTCAACCAGAGTGCCAGTATGCCAGCGGGAACGACACGGACGTATTCCTGAATCTGCCTGGTCTGTCAGGCATATCAAACGTGTCAAACCTGAACATTGAGGCGCAGGAGCTCTTTGGGCCAGGGGAGCTCAACACCCGCCCCTCCCCCACAAAGGGCCAGGGCCAGGGCCAGGCCCCGGATAAGTGAGCAGAACTGACAGTATTTATTGTGTGCCTGCCTGTTAATATGTATATATTTGGTATTCTTTTTCCTGTTTTCCTTTGTATGTCTTTCGTTTTACTCTGAGAAATCTGTAAAAATTGTTGTAAATAAAAAACTATTTGTATTGTAAACAAGATTTTGGTCTCTGAGTCTATTTCTTAGTAAACATTATCATATCATTATTATAATAAGTAATACACAAGTCCCCCCAAATAAAATTGAAATAAATAAGGCCTTTGCCCATATGGCATTATATGACATGTAACTTTGTCCCGAGAAAACACTTTCCTCTCCTACCCCTCTCCCCCCTTAAAATAACTGACATGTAAATTTTGTCAGTGTTAATTAGAGTAATCTTCCCCATAAAGTTATCTTCCCCACCCAATATATAACTGCATGTAAATTTGTCAATGTAATAATATCCCCCAACCAAGTTTATAACTGACATGTAATTTTGTCAGTGTCAAATGCCCCCCCTTAAAGATTACCCGTATTACCCTTTTTCCCCCACCCATAAATATAACTGACACATACCTTAAGGTTCGATATCAATAACAGATTGATATCTTTTATTTAACCGAGCTATAATATCTGAACATCTCACATTTTTGCATATCACACAGTATATTTCAAAAATGACATTTGCACATATCATATTTATTACATATCACACAGTACATTTCTTCATATCACATTTTTGCATATCACACTGTACACTTCAGAAATGATGACACCACAGTACAGAAATATCCCAGTGCACACTTCATGTATTCATATCATTTTCTCCTGCCATTCCACTGATCCCGCTGGTGAGTTGACCCAGTCTTTGAGGACATTCGCTGTTCCTTTCCTACCCTTGAGCCAGTGTTCTGGCCAGGTAATTGTGTTGCTATGTCCGGCAGGTTTCCGCCCTGTCTCCATGCTCCATACCACCACCACAAGAACCATCACAATCAGCACCACTCATACCGCCACCACAAGAACCACCACAACCAGCACCACTCATACCGCCACCACAAGAACCACCACAACCAGCACCACTCATACCACCACCACAAGAACCACCACAACCAGCACCACTCATACCGCCACCACAAGAACCACCACAACCAGCACCACTCATACCGCCACCACAAGAACCACCACAACCAGCACCACTCATACCACCACCACAAGAACCACCACAACCAGCACCACTCATACCACCACCACAAGAACCACCACCACAAGAACCACCACAACCAACACTACTCATACTACCACCCCAAGAACCACCACAACCAGCACCACTCATACCACGACCATAAGAACCACCACAACCAGCACCACTCATACCACTACCACAAGAACCACCACAACCAGCATTACTCATACCACCACCATTAGAACCACCACAACCAGCACCACTCATACCACCACCACATGCTCTGGGGATGAAATTGTGGTAGACGTTCTCTGCGTGGTCTAGCTGCTGATTCTGGAGCATGGGATATCGGATCCTCATCATGTTGTTTATGACCATGGAGGCTGTGATGATTAGTTTCACAGTGGATGGGTGGAGCTGCATCGTGCTGAGCAGAACCTGAAATCAGTTTGCCATGATGCCGAACGCATTCTCCACGACTCTCCTAGCTCGGGAAATCCTTTAGTTGAAGATGCGTTCCTATGTGCCATACCCCTCCTGCTTTACGGCTTCATCATCGTCTGGCGTAGGCCAAAGGCATCGTCACCGATCAGGAAGTATGGAACGATCCTCTGGCCGGCCACAATAAGCTCGGGTTCCGGGAAACATATGGTACCATCTTCAGTACTGGCCTTCAGCTCAGAATCATTGAACGCCTGCGCATCTGAAGCGGAGCCTTTACAACCAACTTCGGCCCAGATGAACTTGTAGTCTGCATCAATGAGTGCCATAAGAACTATGGAGTAGAATCCCTTACAGTTGTAGTACAGGGATCCACACTTTGGGGGACACCGGCAGGCAACATGCTTCCCATTAAGTGCCCCGTAGGTATGGGGGAAGTTCCACCTCTCCAAGAAGTTGTCGGAGATGGCACGCCATCCCTCCGGTTTGGTGGGGCAGGTCATCACCTCGTCGATGTACTCTGCAATGATGGCCTTGCACGCCTCTCTCACAATGAGAGATCGGGTGTTGTGTGGCACAAGCGTACTTGTTGCCCGATGCTAGGTGACGCAGAGTGAGGGCAAGCTTCAGGCCAGGCTTGAGCGGCTTCCTGTAGGTTGTGTAATTTTTGGTGATCCATGTACCCACTCTGGCTAGAATCTCGTCGAACATCTGGCAGGGCATCCGCTTGAAGTTGATGAATGAAGCTGTGTCCTCATTACGGAGTTCCACCAGAAGCTGGTCATACAAGCCAAACTAATGCCACCTCCCGATCCACTGTCGCACCCACAGTCGCTTCGGCCGAGATTTTTCCTCCTCCTTCTTCTAGCCTCAAAATAGTGCAGTAACAAGACGTTTGTCTCATGGTGAGCTTTGAGAATGGCCAGTTGGCAGTCCTGCATGACCCACTCAGGCACATGTTTCCGCTGCGAAGAGCAGAGCTGTTCTGCTGACAGGAGGATATTGGAGGTCTTTATATACTCGAAGGCAACACCACGTTCACACCACGTTCACAACATGTTCAAAAATGTTTGAAGGACATGACAGACATTACTCGCACGCTAGACTTTCGTCAAATACATCAGGACACATTTGCGATACGTTTTAGCAATGTTAGGCACACGTCACAGACGCGTTTGACCTACATTGAGATATGTTAACCCCATGTTGTCTTAGCGCGGGCCACACATTCCTCCCGCCTGTCCATCACCCTCACGTAAGACAATGTTGATCTACCGTAGCCAACGCAGCTCTATTGCAGGCCTAACGTTGGCCTAATGTGAGTGTAGTGTCATCCCAACATAACTGCTTTACGTTGCGATGTGTCAAAAGTTTTGGGTATGTCCAAAACCTTGATGCATGCTGCCGTAACTCGACGTAACCTGACGTATCTCGACGTAACTCAAGGTCTGCCTAACATACGCATGACATGACCTGACGACCAAAATTCACTGACATCGACTCACATAGGCTCATTATGTCATAGTGTGACAGGGCCATAACCTAATTAAACTCAGACATAAATCTAGTTTAAAATACTTATAATTTATTCCCTCTCTTTTTAGAAGAATTAAACTCAGCATAACCTAGTTTAAAATACTAATTTATGTACATACTAAGAACACAGTACAGAGAGGGAGAGAGAGGAACAGAGAGTGGGGAAGAGAGGGGGAGAGGGGAAGCGAGAGGGGGAGAGAAAGGGGAAGAGAGAGGAAAGAGAGGGGGAAAGAGAGAGAGAGGGAAAGTACTTGTGTCATTAATATTAATTTGTTTTTATTTTCATTGGCTAAATTCTAATCCTTTGTAGTATAATTTATAACACAGCTCTATGACATTATTTAAGTCGGACACCAAAAATCTAGCTTAACAAATATCTTTATTACAGACCAAGAACATATTTATACATATATACAGAGAACATAATAACATAATAACATAATAAACATGAGAAAATAATGAGCACTTATTTATACATATTTAGACATTCACTTATCATCGTTGGGCCCCCCTGCCCCCACCCGCTGGAGATCCCTGACAGCACCAACAAGTTCAACAGTCCATCGGACATCTGGCTAGGCGACCCTGTTGACGTTCCAGTTGCTGCCGCTGTGGGAGTAGAACTGCCACTGGCAACTGGAGTTGAGGCCCAGCGCACACTCACAGTGCTGGCAACAGGTTGCTTGTGAGAAGGTGCAGGAGGAGGCATGGTGTGCACAGCCATACCATGTGGCCAAAGTTGAGGCTGACCATGCGGCTGAGGTGCAGGCGCCTCAGAGGGACGTGGCACCAGCTGAGGAAGAGGTGGCACTGGCTGATGGCGCATCGGGAGAGGTTGGACAGGCAGAGGTTGAGGTTGAGGCTGTGGCTACACAGGCGGATGCGGTGGCCCCAGCGACTTGAGCCATCCCTGCAGATACACGGATGTCCTCCCCATCCGGTTTGACTGGTCCTCCCACATCTTGCCCTTCTTGTCAGACCGCCTGTAGTCAGTCATCCTACATCTCCTGTATGACTGCACATAGTCCTGGGTTTGTGACGCCCATGGTGATGCTAGTGGTGGCTTGTGGGACCACTGCTGGGGCTGGTCCAGCTCACTTTGAGAACACCCCGCATGAGGCGCACAAACCACAGGCGCCGCTGTAGCCACAGGGGCCGCTGGAGCCGCAGGAGCCGCTGCAGCCACATGAGCCAGAGGAACCATGGGTGCCTCAGGTCCACAATCGTCCTCCAACTTCTGTGACAGAATGCGGTGGATCGCTGCCTGCGTATTCCTGAAGCGTTCCCATGGCAACGTCATCAGAGAGTCCGGCACGTAGTTTGAGAATGTGGCACACTCCGTAAGGGCCAGTGTTGGAACCAGCTGCAGGCCCTTCAGCAGCTCCCCAGACTCGTTGAACTGCTTCTGGATAGCTGTCAGCAGGTTGACATCATCTGGGGCTGTCCGCTTCCCTTTTCCCTGTTCTCGGACTGCAGCGGGAGGTGTGGCCAGAACCTCTTCCTCTAGCCTAATCTGGAGATCATTCTCGGCAGCGTCGAGATCCCCCTGCGCAGCATCTATGGCAGCCATCACCAGCAAGACAAAATCACAAAATAACATAAGTAACATGGATGCAAATCAATGTTTCCACAAATGAGGTCAACAACAACAAAAATCAACAATAAAGAACAACAACAGATATATCACATAAAATGATTAAATTGATTTTCCAGATTAATAATGTAAATCAAATATATCGACTTGTCCAGAATAATATGGGTTTTACCAGAATACTAATGTCCAGACTGCCATGATTTTGTACTTACAGTTCTGCAGGGTTCAGGCCAGTACCTGACTACTGACCGCAGATAACCAAACTTCTGCATTATCCATAGCTCCCGCTCAGTCAGTTTGGGGGCTCCGTCGCCACTCTTCTTTTTGTGAAGCCTCGTGTTTGTGTCCCTCAGCGACTTGAGCCATCCCTGCAGATACACGGATGTCCTCCCCATCCGGTTTGACTGGTACTCCCACATCTTGCCCTTCTTGTCAGACCGCCTGTAGTCAGTCATTTTCACGTTCGATATGACTGGGTTCTCCTGGAGGAAATCCAACATCCTATCCTCCTCGGCTAGCGACAGACAACAGTAACTTTTTTTCGCCCTCTTCTTCTTGACCGAGGTGAAGCTGGAAGTGCTAGTGGAGGCTGAGGCGGAGGCCGAGGTGGTGAAGGCGACAGATGACGCAGGCGAGCTCCCATGGGAAGCAGGAGATGGAGCGCTGGAGTGGGACGGCGTCTGGCTCTGGTTCTGCATCTGCATCTGGGTCTCCACCTCATACTCCATCTCTTCAGGCTGGCTAGATGGAGAGTGGTGTGATGGAGAGTGGTATGATGGAGAGTGGTGCATTGGAGAGTGGTGTGGTGAGGAGGCAGGTGATGACACCGGCAATGGTGATGATGGTGATGGTGATGCTGGCAGAATTTGCTTCTTCCTGCCTCTCCCACGCCCTATAGTCCTGTAATGATTGTATGTATATGTGTATATAAATTGGGCTACGACGTAGGAAGATAAGAGACAAGACGGGAAGTGGTGGAAGCCTCGTTTATTTGCTGAGGCCCATCTGGCTGAGCAATAACCGCCCTACCAAGAACAAATTTTAACTGGCGCCGATGTGCACCTAACAAGCGCTGATTGACATCTGGCAACATGGTGGGGCGCCAGGATAGCGCAGCCGGAAAACGGCCCGCAGCGAATATAACCATAAATATCGTGGGTTAATAATAAGGGCAGCATTAAATGCCAATATCCTGCAGGATATAGGAATATAGCTCCGCCCCTTTATACTCATAGTAATAAATTATATATCCCATAAATTGGGCTACGACGTAGGAAGATAAGAGACAAGACGGGAAGTGGTGGAAGCCTCGTTTATTTGCTGAGGCCCATCTGGCTGAGCAATAACCGCCAAATGATGATAAATAGATACAATACTTCTTCTGTATGCAGACACACAAATTATGGTACCCCCCCCCCTACCCCGTACCCCCCCCCCACCCTTGCCACCAACCAACCCATTTTCTACCCTTCCCACCCCCCCCCCCCCACTTCCGGCGCTCTCCAGATACCAGTCAGCATGTACTAAGATGAAATCAGGTTCATCCAGCTGGGTCCGTGCCTGTGTGTGTGTGTGTGTGTGTATGTGTGTGTGTGTGTGTAGGGCCAACGCACTATGGCAGCGCACCCGTGTGTGATGGCCACCCCTGACAGACAATCAGTAGAAATGTGTACAGGGTGAGGCATGGGTGTGAGGAGGGGTATGTGTGTAGGGGGGGGGGGGGGGGGGGGGAGATGCTGGTGTTGATGTCAGTGTGTCCACCAACCACACCCTCTCTTAATTAGTAACCATGGTAGCCCCCTCCCACCCTTGTTTGCAAGCAGAGATGGGGGGGGGGGGGGGCCTCTGTTGCTCACCCATGCACTAAGTGTGTGTGTGTGGGGGGGGGGGGGGGCAAAGACCCAATAAATCCTTCTATTTTAATGTAAATTCAATCCTTAATTACTCTTACATGAAACACCAAATGTGGCTGATATTTATTTAAGTAGTAGAGCAGATTTGGCTCTTTCTATTAATATAAATATTTATCACCCCATCATACAGGTTCACTTGATATAGCCAAAAACACATTTTCCTATAGTAAAGCCTACCAATTAACATACTAGATTACATCAACGGACCCGATTGTACCAACGGACTCTCAATTCAGGTGTTTCCCCAACCTGGTGAGGAGTGAGCAAAAACTCCAGGGTATTTATACCCATCAGCGACCGATCACGTGACCAGGGCGTGGCCTAAAGGTGATTGCATAGGTCACGAATACACTTTGCACATGTTATGCATAAATTTTGAATACGTTTTGCACATGCTATGCACACGTCGACATGCTAGGCATACATTGACCATACGTTGTTGTGCGTTACTGATATGCTGAAACTGTCGCCTCCAACCGTCACTACACGTCCCAGCATGCTGAGTAAACTATGCATTTTATATACATCACTATACACCACGCATATGCCATCTATACACCAGCCATACGTTCTGTGTATGCTTCATACGTTGTGCAGACCACACGCAGCACGAAAAGTTTGGCGAATGCCGACCTATTTAAATTAGATTTGTATTTCAAAACGTTATGCATACGCTAGCGCCATATGTCATAGTGTGATAGGGTCTTAACGTGGAAATACTTCTATGGTTGTTTTACATAATAGGCCTGTCACACTACGACATAACGAGCTAACATGAGCTAAGTAGGTGAATTTTGGTCATTACGTCGAGGTACGGCGGGTTACGTCATGCTTAAGTTAGGCAGACGTCGAGTTACGTCGAGATACGTCAGATTACGTCGAGTTACGGCAGCGCGCGTCAAGGTCTTGGACATGTCCAAAACTTTCGACGTAGCTCGACGTGATTCAGTTGCGTTGGAATGATCTTACACTCATGTTACACCAACATTAGGCGTGCGATAGAGCTGCATCGGCTACGTTAGATCAACGTTGCCTTACGTCAGAGTGACGCACAGGCGGGAGGAACGTGCATCCCGCGCTAAGACAATGTGGGGTTAACGTATCTCAATGTAGGTCAAACGTGTCTGTGACGTGTGCCAAACGTTGCTAAAACGTATCGCAAAAATTGTGTGTTGATCATCCTTCTGTTTGAATTTATTGGCTAGTTTCTCACCTATATCTATGAAATAGTTATTGATTTCCTCTGCCAATAATTCATCTGGGATTTTAATACCAGTCTCGCAAGGCCACTGATTCTTGTCTCGTTTTTAGGTTCGATTTGGTTTATTTCATACCAACATTTTCTGGCATTCTGTTTATATTTGTCTATCTGGATTTGATAGTACCTTGCTTTGGCTTTCCTTACTTCACTCCTAGCCTTTCTGACCATACATTTAGCTATGAATTCATCCCCTGGATCTTTTGTTTTCTCAAACTTTTGGATAAAGTAATCTCTATCCTTTTGAAGCACTAGTAGTTCATCATTAAGGTAACCTCCCATGGTGATTCTGGTGGTGATCTCTGTTAGGGGACAGTGCCTGTCAGCTGCAATAGTGATTGTTGTGTTTAGCATATCCCAACATAAGTTGGGGTCTGTCATATCCAGAAATTCGGCACTGTTTATTTCTTTGAGTGTGCCAGCCAATTCATTAAAATTGAAGTTCATATAAGAGTGTCCAAAGTGGGGGGTCATTCTTTTGTCATTTCTTATTTGTTCTTTATTATAAATATTAGTTTGTGGTCGCTTATGTTATAGTTATGGACTCCAGCCTTTGTACAGTGTTTGATATTGGTAAGTGCCAGGTCTATTGTTTTGTTAGTGGTTTTAGTTACCCTGGTTGGCTGCTGGATCATTTGTTGCAACTCATGTTCAGCTGCAAGTTGCTTTATTTTCACTCCCATCGTAGGCTTCTTACTATTATATTCTTCATTGAAGTCGCCAATGAGGATTATCGCATATTTATCGATAATAAATACAGCAAAACTGGGCAACAGAACAAGCAGATACTTCCCCAAACAGCATCACACAACCGACTGAGGAAAGCAGGAACAATATTTTAGACACTTATGTGATCATTCATTTGGATGCATATATAGGCCACCTGGACAAGGAGCAGAGTACATGCCTACTTTAATCTGGCAAGACTTAACCAAACACTGGCACTAAAAATGAACACATTCAGAAAAATAAGGACATATGTAAGTGAGAATACTGCACTGCAGCTGTACAAGTCAACAATATTACCAATTATAGACTACAATGATATCATCTATGGATTACTAACGAAGCAGCAAGAGACCAAATTACAAAGAACGCAAAACAGAGCCCTCAGAACAGTATTCCAAGGCAAGATACTAAGTGTGGTTGAAATGCATAGCAGAGCAGGGCTGGACACTCTGGATGTACGTAGGAACCTACACCTAATGACGTTGATGTATAAGCGTGCAAGTGATGACAAATACATAGATAGCACAACCAGGGTAACGAGAAGGGGGACATCGACTCTGCTCTGGGTGGCCAACCCAAATACAAATAAGTTAATCAGAGCTCCGATTTACAAAGGAAGTGTCATGTGGAATGAACTCCCAACCAAAACCAGAGAAGCGGGTTCGATACTTGCCTTTAAAAATGCATACAGAGCTCACCTGGTTATTCAGGCCTAACACCTGGCACTGCAAATATATAATACGACCTGCTGAACGACCCATTGACACGGCCCTGTCTCATGCCTGCTCTCTCCCTGCATGTCCGCCCCCCTGCCCATGGACCCCTTCCCCCTCATCCACATTTGACAAACAACTATTATAACTCAATGACTCGAGACCCACTACCACTACTTGAGACCCATTATCACCACTGAATAACTACATCTTCAACCAGCAATGCACACAATATAAACCACTATACATGCACAACATGGCACTATATAAAGACTAACCGTTATTAAAACCAAATCTAACTGATATACAAACACAGCATATGTTTTAACCACTAGTATACATTACTGCACACTCTATCTTGATGCATATACCTTGCACTATGTTGAGTACCTATGCTGTACACTATGCAGCATAGGCTGCTCCCCCACTTTCTTTTTATGTTCAGAATGGGTTGTGCTGCACACAATGCAACACATTCCACTTCCACCATGTACAGATCAAATGCGATCACTCCACCGGCTGGAAGACCAGTGCCCCGGCGCTGACAAAATATGTATTCAGATGAATAAAATGTTGACCAAAAAAAACCCCCCAAAACATAGGTCAAGCATGTCTGTGACGCGTGCCTAACGTAGCTCAGGTGTTTCGAAAACGTGTTCTGACATAGTTGACGAAAGTCTAGCGTGCGCATAACGTCTGTGACGTCCTTTGAACATTGTCAAACGTGTTGTGAACATGTTGCCTTCGAGTATATAAAGACCTACAATGTTCTCACGCTGGTCACACTGGACTTACATCAGCCCGACGCTATTCTCTCGGTGGGTCGACGTCGCCTCACGTCAGGAAAAACGGTCGAGTCGGACGTGGCAATGTTAGGGCTGGCGTGATCACGCCAGCCCGCCGCTATGCCCCCTAATGTCACGCTAGGCTGGCGTCACACGCGCTGCAGTTTCGCTAGCCTTATGTTGACACAATTCCTTGGTCCTCACTCGTTAAACCACATTATCACTACGCTATACTGACATTACGCTTACGTCAACTAGGTGGCATTGACGTCCAACTTGGCCCCGTATTTGCATATTACGCCGAGAATTTCAACACGTAAATTTTCTTTTCATGTTGTCCTTATGCTGGTGTGTTACGTTGTAGTGTGACAGGGCCATTAGATGGCGCTACCGGCATGTTGCCTTGTTAAAAACAAGAATAAAAGTATTGTCTCATCAAAAGCCGAAACAATAAATATTGATCGCAATCTTACTTTTAGTTAATTAATTATTTCAATAGTATATGGATGCATTTCATGTAAATATACATACCACAATTATTTTGTGTCTGATTCCCTTTCATATTATTAAAGAGTAAGAAAATGTTGTATTGCGCCTCCCCATTAGTGTACTTTAGTAAGCGACATGACATGTAGCCTGTAGGTTCTGATACATCCTCCAACCTGCTTGGTCTTTAATTTATCTTTGCACTTGCAAAGATTTATATAGTCACATTCTTTTAATTATCTATATATTTTTATATATGACTGAAGAACAATTGTGAAAAAATTGTTATTTTGAAATTTATTTAGTGTCTTTCTAAATAAAAGTCACAAACAAAACATAAAATTTTAAAAATCTAATCGTTTAAGGCTTTCCTTTACGGAAGGGAAGTCTGCAGTACGAGACCTCTGGTTACTCAAATACTATTCACACGCCAAGACCAGCGGCCAAAATGGCGGTATATGAAATGAATCTTAGAATGGATTACGCGAAATAGGCATTGGAACGGTCGTTCAACTTGTTGTCGTATTGCCAAATACTTCAACTACTTGTCTTGTGTGTCAACTATACATGTAATCAATCGATTGATCCTATGTAGTATGTGCTGAATTTGAAGGTAATGACCCTCATTTGTTTGTTTACATTTACCGTAGATTTATATTCATGATATTGTCTACTTGTGTGACTGTCATTGTGACGGTAATCATTGTCAATGTTATTCACTGCACGAGTTTTGGTTAGGCGCAACTTACTCGCTGTTCAGTGACATTGTAATTGTTATCAAACAAATAACTAATTATAATGTAGTGTACGGCTACATTCGAAACTCACGTTAGTATTTGTCTTATACTCATAATATAGCTACATAATACTGAGAGTAGGTACTTTGACTATGTCTATGTCATATCACATGTGATCTGACTATTTAAATAGTGATGATTCATGAAGGCATGGGCCATGGCCATGGATCATTGGATGGTATTGATTAGATAAAAGATTCACCCTGTACTTGTAGTACACGGATGAACGACAACGTAGTCTAAATACGGGCGAAAATAGCTTTAGTATGGAACAGGAAGCAGAAACTAGAATGCCTGTCGCGGTTTCAGTTCTCAACCAGTTTCAGTTCTCAACTGTCGCTTCTGCGCATGCGTGGATTCGAGTGACAACTTTGCTTTTGCTGTTGGTGTGTGTGTGGTGATTTCTAATCTGTAAATCACTCTAAAACCCTTAAAACCTCATATACCGACCGTATATTGTTAAATAAAACACACAAGTTGGCAAACGCCCATAGAGGCCATGTTGAATTTGTTGCATTGACATTTAGACGCATGCGCAGAAGCGATGTTGAGAACTGAAACTGGTTGAGAACTGAAACCGCGACACCTGGTCCCAATATCAAATGGCTACTTATATTGGCACAGATTTGGTGAAATGGGAGAAAATGCAAAAAGACAATATGGCGGCGATAGAACGCCGTCGATTTCACTTTTAAATTCTATTAAACTTTATGTTTTATTATAGTTTTCAACTCAAAGGTAGCGGGGAAATAACTGTTGCTTCTTAGATTGTGAAATTAGGCTCTCATTTCATTTACCCACTTTTTCGGCCGCTTTTATATAGGGCTGGTTTTCACCCATGTACTGCGGGGTACAGGGTGAATCCTTTATCTAGATATTGATAATCATAATGATTGAGTCCATCCCATTCTTTATCAAAGCTCAAGCTAGTAATAGTAGTATGAGTAACATTTAGGTATGTTGCAAACAAATTTTAATTTACCATATAGAAATGATACTCATAGTCATACCATTGTAAAGAGCCAAAAAAAATGATTTAAAATAACACAGAGATCTTGCATATTGGTCTAGTATTAAGAAAGTTATGAATTTTTATTTATTTAAAATCACATCTTTTTTTGTCCTGTAATTAGACTGAAACAAAGGGAATGGGTGTGACCCTAAACAATGCAAACTGAATGAAAAAAGTGCATAACTTCAGTAGTTTTCATGATATGTACATGGTTTTTGTAATAGATTAAAGAGAAGAAAAAGTCCCTTTTAAGGCTGCAACAAAGCCTGAGTTTGTATTACTAATTATTTAATTAACTAATTATTTAATTAATTAATTAATCTCGACGAGTAGCTCAACCACAAAATATGCCATAACTTCCTTAAATTTCATGATATTTACAAGATTTTGGTAATAGATTATAAACAAGAAATGGTCCCTTTTAAGGCTGCATCAACGCCTGATTTTGTAGTATTAAGTAATTAATTGATTAATTAATCTCGGAAGAGTAGCTCAAGCACAAAATATGCCAGAAATTACTTAATTTTATTGATATTTACATGAGTTTTACATGATTTCTCCCACAAGAAGAGATTGAAATTAAATCACACAAAGAGTCCCACATAAGAAAAGTGACAATATAACAATCAATACTGTATACCTAATTATATTATCAAATTAACTAATTAATCTTGAAGAGTAGCTCAAAGACAAAATATGCCAGAACTTACTTAATTTTCATTATATTTACAAGATTTTTGCATGATTTCTCCTACAAGAAGAGATCGTAATAAAATCACACAAAGAGTCCCACACAAAATAAAGTGGCAATATAACAATCAATGCTGCATACCTAATTAGATCATCTTTCAATATGAAGTCCGCCCCAAGGGCATACACAGAGATGCGGTGTTGAGTGGCATTATCAATAGTGTCCTGGAGTAACCAGTAGGAAACAACATATTTCTTGTCCTTGCTCTGACCAAAGTCGCGCAAACCATGACACTTTCTGATTCAAAATTAACCACTTTCGACGTATAGGATCGTGACAAGACAAGACATTAATAATTTGGGCTACATATTTTTTATTTATCCCCAAAGTGATATTGAACTGATTTGAGCATGTCAGTGTCACTATAGTGTCAGAAGGGAAGCCCTCGTCGCGATGCGGCCCGCGCATGACACTTTCCAATTCAAAATTAACCACTTTCGATGTATAGGATCTTGATAATATTTGGTCTAATGTGAGAAAAGACATTACTAATTTGGGCTGTATATTTTTTATTTATCGCAAAAGTGATTTTGAACTGATTTGAGCATCCAAAAATGAGTGCAAATGTTTAAAATTGTGTCACGAACGAACAGATCATCAGAAATGCAAAATTCGAAAACAATGACATTCAGAAAGCTTTCCTTTATATCTGGTGATCGTGATTCCCCGATAGCCCCATCCGTTAGCCAATGAGGAGTGATTTTGGTAGACATGTCGAGACCCGTTCGCGCACTCCCGATCACAGCGATCGGGGACAACATGGCGGCGACGCATCGCGTGGATGTTAACATACCTATATCATTCATTCACAAGGAATGCCCGTCATTTAAAAAAGTTGTTCTGCTTGATTGCATCCGAACATAGTTACTCCCACAGGCACAGCATTGTCTCTGTGACACTGGCAGAGGTAAATCTGACTGGAACTATGGTAAATAGAGAGAGTTTATAGCCTCATTTTTTGGGGGGGGGGTAAAGTATTTATTCATCTGAATATGACATTTGTCAGCGCTGGAGCACTGGTCTTCCAGACATTTTACTATTGGAATTGACAATCTAAATAATCTAAGTTTGATCAGTGCTGTATTAGTTACAGCACCGATCCTGTAGAATTAAGGGAGTGGCTACTGTTGTATAATGTACAGCACCACTCACTGTAGTTCAGGCAAAAATGGGGAGCAAGACCGAGTAGAAAGTGTATACTTGGGGCAACTCAAACGATAGACTACATCACGGTTCCAGCGGCGTGGTGCATTGTGGGACACGTCAGAGCAAAACATACTCGCAAGAAGCACATGGCTAATGCTAATACACTGGGTGCAGCTATGAAATCTGCTAGTTTCAGCTCATCTCAGCTCTTGTTTGAAACATAGAATACCGACTAAAAAAATATATTTAATAAATTAAGATATTAATCTTTTATCCAGCATTGCATTTACATCAATATAATCAGCACATCTTATGCCATGTGCATTTAGATTTTGACAAATCTAGGCACTCAGACTAGTGTTAGAGCCATAGCCAGAGTCAGTTTTATTTATTTTATTCATGTTTTTATTTATATCCTATGGCTAATGACATATGTAGAAATAGAAAATGAGTAGGGTTAATCAGATATCGGTTATATATTTCTTTGAAACAAGTTCTTGTTGACACATTTGATATTTAGAACAAGAATTACTTCTGGCTAATCAATGGTGATGTAAACATCAGCCTGTAAAGTGACTGAAATTGTATGTTTCTTAGCTCAAAATGCTTAATTATGGAGAGTTGTGTCTTAAACATATTCATTATATTATTATATTGCATCCTTCTGTCCATGTTTGTGCCAAGTTGTTAGGAATATACTTTGGCAGTGGCTACGCATATGTGAGTGTTGTATGCATAGCCTGACGGTCTAAGCATACAGCACTGACTGCACATGCACCTTATGGCTATGCATGCATACATGAGCCATACGTTTAGACCACCTGCCTAAACATACAGCAGGTCTATATAGATAGGAACAATGATCTAGCAAATTTTGGATTGATATAGAATTATTTTGTGTATTTAGGGGCCTGTCAAACATGACCACCTTCATTTGCAGGGTTTCCTCCAAACTTTATCATTATTTTGTTGAAAAAAATTAATTGACATCATTATGTGGAATGACATAACAATTTTAAATGGGTGAAAATGGCCCATATTTGTGAAATTAAGTGAGCCGTACGCATAACCTGGAGGTCTAAACGTATGGCACTGACTGCTTGTGCGCCTTATTTCTGGGCGTATCTTTAGTGGCTGTGGCTACACATACGTGAGTCGTACGTTTAGACGACCTGCCTAAATGGGAGGAAATAGTCCATATTTGTAAAATTAAGTGAGACATCATCATCATGATGTCGGTTGCGATGCGACAAAGACTGCTTTCATTACTTGACTGCCGCTCTCATTTCATGAAAGCTGCCTGCAGAAGTGTTGAAGTGATGCTGGCTTTTGCAAGTTACCAGCGGCACTCTCTCGGGGAGTAAATAGAGGTTCCACACCGGCAAGAACATGTCCAGACAGGTGCAAAACTATTTGTCCCTGCAGTGGCTGGTTGGGAGTTCCATACATCAACCGCCCTTAATGCTGCCACAGTGACATGGTTTTCTGTTTATGGTTTGCTCCCTTAGCCTTCGGTTGTATCAACAACATGTACCACAAGGCAGTGGTTTACAACTCTGCAGGGCAGGGGTGTCAAACTCCCTGAGGTATTGCAATACCTGCATACACCTTTGTGTATGCAGGTATTGCAACCAACCAATTATAGTGCTAAAATTGAAAACAGCAGGTGAGCAGCAGTAACTATCAACACCATGGACATTAATCAAACAAAAACGATCAACTGAAAGGCCAGATCAACTATTCACTGCTAAGATCAAATTCTGTTATTTATGAGCATGATTGAATAATAACGGTGCAAAAATTTAAAACAGCAAGTGAGCGGAAGTGACTGCAATTAGTGTCAACATCACAGGCATTCATTATTTTGTTGGTACATTAGTTGTTTAAGCAGGGGAAATTTCAGTCGCAGCCGGCTGGTCTTCCTCATTCCACTGCTCCTTGCCCTATCCTAGTAATGCCAATCGTCTGGCTCGGAAGCGACAAGTATAAATTTTTAAGTCATTGGTTTGACTCGACCAGGATTCGAACCCACCATCCCACGATCTACCAACACGGGACACAGACACTCTAACTCATTCGGCCATACTGTCCGGTAATTAAACAGAAACTACCCCACAAAAGCCCAGATCGACTATTTAATTACTGCTTCAGATCAAATTCTTTTATTTATGAGTGTGACTTTAAAATGATAGCGTGCTAAAATTGAAAACAGCGAGTGGACAGCAGTCACTGTCCCCGCAAATAATACTCATTCTTCCGCTAATTTGCAAAGCTGTTTTGTTTGTTGCTTTATGCCCTAGCAACATCTAAGGTCAAATCCAACCCCATAAAGGCAGTTATGAAAAAAGCCATTGTGGCTCAAAAAGTCGTGGAGAAAGCCCAAGGGAGGGCCATGAATGTAATAGGTTCGCATGAGCGCTGATAATTATGATTGGACAGGAAATTAAACCAACTTTTAATGGTTTTAAAATTATATTTTCAGTAGAAAATAGCACTTAAAGTGGAAATTTTTGTAACTTCAAATTTCAATCATTTTTTTTGCATTTTCTCTAAAATTAAAACATATACAGTTTTATATGAATGGAAAGCTCGGAATCTCACCTATCTAGGGGTATTAGTACCTTTTTCCTGGGTACTTTGATCAACAAATGGCGTTGTTGCACAAATTGGATGTACACTAGCTAATTCTACTAGGGATACCATGACACATCTCCACCTGGGAATTTACATGGTTTGAGAGTGAAAAATGGGAGTTGGTGGTAGTTTTTATTTAGCTATATCAGGCTTATTTATTTGAATAATAAAATGAATCCAAGACCAGGTTAAAGGTAAGAGAACAAAGGTTGTTTCTGCTGTAATACATTTGTAAAAATCCTTTGTGGTTTGTTTTGCCAAGGTGTTGAAGTGGAGCATTTTTTGACAGAATTTGGCATATTCAACAAGTAATCAGCCTGGGTTTGGGGTACCTACTATAAAGTAAACAAAATAAAAACCTTAAAAGTTATGTACACCAACATAGATGTCTTAACTAGCACTAAAAAGTCATTACTGGAAGTTGAAATCAGTTCTTTGAGACCTGACATTATATGCATCAACGAAGTATGTCCAAAAAATAGATTATACGAGATCAGTAAATTAAGCTTGGAAATAAATGGATATTAAAATCTACTTACCAACTCATTAGAGAAAAGAGGTATGATAATGTACGTTGCAAATCATTTGATAGCAACTCATTTCACACCAAAAAAACGTTTTTGACGAATCAATTTGGTGTGAAATTCTTACTGATGGAGTCATAACCATTTTAGGATGTATTTACTGTAGCCCATCTAGCAGTGAGCAAAACAATAATGCTCTTCTAGAATTAGTCAATGAGGTAAAAGAAATGAAACATGATAACCTGGTTATCGTTGGGGATTTTAACTTAAAAGAAATCGACTAGGCCACTGGCATCTTACATTGCCGTGATGACCACTATGCAAGGATTATTTTCGACCACCTAAATGACTGTTTCCTGCAACAATTTATTCAGGAACCAACCATGTTCTGAGGAAATGAGACCCCAAATCCCTTGGACTGGGTAATTTCCAATAAGGATAATCTTATAGATAACATCAGGAGAGGTGCCCTGATCGGAAAGAGTGACCATGCTGTCATATCCTTCAAAATTGATGTTGAAACAGAAAATGAGACCATCCCACTAAGATACTCATATTATAGAGGGGATTACATTGCCATCAGTAATGATATCATGTCCCAAGACTTGCTAAATAAATTTAAGGAAAGAAATCTGCAAGAGTGCTGGGACCTGTTTCAAAATGTGTTATCAGGTGCTATCAAAAGGCACACTAAGAAAATTCACAACCAGGAAACTTCTTGGTACTCCAGGGATATTACCACTCCCAGAAAATTGAAAAACAGCATGGAATATCTACTTCAATAATAAGACATTGGAAAATTGCGAAAAATACACTATCGCTATGAATGCCGCAAACGGCATTGTCAGTGGACACAAAGAAACTTTTGAGTACAAAATTGTCCAAGACATTAAAAATAACCTGAAAGATTTCTGGAGTTATACTTCACATAAATCAAAAAATGGCAATGGCATACCAGCTCTAGCCAATAGTGATGACAAACTAATCGTAGACGATGAAGGCAAAGCTGAACTACTCAATGAATTCTTCGTCAGTGTGTTTACCAAAGAAAATATGGATAATATCCCACCCTCTCCAGATTCAGGAGTCACAGAATTCATCAGTGATGTTGATATAACGGACAGTAAAGTAGAAAAATTAATTGAAAAACTAAATGTCTCCAAGTGAGACAAAATTGGTTATAATTAAGCAATATTTGACATCATGGTATGTTCAATCTGGTAATGGCGAAAGACTCTCATCCACATCGACACAACTGCGTGCCCACATGTGCGCGCATCCTCACGTACGTTTAAACCGCCAGGCTGTGCATACGGCTCACATGCGCGTACACACTGTTTTCATTCTTTGTTAAGCTAGTAAATAGTTACAGTAGTATGACTATGACTATAGTATGACTGAGTATCATTCAGAAGGGATGTCCGTCATTAAAAAATGTTGTTCTGAATCTGAGTGCTTGCATTGGAACTTAGTTACTCCCACAGCGCTCTCTGTGGCACTGACAGAGGTGAATCTTTGGTCTAATTGGAACTATGCTATATTAAATAGAGAGCTCATTGAGATGGTTAAGAAGGAATATACTTTGATACTCTTCGCTTTTGGTTATTACAAAATCTGCTTGGCTGAATGATTTAACAATTGACCTTCTAAATTCCTTTAAAGTATTATACATGTACAATAGTTGAATAATCTTAAAACTTGATTATGATTATCTAAGAAAATAAAACCCCACTATAATTAGTACAAATAGACTTCCTGTTTTTTTTTGTTTTTAATCGCAATATCTACAAGAAGTAATACAAATATTGCACACTTTATATTTTAAATGTTGCTGCCGGTAACTACTAACTAGTACTATTATCAAGCTGTACTCTTATTCCTAAATATATTTAAACATAAGAGGATAAGTATAAGTAAGTCTACTGTTACTATTATACTATACTATTATCTGGACTGGGGACAAGATTCTGGTTGAGATGATAAATCAATCCACTCTACAGATTTACCTGACTATGCCTGTGAACTGACCGTTATGCCTGAAGGCCACCATATTCAAGTGACTTCGCTAGTTTGTTTGTTTGTGTGTGTGTGGGTGTGTGTGTTTTGTACTTGTAGCCAGTAGGTTATATTATTATTGATTAAGGTTAAGCAAAAACGATTGTCTTACAAGAAAAAAGCTTGAAACAAGTTTGGGGAGATGCAGGGTGTCGATATGCAAATTTTCATTTGACCACAAAATCATTTCTAAGAACGACCCAGATTATACCACTTCAGGGCTTCATCTTATTTGACGAGATCAATCTGCAATAGGATAGGTACATCCTCTATCTTGAACGATGGAAATACCCTGCTAAATATATATCTTTCTGTAGCTGTCATACACAGGGATGCCAGTCTTCCACTAATTAATGAAATTCTAATAATTTCTAAATTTCTCCTTTTTTCATTTAATTTTTTTTTATTAATGCTTTAGACAATTTGAGATGACTTAGCTTTTTTTAATTTTCCAATTTCCATGCATATTCATTGCTACTGATTTTTTTGTTCAAATTCGATTTTTCTATACGTTTTATTTAGATAATTTGGGACATTTAACAACAACAAAATTAATTTTAAAAAAAAGACAATTTTCCATAATTCCACTAATTTCCAGTAGAGGTTTCTACTGGAAAATCTTTATTGGAAAGGGTGGTGCCTCCTGTCACATTACGAGAACAATACCGTCAATGCTGAGCCTACCCGGTCTGTTTTCCACTAATTTCATCAACCCCAACTGGCAGCCCTGCATAAATACAACTTGTAAATACAAGTTTATATAAATGAATAAGTAAAGAAATTCACGGCTCCTTTCCAAAACCAATTCAAGTGGCTTTTCTTTTTTTCAGTCTTCATTCATTTATTCACCACGTGCAGTAGGAACTTCAGTGACTATCTACTGAGAACACAACTGAAGTCTTCTGACGGGCAGTAAAGTACCATGGACTCTAGTGGACGGCAGGTTGGTCGTACAATTTAGGACAAGTCTGCAATGATTTTTATTATTTTTTTGTAAATGAATTTGATTCATATATCAATCTTTTGTCAGCGCCATAGCACTGGTCTTCCAGCCGTAAGTGTTACAGGTATCATTGTATTTACACAATTAAAAACAAATTATTTGCATGCTTTATGGGTTCTTCTTCAATGCTGGTCCTAATTGGTTGGTCCCTCACATTGCAACTGTTTTCTTCTAAATGAATTCTCCTTTTCATACCAAATGAAGACATTTCCTTTCATTATACCCCAAAGAAGCAATGAGAGCAATTTAGTGGGGGGGAAATGTTTGGTTTATTTTTTAATGCAAGAATAGATTAATTTGTCACACAAATATGACAGTTAACGATGGGAATGGTGATACTCTACTGCTTGTGTTGAAAACTACTTCATAGCAGACCAAAATATTCAAACATAGCTAGTTTATTTGCAAAGTTTTAACATGCAAAAAAGTCAGAAAACAAATTTTAGGACTGTTGAGTGTCTCTGTAAAACAATGATGCTTGAAAGTGAGCATAACACATGTTTCACAAGGTGTCACATCATGAAACACATGTTCACCTTCAATTTTCACAATATCCAACCATGAAAACCAGGAAAAACCCTGCCTCTATAAATAGCATAGCATCATAGATGCCTAATTCTGAACATAAAAGTTATCATATTATTTCCTAAAAATGCATTAAAAGTGCAATAAAAACTTGTGTCATGGGTGAAACACGTTATGGAGAAAATTTATGTGGCTATACAAAATCCAACAATGGATCAAATCTCTTCTCACCACAATTTTCAAATATACCGTGGTTATCTACACACCTACTGATGATGTGGTGTTAAGTCATAAACAGGATGTTGTGCTATTATGATATTACTGTGGTGTGTCACACATCGATGAAGAAGAAACACACATTCACCTGTTGTCATCTTCATCCTTAAGTCATCACAATATTTATTTTTACATAAGAAAACTTATAACACTCAAAATAAAACTTGCATACATGTAATGTGTACAAATAATGCCCTGAACAAATACATTTTTTGCATGGTATTAGCAGTTTCTAACCCAAGTCATTATTGAGTATCACATGAAACATGCGTTACATGTTATATGAATCATGTGTTACAATTCCAAGAACATCAGAAGTTATGGAAGTGTTCCAAGATTACGTTGAAATATATCCACTGCATCAAAAACTAATAAGCATAAATACTTGTTCATCCTCTGTGGTATTTGTTTCATCATGAAGAAACAACTTTTCCTTTCCATGTCATGCATGTTTCAGTGTCACGATTTAGTATGTTCTCTGTTCTACTCTCAAGTGCACAAACACTCATAAAATTGCACTTAGTTACTCCTAGTGACTACTGTTCAAAACCAACTAGGAAATAATATGGGTCTTGTTCTAAATATTACATAATGATGGTTTTTGTGTCACACCGAAACACACGTGACGTTCTCCACTTGGTCATGTTCGAAGCCACCCTGACTTGCAGTCATGGTCCAAACTGCTTTTTAAAAATTTGTTCCTTAAAATTGGATGTATGCGGAACACAGCAAGCCTAATTGGGATGGGCTGTAACATTTCAGTTTTGACCTCCGATTCCCCCTTTTTAGGACCAGCACTGAAGAAGAACCCTTATATAGTGTCTTGAAATGTGATGTAGATTCTGAAATTAAAGTGATTGTGTTCAAAATTCAGTATCCAGATCAGGTGGCGTACGTTGGATGGAGTGCATCTTCCCACCAGCCCGCCAACCAGTCAGCCTACCAGCAGCAGGCGACTATGTACTACAGCCAGCCGCAAACGCAGACACAGCCAGCGCAGGCCGCCTTCCCGCAACAGCAGCAGCCTAGCGCTGGACCCTACTCATTCCCGCCACCGCCTTTACCCGGACATCACCTACAGCCCCAGCTGCTGCCAATGCAACCTTCCACTGAGGCATCCAGTGAGCTACGTGTGAGTATTGTGTGTAAAGTGTGTACGTGTACAATGTACGAAAAGACGCACCACTCAGTGCTTTCATATAGGAATTTCTTAAATAATTTTCAAAGCTTTGATTTTCCATGAATTAAACGGTGATGGTCATTCCAGTGGTGTTTATTTTAAACTACCACTGACAATCATGTGGGATTAATTTGATTTATAAGTGATGCTAATAGATTAAAAAAAGAAAAAATTAGTGGTCCTTTAAAAATGTTTTTCTCGGATGTACTGAACCTGCAATTTATTCCAATAAGTTAAATTTGTTGTATCATGTACAATTAAATTTTGTTAACCAATGTATTGTTATATGGTTTTGAACATGTGCATGTACAGTTTCATACCATTTAGATAATTGGAAACCTGTTTCCATGTTTTATTTGTTTAATTCTATCACAAACACAAACCTTCATCTCAGTTATTTTAATGGATTAAGATTTCACATGTATGGCGTTCAGACTGACTAGGATAAGGCGAGAAGCAGTGGAATGAGGAAGACCAATTGTCTGCGATTGAAATTGTCACTGCTTGATCAACTAATGTTCAAAATTTATTTAGTTTTAAATTAGCGTTGCAGTAAAATTCCTGGGTTATATCTATGCCATTGTGCTTATATTTTAGCAGAGTGCGAGTTACGAGACGAGTGTGTACATCGGGCTGGATGAAGCACCCGCTGAATTCAGACTGGCATTCCGGGTGATAGGCGAGAAGGTATTTGAAGAGTTCAGGCGCAAACCACATAAACGCCAATCCAATAATGTAGTTTAAATAAAATGTTTGTACCTGAATATAATTTTAATTCTCACTAATTCCACTTTTCATCTGATCATATGGTTATGGAGCAATGAACAAAAAAGTAGGAATAGAAAAATATTAACCTTCTGTAGGTTTGATTCCAATGTTTATCTCCATTTTTGGATTGGCGTTTATGTGATTTTGCGCCCGAACTCTTCATTTGCCGTTAATGGTGAAATTGTTCAATTTCTTTTTTTATTTCTTAGTATTATTTAAAATTTAAAGAAAGACAAAATTCCTACATGAACTGATAGTACTGTGCTATTAATATTGAATTTGAATTTGAATATTGAATTTCATCTAGTCTCATTAGGCTAAATTTCTCCATGTGGGCTATGACTTCTGGTAGAAATCTTCTGGTAGTAGGCAATCATTTGGTCCTGCACTTAGAGACCAACACTCCCTAAAAGGCTTCTCACAGTATTGTTTGAACATTGTACGCAGGGTCAGAACTTGGAGTACCTGAGTCGAACGACAAATGCCAGGGTGATCCTGCGGGGACGTGGAACGGGTATCGTCAATAACAAGCCGCTCCACATCTTTGTCGGGTATGACAATCTGTCTTCGAAATTATTTGTTTCACTAGAATTGCCCATTTGGTCCATGACCGGACGTGGTGGCTGAAACTTTGAAACTTGGTCGCATCAAACCAATGACTTGCCAAATTGATACTTGCCGGCACCTAGCCTGGCTCTCGGCATTACTAGGATATGGTAAGGACTGGTTAGCTTAGTATCAGGATAATGTGACTGAGTGGAAAATCGCGTCTGGTCTCTTAGAGGGGCAGCACTATAAAGTTGCCATGAATGCGCACTGGCATCTATTGGCCTCCTCGTAATTTAAGTGCACCATGCAGATTACTTATGTGCTAATGCACAACCTAACGCGAGGACGAACTGGTTTCTAAATCAGAGTGAATTATGGTATACCTAGGGTCCGTACGGGGCCTGGAAAGTCTTCAATGGTCTTGAACTTTATTTGCCCAATTTCAAGGCCTTGAAAAGCCTTGAATTTAACATGTTTTGGGTAATTAGTCTTGAAAAGTCTTGAATTCCATTAAACTGTCCACACCAATCTAAATTAGTCTGAAATTGCCATTCACCAATGTTTCCCCCCCCCCCCCCCCCTGAATTCCTATGAAAAACCTTGAAATAGCATTGAATTCCATATTTTCGGATGTTCACGGACCCTGGGTATATCCTAATTATGTGTAGTAGTCTGCAATGACCTCTCAGGCAAGTAGCCACATAGACAGGTAGGTTTGGGTAGGTGGTGATATAAGGGAGCTTAGGTGGTGTAATGGTTAGTACACGTCCCGGAATGTAAAGGGATGTGGGTTTGAGTTCCACTCTAGGCGCAATATTTCCCATTTTCATCACCCCCATGACACTGGTTGCTGTGACCATGACCCTGTACAAGCTATGCGCTGTATAATTGTTGAACCTACCCTGTGTATGTATGTGTTAGTGCATTGCATGTATGTATGTAATTGTAAGCATTAAAAGACTTACAATTCCAGGGGGGTGAGTGTAGTAGCCTGCACTGACCTCTCAGGCAAGTAACCACATAGATAGGCGTGGGTAGTGTGGTGATATAATTGAGTCTAGGTGGTGTAATGGTTAGCACACTGGTCGGGAATGCAAAGTGATGTGGGTTCGAGTCCTGCTCTAGTGCAATATTTCCCATAAGGCCCCAGATGTTGGCTTAAACCCATTTGAAATCGTCCCCCCCCCCCACTCCACTACCGCCCTACCATTAAATATGTCTATGCATATGTAAAATGATATCTTTTGATTATAATATGCACACTCCTCCACTTCTAGACACGCTACTTTGGAAGGGAAAGAAGAAGCCGAAAGCTTGGCAAACAATTTGGTTCGCGCAGTAAGTTTGTGTTGAATGAAGTTTAACAAAATAATCTCTGCGGCTGTATATTTGACAGTATATTAAGGTTAGCTCGTAAGTCACACAGCATCACTAAGTTATTTTTAATTCGGATATCATTTTATTGTAAATATAGCCTCTTGTAATTTTAGCTGTGCTTTTTGCTAATTAGCTTTTTGACAAATTTAACCACTTCACAATTTGAATCTGAGATCTATTTTGCTGTTATTTTAAAACAAATTTGATCATTTCAGAATTTCAATTAAAATTGTATGTAGACATAAATGTGATAACCACATTTTAATAAGGAATTGGCAGAATACATTCTACTAACTGGTAGCCGTGAATATGGCCTTTACTGCTGACATGGCATTAAACCACCAATCAATCAATCAATCAATCCCATTTCAATTAAAGGTATACAAATAAGAACAAATAGCTTTAAAATAAGAACATTAGAATATTAGAAAATTACGTTCAAAATATCGTACAAAAAAACGATGATTTTGGTAAATACGAATATTGCAACAAAATTAATAATTGTTTTAAATTGGCTAAATTGTGAGAAAAGACAGCTTACATTAGTTTAGCGTTTCAGAGTTTAATATATATTTGCTTTGCAGGTCAAAGAGGAATACGCAGACTGGCTGAAGGAGAAAGGCTATCCTAAAGACAGTGAGTTGTCTAGTTGAATTGCTTTAATTTACGCACACGGACGCAGTGGTCAAATCTGTAGAGTGCAGGCTTCCCGTGCAGAAGGTCGGGAGTTCGATTCCCAGTCGAATCAAACCAATGACTTACAATATTGATTCTTGTCGTTATTTAGCCTGGCGCTCATCATTGCTCTGGCGCTCGCCATTACTAGCAACATCTAAGGTCATATCAGGACGGGCGTCGATTGATGACAGTGCGCACTCATGGTGACTTTATAGTGCTGCCCCACTGGGAGACCAGGCCACTGGCACTATGGCCTGATATCCCAGTCACATTATCCTGACACTAGCTAATCAGTCCTTGCTCTATCCTAGTAATTTCGCATGCCAGGCTAGGTAATGACAATTATCAATTGTGTAAGTCATTGGTTTGTCTAGGCCAGGTTTTGAACCTCTGACGGTCGACACGGGAAGCTAGTGCTCTTACTGATTCGACTATAAAGTCACCATGAGTGCGCACTGTCACAAGTCGGTACCCATCCTGATATGAACTTAGATGTTGCCAGGATGTAAACATCCCCCCACCCCCACCCCCAATAAAGAGTATTTAGTGATTTTCTCTTTTATTCTAAGTACGTAGGGTGCCTGCTTCCCATATGGCGTGTAGTGCGTTTGATCTATGATGGAGTCGAACCAAATACAGATGAACCTCGATCCAACGGACTAATAGGGGGGAGCAGTTGTCCGTTAAAGCTGTTTGTCCGTTGCAGCGACGAAATTGCTTTATCTATAGGTGCCATAGTGATAATGTGGAAAACAGAGTCGGTACCCATCCTAATATGACCTTAGATGTTGCTAGGACGTAAAGTAGCGGTCCAACGGACACCGATGCAATGGATTCCGGATCCAATGGACACAATCCGGGAGTTTTAAAAGTTCGGACCAGATATTCACTCTAGCGGATTGTGTCCGTTGGATCCGGAATCCGTTGCATCGGTGTCTGTTGGATCGAGGTTCATCTGTACTTACAAAATTGATATTTGGTGCACAAAATCTGTATTTGCTGCACAACATCTGTATTTCGTGCTATCTTGCGTGATCCTAAGGATTACTACAGTGAGATTCGAACCAACACATCTGCCATTCCATGACTAGAGCATTCTAGTCATTAGGTTATCTAGGTTCGCTGATGCAATCAACCTGCCTGTGTATGTAGCATTTCACCTGGGGAGGTCAGGACACCTGAATATATTAGGATACGGCAAGGACTGGTGTATTCACTTAGGATAGTATAGTATACCTGGATGAAAAATCTCCGCGATTTTGAGGATCTCCGCGATTATTTTGTAATTTGCAATGTAATCTGTGTTGTTTCTAAAATATCTAAGATGTAAAACTCTAACAAACAGTCTAGATCTTTCTATTTTCTCCATCCACCATATAATATCCGGAAACACTTCAGACATTTAACTCTATCTCAGGCATTTTCAGTGACGGCCGACATTGGGTTAGCGGTCGGTTGGTGTTGGGCCTCCCCTGTAGTAAGTTGGGGTGGATCGCCACGAAACGCTGGAATTCTCTGATAGGCTTAGCATTGTCAGGGAATTGTGGGAAAATGCCGGAAGTCAGGTTTCCTCTAACACTCTCCTAGCACTCGCTTAACTCCATTCTACTGTAAAACCAGTACAGACTATCCTTGGAGACTGTTTTTCTATTGTTGCGACTCTTTTATTATCACCCACCTCACTGTCGAGTTTCGCTTTTCTTTCTTTGAGGTCAGTTTCATTCGAATGAAAATGTGTAGGATACCGATGTCTTTTGGTGCTACAAATACAGTAAAATCTCTCTAAATCGACTGACCATGGGACCGACTTTAAATGGTCCATTTAGGAAGGTGGTCGGTTTAAGGAGTTTTTTTAACTATTACAATGGTATTGTATGGGCGATCGTTTGGGACCCAAATAAAGTGATCGATATAGGGAGTGATCGATCTGTGGAGGTGGTCGATTAGAGAGGTTTTACTGTATATTAAAATTCATTTGCGCTGTTTATTCTAGAGCCAGCTGCTCCAGTAATCGGTGAAGGCGTAAAACCACCCACACAAAATGCCGCTGCCCGGCCCCGGGAAATGCCAAGGCTGAGGATCACAAGAGGTGAGAAAAAATACAAACCCTAACACTTGTAATTATTATGCCGCCAAACAGATCATTCGATTAGACAACTGGTCTTTATAAAATTTAAAAAATGGAAATATTTTTTCATTTGACTGGATGCAGTGGTTGCATTGGTAGAGCGCAGGCCTCCCGTGTGGAAGGTCGGAGTTAAATTCATGGTCAAGTCAAACCAATGACTTACAAAATTGAAACTTGTCACTTCCTAGCCTGGCTATTGGCATCAATAGGGTAGGGCAAGGACTGGTTGGCTCAGTGTCAGGATAATGTGACTGAGTGGGATATCCTGTCATGGTGCTGGAGACCTGATTTCCCAGTGGGGCAGCACTATAGAGTCACAATGAGTGCGCATTGTCACAAGTCGGTACCCATCCTAATATGACCGTAGCTGTTGCCAGGATGTAAAACTCCAACAACAAACCCCCCTCGCCCCAACACCTCATAGTAGAAAATGGGGATGCCAGCCAAAAACACCCCACTGTATTTTATGGTAAAATTAAATTAAATTCATTTCACTTTTAATTCAATTCTATACAAGAGAAACATCATTTAGAGTTAAAAAAATGCTTGCAGCTTTGAATGGAAGTGTTTTATTATTCCCCATTTGCACACGCCTATCTGTCGCCAACTTCAGGCCTTGAATACATAATATTGCAGCCAAAGAGTAGTTATGTTGGTGATATTATATTCTCGTGGGTTAACGCCCATGTATTGGTTATTGCCCACCCCCCACTTGGCATAGTTCCTAAACGCCCAGCCCTTAAACGCCCCCCCGCCCCCCCACTTCAGTGATTTGCCTAGCGTTAACCCGCGATAATACAGTAGTATAAATTCTAACTGCTTTTTTTGCTTCTATCTTTCTCTCTCTCTCCATAATTCGTTTCCCAGACCCCGGAGGCCGTGTAGAGGTACGTCGCGAAGATGGCGGGAGACGTAAGTTTGTTTGTTGGGGTTTTATGTCTTAGCACCAGCTCAGGTCACATCAGGATGGGTACCCGACTTGTGTGACAGTGCACACTCTTGGTGGCTTTAGAGTGCTGCGAGACTGGGCTGCTTGCGCAAATGACCCAATATCTTACTCAGTCACATTATCCCGGTGCTGAGGTTGGTTGTTGGGGTTTTAATGAAATTGCACAAGTGCTGCCCAGTGGTGAAAACAAGTGTTAACACACTTATCCGTTATGAGCAGGGTAAATCATCAGACATAAAAGAAAATCCTAAAAAAAATCCAAAACAATATTTTCAGATTCTTACAAGCTAACACCTAAGGCTAAGTAAGATTCCATATACGCAGTATGCGAATGCAGCAAAAAATGTAAAAGCATGTAAAGTCTCAGTAGTGTTTCCATATGTCCGAATGTGATTGCGAACGCGGCAAGTGGATTGACCCATGGACCGATCGGTGCGAATGCGAATGCAGCTGCATGTGCCATAGAAAACAATAGTAACTTTGACTTTCCTTCACAAATTGTTAGAAAGAAACACCGAAAATCGCATCGACATTTAGGCCGCATTCACATGGCGCATACCACATAGATGGAATCTTAGTTTAACTGTACTTGCGAAAGTATCTAACTGTGGCTTTATTAGTTGACTAATTGCTAGGGTAATGTACACGCCTATATGGAGCAACATTATTTACACATAACCTCACCATAGATTTCGGCTTTTCTTTGCCACAGACCACTTCCATCCCTGCTGTGTACTCATTCTATGCTCCCTTTGCTTGCAGCGCCCCCTAGGCATGAGGAACTTCGCCGGACAGAAATTAACCGTGAGTATTTTGTTCAACGTATTCTATTTGTCTAAATAATATGTCGTTTTTTTTGTTGTTGAAGATTTATACTGCCTATCATGGATAAGCCTGAATAGGCTTGTTTTCACCATTAGACAGTTTGTCGATAGAAAGCCCGAGCCTACACTTTTACCGACCCAAGGGATTTTTAACCTCCCACACCACATAGATATGGTATGAGAGCAACTGGCCTTTGATGACGCTGTAAGTTATACACAGCGGTGGAAATCCAAATTGGCAGAGGTGGGGGCACGGGGAATCGAACCACTGACCTTCAGATTAGGAGTCCGACCTAGAAAAAAAGTCAGACACTCTAACCACTCCGCCACAGAGAACACCACCGTGATGTTTGCAGTGGCAATGGTCCCACTGGTGATTCATACATGAGAATCTTCCAGCATTCCAGATTTTTTTAATCTGCCCGATTTTTTCCGGATATGGTAAAAATTGTGCCTGTTTTCACATAAAACCCTTGAAAAAGCTAATTTCCAGTGAGCCTCGCCTTTTATGCCAATTATGTAAAACTTGTCGATGAAAATGATTCAATTACATAATTATAGGATATACTAAAACATATGTTGCTGAGAAAATATTCAGAAACTTTGATCTTGTGGTACATTTTGAACACGTGAAAAACCCTTGAAACCCCATGAAAAACCTGTGTATGAAAATCTCCAAAACCTTTGGAAACCCTTTTCAAATGTTTGTATGATCCCTGTTTAACGGAAATAAATATATTCTTGTTTGCAGTTGGCCGTGTCGAAGTTCGACAGGAAGACAGTAGACGTAAGGAATCTCAAAAATGGTTTTAAGAAAAGAAAAAGAAAAAGAAAAGTCTATTCAAGTGGTTTTATTGATCTGAATAACATGTTATCCATGCCCGAGAAACTGGTCTTCAAACCTTATTTCAAACGCTGCCTTAAAGTGATTGTAAATCTGAATACCATGTTATCCGTGCCTGAGAAACTGGTCTTCCAACCCTTATTTCGAACACTGCCTTAAAGTGGTTGTAAATCTGAATAACATGTTATCCGTGCCCGAGAAACCGGTCCCAACCCTTATTTCGAACACTGCCTTAAAGTGATTGTAATTCTGAATAACATGTTATCCATGCCCGAGAAACCGGTCCCAACCCTTATTTCAAACGCTGCCTTAAAGTGATTGTAAATCTGACTAACATGTTATCCGTGCCTGAGAAACTGGTCTTCAAACCTTATTTCGAACGCTGCCTTGAAGTGATTGTAAATCTGAATAACATGTTATCCGTGCTGGAGAAACTGGTCCCAACCCTTATTTCGAAGGCTGGCTTAAAGTGATTGTAAACCTTCTCTGTTCTACTGGAATGTTTAGGTGTTGTCAAGATTCCACGGTCGGAGCATTCGGCCCTGGACAGATTAGGCCCGCGTGTTCCTGTTCGATGTAAGTAATAACCGTTGCATATTTGGGACTGGATCAGTAAGTTCGCAAATACCAACTCCACAGACATATGTAGATAAGACAAGGCAAAGATAGACATCAGGTAGTCATAGTTTAGGATGTCCCTCAGGCCATATTGTCCGTACTATTAGGTGTGAAGGAATACTCATTAGATGGGGTTGCAAACAACAACAAAAAATGCAAGAAAAAAAGAGCTCTATATTACCTGTTTGATAAATGTAATTGAATAAAAAAAGAAGTAATTCTTTAGTCGGATATGTTTAACCAATGTATGACCCCGAATAGCCGATTTTTACCTTTTGTTCTTGTGGGTGGGGGTGGGGTGTCGTTAAACATACAAACAAAAAAAAGCAACAACTAAATTTATATTTGGGTTTGAGTCAAAGAATTCTCTCATCTATCAAAGAGATGCTGCCAGCCTGGAAGGTAGTGTTAGTTGTAAATATAAAGCAGAAGTGCCAATTCTCCCCCGATTTGCCGGGAGATCTCCCTAAAAGATAGCAAAATAACCCCAAAAACCAATTCTCCCGATTTGACGTGAAATCTCCCTAAAATATAGCAAAATATCTCCTGATTTCCTGCTTTTAATTTGCAATGTTCTGCCAAAGAATCATTTGAGCTTGTTAAAAACAAAATTTTATCCACATTTCTTCCTTAAAATGCACCAGAATGTGCAATTTTGAATAACTTTTTGCAAAAAACATGGCATACACAAAAGAACCAAAGTTAAATTACTAGAAAATAGGAGAATAATTCATTTGAAAACATTAGCATATAGCTAAAGTCAAAACATTAAACTTCTAACAAAACCACAAAGGGCTACTAGAGCAAATAATGCGCCACTACTAAAGCAGACCAGAAGCCAAATAAAAGCTCATGAGAGAAGCACGCTGGAAATGGCTGCCAAGGTGTGGAATGCCCAAATGGTAAAGGAACGACAAATTCCTGACCTAAAAACTTACAAAGAATATCTGTGCAAAATAAGGCTAGGAAACCCCCACTAATCTACACTGCAAAGGGGCATATGATATGTCACGGCCCACCAGCGGGACGCCCAATGGAAGGTAACCATGCCTAAAGTAGCCAGATAACACCCCACACAGCTACGTACAAGCCTATGATATGTAAATAGGAGTAGGCTAGTCTAGTAATAAGAGTAGAAAAAATAAATAAACATATACCAAGAAAATCCAAAAAAACTAACATAGGCTATTAACCATACCAACCAATTATCTATCTGCTACTGAAATGCAGGCAAACAAATACCTTATCAGCAGCCACTGTGTGGTAAGATAACACCAACACTACAACTGGCCAGCATTGAAAACAAGCCTGGGTACCCGGGCTTATATGCTATGGACAGTATAAATACAGCCTCAATAAAAAAAATTAAAAAAGATTTTCGGGGGAGGTTGCCCGAACCCCCCTTCCCCCCCTCATTGTGGGAGGGGGCTAAACCCCCCCTCTAACACCCTTCCCCCTTCCTCCACGATATTTCTCCCTATTTACAATTTGTATATTACGGCGACATCCCTACTCACACTTTTATCTACATGGCCCCTCTGTATGAAGGAGTCTTCAGTAAATAACAATTTGTGAGAATAGTGGACAAATATGAGTTTATACAAAAAAAAAATCAAGATGAAATTAAGACGAGTTACTATTTATTGTAATATTTGAGTGAAAATTAATCGTTATTTATTGAATAATGATGGGTTAATAGGCAGCTATGTGGCAGTTTTGTTCCGACGCTGACTCTTGTTGGGTTGAATCCTATAGTGTTGTGTGCCCATGATGGCCCAGAACAGCTTTCTTTCAGCTGGTAGGAAATATGACGCGTGCATAAGTTGAGGTGCTTCTGAGTATTTCCTTTATTTAAAAGAAAAAAAATTGACTTAGCCGGAAATCTTTATGGTAATCGATTATGACAAAATTCATAGTTAGATGTCGACTGGGTCAGTGTCATATCACGCGGAATGGCTACTTTCAAAGAAAGTGTGTAAGTGGAAAGAGTTTGACGTGTGATAAAATATTTGAGTTCTCTCTTTTAAGGCTACAATGTACAGAAGGAGAAATACGGTAAAACCTCTCTAGCCGACCACCTCCACAGATCGACCACTCCTCTATATTGATCGCTACATTTGGGTCCCAAACGATCGCACATACAATACCATTGTAATGATAAAAAAACTCCCTCAACCGACCCCCTCCCTAAATGGACCATTTAAAGTCGGTCCCATTGTCGGTCGATTTAGAGAGGTTTTACGGTGTATTTATTAATCATGTAGCTGTGTATACAACTGAAGAACTATACCAGACTAAACAACCTCCCCCACCCCCAAAACACCAACCAACAAAGCAAAATGTCCTGAATTTTTTCTTCCTTTAAAAAAACCACCATATTCTTGGTTTTACAGGTGTACTTGAGGATTTTCAAATTACTTACATCTTTGACATTCAGTTAACAAACAAAGTCTTCGAACTTCAGCATTCATTTAACACTCAGCGCCACCTATCGAATTGACCACCGTATTGATGCTACCACTTATTTCCCCACTAGAGGACGCCACTGTTTTTGAGGGCGCCACTATAGCACAGTAAAGTGAATTTGTATGTTTTAGTGCACTACTATGGCTAATTATTTTGGTATACTGCTGAATGTTGAATTTTTTTTCTCGAGATCTCTTAAAGCTGCATAATCCAATGAAAGCATAACATTTTCTAAAACCAAACACATGCCTAGATTTGATCCTGCATATCCAACTGATTGGATATTAGTGCGACATTTATTGCAGTTTAAGCCCATGTACCACGCTAAAAATAACGGGTAGACCAAGCCTGTGTCCAGCATTTTGGTGTACACGCCAAAATAAATTTGTATGGTTTTCAATTCAAATATCTCCAAAGGTACTTCGTAAAATAAGAGGTTCAATCAAAGTAAATTAGATTATAAAAACCTAATATATTTATCTAAAATTACACCAAACTACACCATAGGATTATGCAACTTTAAGCTATTTTTAGTTCTCAACTTTTACATATATATATACAGTGAAACCCCAAATTAACATGCCCCGATTTAACGCGAATTCAGAACCCCAATTTGGCTTGGCCCATTTTTTCCCTGCGATGTCTTTTTATGGACCCCAATGATCGCGTTATAGCAGGTTTTCACTGTATATATTTGTTTTATTATGAATAATTAATTTGCAAGTTGACACTTCCTGCAAATGGTGTCCTGTTATGGGGATTCATAAATGCAGGCGTCATCCTGCTGTGGGAGTGTAAGAAAGCAGGTGGCGGTCTCGGTGGTTTAACATCCTGGTTATACGGGTAATTGAATAGCAACACTGTAACTAATGCGCATTTATCATCTTCATTGCTAAATCCTTTTTGTTCATTTTCCTAGTAAAGCGTCTCAGGTCGCACATAGCTTTAGTATAAATGCCTATATGTGTGCTTCCCTTTCCAAATTTCTTTAGATTTCAATGCAAAATGGTTATTTGATGTCTTTTTACCTCTTTTTAAACATTATTATTATATAATTGATTCCATTGGGCTGGAAGAGTTGACTTAGAGGTTTACTAAGTTCTGTACTAATATATCCAAATTATTAAAGCAAATCAGTGAATGTGTTCAATTACTTCATTTTTATATAAATTTGTATTGGTATGTCACTGAAATTTATTGAGTCCTCAAGATACATGTGAAACCAAGATGGAGTTATGATTAATTCTATTCTTATTACTGTTTTGGAATTAGGTCTATTTTGATAGCTTTATGCATCTAATATCTAGATGAACAGCCAGGTGGTTCATACAACCACCAGATGGGCCCTCTGGCAGGGGAGCACCGACGCAGTAGGAGCAGGTCACCAATTAACAGGTCTGAACAGCAGCGAGATATGGGTTCACCACCCCGAAGACTGGAGGATCTAAGTAACCGACTTGTTCATGTTCGTCAAGGACCCGGAGGAGCCGAGGACTTACGGTCTAGAATACAAGAGAGATCACGAGATCTCAGTGCAAGAGAGGAGCGCATTCCAAAAGAATCTTTGATGATTACAACAAGGCAGGATAGCAGGGCTGTACAAACTCCCATAGATGAGCCTCCAAGACATGCTCATATTCTACCAAGACCTGCTAGCAGGCCACCAAGACCCGATGATAGACCACCAAGACATGATGATCGGCCACCAAGACATGATGATCGGCCACCAAGGCATGACGATAGGCCACCAACTCTTGACAATAGGCCACCAAGACCAGATGATTGTCTACCAAGACAGAATAAGTGGGAGCATAGGCGGAATGAAGATAGCAAGGATGACAGACGCGACAGTAGGAGAGATGATAGGCAAAATAATGGATTTAAGGATAGGCGAGAGGAAAGACATGATAGATGGGATGAACGACGAGATGATGGGAAAGAGGAACTAAATCGACCACGTCCTAATCCTTTCCGCAGGGCCAGTCGAGAATATATTCCAGAACGAAGACAACCTAACACCGCAATGAATAGGCCACCTGCTAAGCTCCATGGTGGACAATTTGGGATGGCTGCAATGGCATTAGTAGGAACAAAGAAGAAGGATGGAGGACGACCACCATTCTTTGTTCCTGGGATACGTGGAGAGGCTCTGAAAAAGTTCCTTGAGATGCAAGACTATTCCAAGCTGACTCCCATCTTTGTCGTCAGAAAAGGTAAACGCATATATTGTATTGCTTTCTAATTTAACTTGTCTAATTAAAATGATATCTTCTGTTTTGTTTTCTGTTCTATATTTCATATAATAAGACGAACACAACAACATTTGTGCCTTTGTGTGTGATTTGGATGTTCATTTATGCAATGTTGAAATGAAAATAACATGGACTAAAACTTGCCACTGTTTTTCATCTTTTAAATAAAGGACACGATGCTGTACAAAACTACATTTGGGTGCTTGGAGATACCATTGCGTATTTGGCAGCTCAGCGTGCTGCTGACCATCCGGCCGGACCAAACCTTGAGGTTCCGAAGACGATGATTCTGTGGTTTGGTTATCCTGGACTGTCCTTCAAAGATGTTCCAACAATAGTGAAGGAAAAGCTAGCCATGAACCTGCCACCGGATGCAATCATTTTGCATGTTGGTGGTGAAGACCTTGTGCATTATCCTGGCAAAATGATTCAATTGGAGGAAGATATGGCAGTCATGGTTGGCAACATTAAGAAGCTGCTGCCCCATACTCATATATCCTGGTCCAACATACTACCATGGAGGAAGTATCCTTCTGGAGCGTTTTCTCAGGCCGTGTATAAAACACTGCGGCTTAAGATTAATTTCAATGCTAAATGTCTCATGAAGGACTACAAGGGCTCAACTCTATACCATGACAACGATTTTAATTGTTCGCATGGAGAGCCGTATCACAAGAAGGGATTTTACCCCTCTGAGGAAGGTGCACGATGCATGGTGGATAACTTTGCATCCATCATTAAAGACCTGGTGACGCAGCCTTCAAATCGCTAAGGATTTTGATCACAGCACAGTGAAACCTATTGCGGATGATTAATATCCAGTTACAGCAATCAAATGGACTCCTACCTGTTAGCCAATGTGATAAGCGGTGGCTTAATGCAGCAATTGGCATACGCCACTGTAATGGATCCACCCGTATTAAGTTACTTCGCTGATCATGCAGTTTTCCATAAACACGAGGTGGTTTGCTGATTGTTGCTTCACAAGACTGAAACCAGTTCGCTTTGATTTCGGTTGGACCAGCAACTGAAACCAGTGATATCAGTGATCATGATGGGACTGGAACTTGGAACTGTGAATGACTGTACTGATTGCACTGGAAGATGACTGAATCTGCTTATTAACTCTACCAGTCGCAGTGGAATAAGACTGGAACCAGAATGATTTGTGACTTTACTGATTGCAGTGGAACAGAATTAAACTCAGTAATCGTTGACTTTGCTAATCACAGTGAAACAAGACTGGGATCAGACATGAATTGTCACCTGAGTGATTGCAATGGAAGAAGATCAGATCCAGTCATCATTGACTTTACAGATTACAGTGGAACAAGACTGGAACTAGGAATGATTTGTGACTTTTCTGATGGCAGTGGTGGGAATAGAACTGAAAGTTCTACTGTTGATTTCAGTTGGACAGTGCGGAAACTGTCATAAGTGGCAGGGAAGCGACTGGGAACAGGCAGCCAAAGTAACTTGTGTGATCACAGCGAAACAAGTCGAACCATGTCTGCTTTGTGACCTTACTGATGGGAGTGGAACGAGACAAACCATTTATCATTGTCGATTTCAATGATATCTGAAACCAGTTTACAGATTGTAGCGAAGCTCAAGCTGTCATGATGCTTCTACGAGTAATGTCATTTTATTCCACGGTGTACCATATGTTAATTGAAGTGGGTTCACACCTATCGGCTTGGCCAGAAGCATCTTCAATATGTCTTCATCAGTTGTGAAAGGAGCCTGAATTTGTTGGTGTGGATAACTACGATACTTTCATGACGAAGCTGTGCTATTTTGACATTGGAATGGAGCTGACCTACTTCTGCCTTTTCATTTATATGAGAAAGGGCTCCTTGAACTTCCTTGACAAGTAACATTACTCATATTCTTTTACAGTCAAACTGACAGGAGCCGGATATTTCTGGTGTTGCTAATCTTTGCCCACTAGAATGGTTTCTTTCCGCCATCAGTTGAAGATATAATAGACACTTTCCACCACCAACCCGTCCTCTGACGTCAGTGGAAGAACTAATGAGTAATGTGGGTAGCAGCTGTATGGAAGAGGCTTTATATAGGATTTCCACTGCTAACCCGCCCTCTGATGGCAGTGCGAAGGAGTGCGGTATCACCTCCCTGCATATGCTCCGCTGGAAGAGGTTTATTTGATTGGCTTACACTGGTAATCTCCCCGCAACATTAATCAACGAACAAGTCATTATAATTTATAGTCTTCAGAATTTCTGCCTACCTTAATAAAGTGATACACTTATCACTTACATTAGGACATTCATTTTCTGAACTTTGCTTATCTTCATAGCCACTGCCTGTCAAGAATATGGAAATGACCTTTGTCCATTTTAAATCTGGTGTTGAATGGAAACTGGTTCTGCAATGGATTTGTAAAATTGATGTTTTATTATTTCATGCTAGAAAATTATTAATGGTTGCAGATTATATTCTTTATATTCCTATGACATTTACAATTTAATAGAGGTGTGCGTCATGTGTGTAATGTTATGCATAGAGCTCTCTGGTAAGAACATTAACTGAACTTTATTCACTTATTGTCTTGAGGTACCCAGTTAAAGTTGCATAGTCTGATGGTTTTGAGTTTCTGTCATTTTCTGAGATTATATTAGGCTGATCGTTATAATCTACCTTACTTTATTTTGAAGTGACATTTATTTTAAATAGCTAACTTTTGAGATGTTTGACGTACAAACATGCAAAATTATGTTTGGCAAGCATGCCAAAACTCTGACACCATAGGCTTCTGCAGTAACAAGTTCTATTAAATTGCCCCAGTATTCCATTCTGTGTGGTGACAAATGTTTAATAAATGCACCAGTATCTAAGTTAGATATGTAAAATAAAAACTAGATAATCTTTTTGGTTTACCGTCCTTGTATTACCTTAGATGTTGCTAGGACGTAAAACAACACAAACAAACACTCGTTTTGGTTTTGAAAAACTGATGCTTTCATCGGACTAGGCAGCTTTAATGACAGGTAATGAAAATTGTGTCAATACGCTTCTTTTCAAGGCTCACTTTTTAAAGCAAATGGCGGCGGCGGGGGGTTGTGGGGGGTTGTGGGGGAACTGATGGTCCTATCAAAGCAGTAATGGGACACATAGTCATAAAATATACCATTAGTTTGTGTATATTCGATCAGCACCAAGCGAGGGCTATTTTTGACCAACTTCACAACGGTATCCAACAGCTCACAATTATTAAAGTAAGGCTGGTCCCCAGCATGCCACAGATGGAAAGGGTCAGCATAACATTCCTAATAGAGAAGTATATTCCGTTAGAGTGTGACCTGAATGCAGACATTTTCTTTTAAATACCCCTGAGGTGACTTCTCATTGGTCGGTAGATTGCAAATTTTGAGCTAATCTGACAGCTGGGAAAGCTGAGATTGATCGAAGAGTATATTATATTTTACATTTAAGTGTGTAATTAATTGATATTTTTGACCATCCAAAATCTTTGAAACTTCTGTGTGCTTCTTTACTTGGCCGTCGTAGGACGGGGAAGGGGTGAATCGACTATTATGGTCTTGATGTTAAAAGTTGCATAATCCGATGGATTTGGGTTCCTGCCATATTTTTAGCCTATATATGTTAAATTTGTGGTTATAAATTATAATCAACTTTATTTTAGTTGGGAGTATCCTTGATTAGAAATAGCTCTCTTTGGAGATATTTAAAAGGAAAATATGTAAAGTGATTTTGGCGTGCACACCGAAATGCTGGACCTTAAGTTACTGTAGTGACTAGTTCTATTAAATTGATTTAGTATTCATTCTATGCAGCAATATATGTTTAATATGTGCAGCAGTATCTAAGTTGGATGTGTAGAATCAAATGTAGGCAAGTGCTTTGATTCATACAATTCCTTTGGCTTCATCGGATTATGCAATTAACTAATATCTGATGGGTTTTCTTTTGTGTTTTTTTTTTACCATTCCACCCAATGGATTTAAATTTTTTTTTTTTTTATGGGATGTTTATGCTGTCCATAGCATATAAGCTCGGATGATCGAGCTTGTTTTCAATGCTGGGCAGTTTCTTTAAGGCCCAGTCACACCTAACCGGACGAGAACCGGACATGTGTCCGGTACTGTAAGGTGATGTCGGGTACATGTCCGGTACCCATCCGGCGGTGTCCGGTACAAGTTTTGAACATGCACAAAACTTCTACCGTACACCGCCGGACTGACATGTCCGGTTGGTGTCTGGTTTGTCTGGAACCCATCTGGTACCCATCCGTACATGTCCGGTACCCATCTGTTGGTGTCTGGTACCCATCCGTTGGTGTCCGGTTTGTCCGTTTTGTCCGGTACCCATCCGTTATGTGTCCGGTTCTCGTCCGGTACATGTACGGTACTTGTCCCCGGTTGTCTGGCGGTAATTGACCCAATTATGCTCCATTTCGATACATTTTGTGTGCCGGAGAGCACCGGACTAGACAATTCTTTGTCCAGTGGTGTCTGGTACTCAGTCCGGTAAGGTGTGATAGGTGCTTAAGATTATGGTTTGTGGTTAGTGATCTATGTCATATCCATGTTGCTACTCTTTGATTATGCTTTCAAGAGAAGGTTAAAATAACTGCACGTCATCTTTAGCGTAGTGTAGCCAATAGGCTCGTTAACAATATTTTGAAATAGCTATTTCTTTTTACAGTGTCTTACAGATTAGGTACACTGATGTCTGCAACTTTGGTACCAATTAATTGTCTCTAGACGCAGTCGGGGAGAAGTGTGCATTTGATGTAGTTATCAAGTGCTTGGGTGGATCCTGTCTTGTCACTGTGAATATTCCTGTTATTCTAAACAGAACACTGTTGTTAGTCATGAAATAAAGCGTTAAGCAGGAAATAAATATAATAAACTTAGGACTTTTTTGAAATGGGTAATATTTTTCAGTAGTTGTGTTAGCTGATGTGTGAAATTAATTATGGTTCTATTTTACTTTTGTTATCGCTTGAAGACTGCACACCTTAAAATCTGATTTTCATTTATTGAATGGCAACAACACAATATGAGGATTTTGCAAGCTATCACACGCAGACATTTCATCTCTTGATTCCATGTTTCAGGCAATTCTTCTTTACCAAAAGAGTTGCAGATGTGTGGCACAGCATTCCAAGTTATATTATGGAGGCCCTGAGAATGAAGGAATTTAAGCGAAGGATTGACAGATTTTGGATGCATCACGTTATTGTATAATAAGGCGGCTCAGAGGTTGTGTCAGTCACACAGACGGGTCTAAAAATGATATCACTTCAGATTCACCAAGCACCATTCTGGTGAGAGATCTAACGACCGTGTTCCTATAAAGACCAAAGTAAACCTAAATAGTAAATAGAACCTGGTGTCACACAGACGGGTCTAACAATGATATCGCTTCAGATTCACCAAGCAGCATTTTGGCGAGGAATCTAATGACCGTATTCCTTTAAAGACCAAAGTAAACCTAAATAGTAAATAGAAACTGGTGTCGTCTATGAAGGGACTTGATAATGGAACCATCAGAAAAATAGTCTTTAAAGAAATGTAGAAGTCTATGTATTTGCAAGCGCTATTTGAGCTCTTCTAAAAAGGATGCCTTGGTATGTATGGATCTAATAGGAAATGCAATTATTGGTTTATTCGATTTTCCCCCAGGACTGGTTAAGTGAAGGAATACCTAGCTTGAGGACTCATTTTGGATTCAGTGGAATGATGAAGAACATTCACAAAATTTCCTCTGATGTCACTTCGTCTGCATTAAAGGATCTGATGATTAGGGTTTTATATCCTAGAAATATCGGCCATCACATCAGGATAGGAACATCCCGACTTGTCACTTTTTGGTGCTGCTCCATTATGATACCATGCTGCCGGAACCATATGATATCTTACTCCATCACATGCTGAGACTGAAACCCTATCCTAATGATGCCGAAAGCCAAGCAAAATAGTGATAAGTATGAATTTCGCAAGGCTTTGGTTTGATTCGGTCACAGTTGGGCTCTCACAGGAAGCAGACACTATCCACTTCCCCTTTCCATCTCGTTATTCGAGAAGTGCAAGATTACTTTTAAATCAGGATATTTCAGATATCTCACAGGAGTGATCAGATGCCATAAATATGTGTACCAATGAGTGAGAGGGTTCAGAAGATCATTACATTTGGATACTGCTCTTCCTAATACATCGGATTTGGTTTTGGACTATGTTTGGCTTTTTGACAGTCTCGGGAGAATTGGAGCACGCTGACGTGGTTCACAGCGAACATCCTTGTTATCATAGTTCTTCACCATGAGGATACCGAGCCACTAGTGGAGAATAGATTTTCTATGAAATGAACTACCAATTCACCATTATCTGACAATTCCTCAGATATGGAATCTGCTACGACTTTCATATTGTGATCTTTTACATGGGACTCATTTGCATGATGGCGATGGAGGAATGCGGATAATACTCAACATCGTTTTTTGTTGATAGCTTTCACTCACTTAGTGTTATAGTCACATCCAATGAACAATCTCTGGAAAATGTGAGCTTCATGTTTTGAGAATATTGCCTAAATGTGAAGATGAGGTTCATTAATCGATGGTCAAGTTCACAGATCATGTCTTTCATCTGTACATACAAGCAATGCCCATCACATGGTGTGTGATGAAAGTGTTGATCCTAGCAGAGAGGCAACACTAGTTACATTTCTGGCTTTTAAATCGGACCAAGAACCTAAGGCAAGACAAATTGTTCTCTTACCAGAGAATTAAGAACATGGTAGCTATGGAACCTGGCATATGCAAATGTGGAGTGAACCTCGAACTAACTATGCCTTTCCAGGATTGCTGTGTAACTTGCTGATTTGTGGGATCCAGAATTCTGCCATGGCTATATACTTATCCACTAGGAAACAAGCCTGCATCAGGATGTCTTCATCGCCTCATGTTCTCAGACGATATCCCATGCAAATACTAATGAGGTGCAATGTTGCTTGAGTTTAGTGATGATCGGACAAGAACCAGTGTTTTCAACAAGATGCTGGCTATCGACAATTGAAAGCACACCTAGAAGCATTTTCTTCCCAATTATTGCATCTTTAGCAGCAATCTCCTCGAGGAAGCGACATCCAAGGGCGATCTACAATTTGTGATCTGGATGGACTCCCAAAGCTGTCCCCGTAAATTAGCAATATCCATATTGCATGAATGATCATCTGTAGAATTTCAATGGCGCATGTCAGCCCACTGTTGTCAGTCTCATTGAAGGCTAACCGGACATAAGGAGCAAGGCTACCTGCAACCAGGTTGGCTACTACTAGCTAAATCATTGCTCAGGGCGATGTGTGAGCATTGGTACAAGGCGGTCCACAATGTACTCATCTTTCTTAATGAAGCACAATGTTTAGACTGAGTACAAGAAGGAACCGTCCACGTCCCTACCATGCCAGGCATACACCGTATATCCAAGCATACTGGCCAGGCTAACTGCCCAGTATTTCCTTACATAATTCTTCCCAGTCAAATTTGTGTAAGTCGTAAAGATTTATAATTTGTCTACCACAGGCATATATTTGTATTACTTAGAGAGCTTCAGTATGGCAACGCTCTAGAATAGTTTTTTTTGAATGTAGCAAAGGAGATATGCATTCATATGTTAAATTCCACTCAACATCACAGAACACCATCAATCAATCACAGACAATGAGCAGAACAAGAAAATATGTTGAGATGCCTGTGGAAAATAAAAAGAGAGGCAAGTTATGATAACTGGATTTGTGCAATGGAATTACAAATTTGAGAAGATGCGAAGACAACCTTCTTGGACAAGGCGAAGATGGGTTGTGTGTGATGTCGCTCAAGAAAGTAAACTGCTCCACTGAACTGCTGACGTAATCATGGCACCATAGTTGTCACATTGCTGATATTACCATGCTATTTGACCAGACGGGATGGCCAAATGAGTTAGAGCGTCTGTCTCCCATGTTGGTAGATCGTGGGTTCGAACCCTGGCGAGTCAAACCAATGACTTACAAATTTATACTTGTCGCTTCCTAGCCTGGCGCTCTGCATTATTAGGATAGGACATGGACTGGTTGGCTCAGTGTCAGGATAATGTGACTTGAGTGGGATATCAGGTCATGGTGCTGATGACCTGGTCTTCCAGTGGGCAGCACTATAAAGGTGCAATGAGTGCACACTGTCACAAGTCGGTACCCGTCCTGATATGACCTTAGATGTTGCTAGGACGTAAAACAACAAACAAACCATGCTTTTGCAAGACTGACATCACAAGTATTTAATTAGTTACAGCTTTGAGTTTATGGGCACCCAGTGAAAGATTGATCTTCGCAGTGTAACTCGAAGCGCTGAAAGTCTTTGTTTTGGCAGTGTAAGCATGAACACGGCTGGAGTGTGCCACCACTTGTTATTTTAGTTGCCTTGTAAGTGAAAGCCCATCTGATATTACCTTAGATGTTGCTAGGACGTAAAACAATAACAAACAAACTGTAAGTAAAATTTTGCTGTTATTTGACACAAATTTAATCATTTCAGAATTTCATGTGACACTTTTTCATGAAATCAAAGCGACAATAAATTCTACTAGGTACTTGAACTCACAATTTGTTTCCATTCTGGGTTGAGCCTCCTAACGAGTGGACTACCCAGCCTCCTTGATGCTATCAGCCTACTGATGGGTATTAGTATGTGTGGCCCCTGGCCTGGTAAAGTGAGGTGAGTAAAACCTACTACACTCGCTCCCCCCTGCCCCCCCTTGAATTATGTCTTTTAAATGATTTACATCTACACGTTAATTACAAAACTGGCATGAAATTATGTAATCCACTTACATTCACATACACAAGGCAGGTTCACAAACCACATCATCCAGCATGTACAGCATCCTGGTTACGCCACCAGTTTTGTTGGTCTGTTGCAAAGACATAAGGCACTGGTGAGGGAAGCGCGACCCACTACATTATGAACTTCACAGCCTAGCCTGAACCACAGTGATGAACTGTGGGCTCAACTGGACTCGAACGTGGGCTCAACTGGACTGGAACATTCAATTCAGAGGGTGTCTACAAGGAACTTCCTGATATGACGGTATATATTGATAGGATGTAAAACCCCAACAACCAACCAAAAGACACTTCATCTGCAATTTGTCATGGGGCAGATAATCTGATGCCGTATACTGTCACAACAATCTACTATTGCAATACGCAAAGCCTGCGCCTGGCTACATTAATAAGATTAAGAGGAAAGTCATCCGTAATACATGTGTTGTGACTTTCAAGACAGCCTATAATTATGAGGACTTCTCAGCACTTGGAAGAAAAGAATGGAGCTATTGGAGTATCCTGCTGATAGAGAAAAGCATGAGAATATACTGGACTAACAAGGACTAAAAGTACAACTGTGATCAAGGATGTCAAGTGTCTTGAAGATGCAGAGCCCCAATATTTTGTAATGCTTATCAATGGTTGTCTATGAATCAAGTCACATTTCTACATGCGAAGCTGTTCCAGACTAAACCAGATCCCCATTGTACCTGGAATGGTACAGGAAACTGACAGAAGATTGGTCAAGGCAGCCAGTAACCAACAAGCAGCACCACCTGATAAGCTAGTTCTGATGCATTGAACAAATTGGCTATCCAGTACATCTCTTCTGGCCCAGTGGAGTGGAGTTTTCCACCATCAACCCACCCTCTAACGGCAGTGAAAGAACTAATGTTCTGGGTAAGTAAACCCACCATGCAGTATACTCAGTGGAAAAGATCTTAATAGACGATTTTCACCACCAACTCCGCCTCTGATGGCAGTAGCAAAAACTATTGCTTCATCCTAACAAAAGAAGAACCTGCACTTTGCAGTGGACAAGGACATCAAGTGTCCCCAGACTCAATATTTCTCCCCATTCAATGCTTGTCAATGTTCGTCTATGAAGCAAGTCAAATTTCTACATGTGAAACTGTTCCAGACTAAACCAGATCCTCTTTGTACACGGAATGGTCCAGGAAACTGACAGCAGATTGGTCAAGTCAGCCGATAACCAAGCAGCACCACCTGGTGAGCTAGTTCTGATGCATTGAACACATTGGCCATCTGGTGCACCTCTTCTGCTGGACCAGTGGAGTTGAGTTTTCCACCAACCCGCCCTCTGACGGCAGTGAAAGAACTAATGTTCTGGATAACTATGCAGCATACTCAGTGGAAAAGGACGATTTTCACCACCACCAACCCGACCTTTGATGGCAGTGGCAAGAACTGGTGTCTCATCATGAAAGAAGGACCTACGCTTTGCCCACGTTCTTTATATGCTTGCATATCCCTCCTTGATTAGCAAACTTTGCAGAGATGGGTTAGATATTTGTTGTGTTATAGACTTCAATGATGGCGCTCACAAATATTCTGCATTTGATGAATGAACTGGAGCTCTTTGCTCCGGGCAAGAAATTGGAGAGCAAACAGTGCTCCAGCTATTGTGTTCAGCCTGACCTACTTTGGTATCTCGGAATTGATATTTCAAGTGAAGCGGCTATTGAGTCAAAGAACGCTTCCGTGACGTGATTTCATGGATCGCAAGTATCATGCAATGAATCCGCTTTTGGAGATAGAGCAGATAAACTGTTAATTTATCTTTAAGGGAAGGACGAAATGTCATCTAAAGATTAATACAGTTTAATTTCTGGAATGTCATCAATGTTAGAGGAACAGTCATAGAGCAGATACACTCAATTTTTCTTTAAGGGGCAGAAGAAATGACATCTAAAGATTAATAGTCTAATTTCTGCGATGTCATCAAAGCTGTTATCTGTTTTGATGAACATTCTCAGTTATGTGTTCTACTTATGAAGGACTGAGATTCTGTGCTTAACAGAAATTAAGCTGTTTGATAAACATATCCAATAACACTGGTATTATATATATAAGCCAATGAGACAGAATTTGCTTCATTGTTATCTGCTTGAATTCAAAATTATATCAAAACTATTCTCGGTAAAAGGATGCACATTCATCTAAGGAAAAAGAATGGGTTTTGGGTTTTCGGAAATACAAAGGCATTATAACTTTCGTAACCTTGGTGTCCATTGGTGTTCATAATAAAGAACCTTAATTCTACTTTCTCAAAAGATCCTCTCAAAGAGGTATCCCAGTGACAGTCCAGACCAGTTAAGTTCATTGCTGTATTAGTAATACCTCAGAACACATTTCAGATATAATTAATCCAGTTTGCCAGGAATGGAACCAGCAAGTGTTTGGATAACCTTGATATGGTGGTACAGTTTTTTATTTACATTTTTCCGTCATTAATATTGGACATGGACAAGAAATTCCACGAATGCTTACCATTTGTGAAACAACACTAGCGATACATTAAATGGGGTCAAGACGATGTGGATGTCCATGCAAGGTCTCAGAAGACGGGCAGCTGGCAGTATTTTTAACTACGGTTACCTTCTGTTTGGAGTAAATGCAAAGAAAGCTAAGATTTGAGGTTAGGTGGGATAACAGCAAAAACATGTATTGTGGACACTGGTTAGACATAGTGAAGACTACTTAGCGGCTTTGGTTTGGAAGTACCCTTTTTATGCACTAGGAACTTTGGCGACCGCTGGGAAGATGAATTTTGGAATTGCCGTGTTGTCCACCTCCGAAGTTGATGTTTGTTTTGGCCACTGCGACAGTCTCTTTGTTAGGGCTTCGGTGGAGTAACCACGAAAACCTTTGCAGCTGGATGTTGTTGAAGTCACAAGAAGGAGTTTGCACGATGGAAGAGTTCTGAGGGTCAAGACTGGTAAGAGGATGCCTCATTTCGTATTCATCAATATTTTTAAGCCAAAGATCACCCTTTTATATTAAAACTGTCAACCTGCCAGTGGCCCTGGCAGTCGCTCCAGACAGGAAGAGGATGCCAGGAATAGGTTTGCTCCTGTATTTCCTGACAGTATGCAGTTACGATGCTTATGTCATTTTATGTTCCAGTTGTAATGGCCCACCCTGCTTTAAATGAATTTCGAATCAACAGTGAAACAGTTCTTTTGAATCAATCAATTCCCCTTGAATTTACCATGGCTTTTATTTCCATTGGCAGGAAAAGAGTGGTGAACCAGTGATGTGTATATTGTATTATACATGGCATCATCGTGAAACATGGATCACAGATAGATACAGCAGTAAGTCTGACAGTTAATTCTATACGAATGGGTATCAGACGGGATAGCCGAATGAGTTGAGCGTCCGTCTCCTGTTTTGGGAGACTTAAAATTGATATTTATTGCTTCCTAGCCAGGCGCTCAGCATTATTAGAATAGGGCATGGAGTGGTTGGCTCAGTGTCAGGATAATGGGGCTGAGTAGGATATCAGGTCATGGTGCTGGTGGCCTGCTCTCCCAGTGGGGCAGCACTATAATTTTAAAGTCGCCATGAGTGTACACTGTCACAAGTCAGCACCCATCCTGATATGACTTTAGATGTTGCTAGGACACAAAACAACAAATCAACAAACTATATGAATTGGTACACAAAGTGCTTAGCATTTTCAATGTAAGCTGGTCCTTCAATTCAATGCCAGCTTACATAAGAAATCAATCAAACTGCAGTGTACAATCATTCGAAAGGCAGTGTGACAAGGTGTTAACAATACCAGATGAACCAAATATTCCAGGATGCACCCAGCTAATGCCCCCGGATTCAAACTCATTACTGCACATGACAAAACTAAACAGCATCCGCACCACATGTGTTGGGCCCTGATGATGGGAGTCTCCCAACTTGGCCTGAGCATACACCTCAAACACTAATCTAATCTAAGCTGTGTGATAAACATGTCCAATAACACTAGTAATATATAGATAAACTAGAACTAGCCGCGTTGTTATCCACCTGAATTCAAAATGATGTCAAAACTAGCCTGGTAAAAGGATACATGTTCATTTAAATCAGTTCTATTCAGAAGACTGACGAAGATTCCTCAGCCATATATAGTAAAGTAAGCAAATATTGATAAACCCAAACAAACAACCTTTGTATGACGATGAAAATGTTGAAGAAAACTTGTAATGGCTCCTTGGCAAAGCTTCAGGTGGGTGTGGCCATGGCTGGTGTCTTATTAACCTGCTTAAAATACCATACCTAATTGCTCTATGCTTCCAATACTTTCATTAGGTTTGTCTTGAGATCCTGTTATAATAGGAAAACGGTGATGGATTAATGAAAATTCATTTGGCATTAGGATTAATGTAGTACACTGACAGTTGTTTGTTGGGACTTTACATCCTAGCAATATCTAAGGATGGGCACTGACTTGTGGCTGTGCCCTCAATGGCAACTTTATGGTGCTGCCCTACTGTGAGACCAGGTCACTGGCATCATGACCTGCTATCTCAGTCAGTCACATTATCCTGATACTGAGCTAACCAGTCCTTGCCCTATTCTAGTAATGTCGAGTTCCAGGCTAGGTAGTGACAAGTATCCATTTTGTATGTCATTGGCTTGATTCGGCTGGCTTTTGAACACCAGACCTTCCACATGGAAAGCCAGGGCTCTTAGCAATTTGGCCACTGTGTCTGGTCATAAGTGAAAGAAATAATATAGCCAGAGTGATTTCAAATCACACTGGCTATTTGTAGAGCTGCTGCTCTGCGAATTATAGCCACCAATACTGTAATTTGCAGAGCTGCAACTAACCAACCAGCTGCGGGGGCTCTGACACTGACACTTCTGCCTTGTGTGACTCAGGCTGTCATGCCTCCGTGACGCTCATCTAACTGGTTTGTCATGTGCTGTTGTTTACATTTACATGATGATTATGGTTTTTTTGTGAATCGTTTAGCTAATAATTGTCAGTTATTTATCACAGATAGTGAAAACCTATTTAAAAGACAGATCGTCAATATGACTTTGGGACTTTTCATCAATAATTTATGTTATTTATTTTTTATTTTTCTCAGGGCAAATATCCTGCAATTGAAAACCCATTGTAAAGTCCTCAGCTGGAATCTGTGGTTTGTGTAGGCAGGCTACAATGAAATCAATACAGGCAAGAAGAGAAAGGAAGAGTATAAAGAATGAAAGTAGAGAGAGAGACAATGCGCTCAGGTTTATTATTATATAGTGGTACATGGATCTGGTATGGCATACCACCTGACCGTGTTCTCCAATGAGAATCAAGCATTTATAGTTCCACCAATGAACATCAAGCATTCCTGTGTCACCATGGCTACCATGATCTGCCCACCACCACCATGTGGTGTGGCTGCTTGGCCCCCACCTGCCTGAGCTTAGTGTGTGTGGTGATCCATGACTAACAGAGCAGGGGGGGGGGGGGTAGTGAGTAGAGCTCCAAGTGCCCCTTACACACTATCTGTAGTGCCTCCTTCACACTATCTACCTAATATACAGGATCACTAGCAACTACATAAATACATTCATGCATCTGGCACTATATACCATTTACCATTATAGACCATTTGCATTCCCCCACCAATGCGTTTTATCAGAATAATTTACACCATGTTCTTTATATGCTTACATATCCCTCCTTAATTAGCGAACTTTGCCGAGAAGGGTAGCTGTGAGATAATCAGCCTATTCCTATTGGCCTATTCTTGATCCATAAACTGTAATAACTTTGTTTCAGCTATGCCTATGAAGTCCATCTATAGCAGCTCTTTGAATAATAATTATTCTTGCGCTAATTCGGAGAGCAAAGCAGCTCTGCGATTAGCCTCATCCATTTCAAATAGGCCACTTTGGTTTGGTCCAATTAAAAATAATTCAACCCACATATCAGGACCATTATGTGGCCTATACATGTTTGGAATATTATACTATGCGCTTTTTATTGTGCATCTTATGATCTCAGTAATACAAGTCTCCCCCTCCCCCTTTTCTTATTCATCAACATCGCCATCATCATCATCATCATCATCATCCACGGATGAAAGATCGCGATTTCGCGTGTTTCCACAATTTAACATTTTTTACCGATTAATATTAAACAGAATGTCATGGAATCAGGATGTCTACAACGACAATTGGTTTGTTTGAATGCTGTTCTTATATGTTGTGAGAAGATAAAACCCAAACAAGAAAGTGTTAGGTATAGGCGATAATACAGTCACAACAAAGACAGTTGAAACCTGACTTCTGGCATTTTTCCACGATTCCCTGACCGTGCTAAATCTATGGGCGAAAATCAACATCATTGTGGAAATTTGCTGTATGTGTAATAATCTCAGCTTGATTTCCGCGATTTTGGCCAGACACCACTTTAATCCCTGTGTAAAGTCCACGGCTCAAATCTGTGGTTGTCTAGGCAGGCTATAGTGAAATCAATACAGGCAAAGAGAAAGGAAGAGTATAAAGAGTGAAAGAAGAGAGAGAGTCAAGCCCTCTGGTTTATTATTTATATGGTACATGGATCCAGTATAGTGTATCACCCCACCCCATTCTCCCAATGAGAAACAAGCATTTCTAGCTCCACCAATGAGAAACAAGCATTTCTAGCTCCACCAATGAGAAACAAGCATTCTGGGCCCCCATGGTTACAGTGATCTGCCCACCACCACCAAGCTGTGTGGCTCCCCTGGCCACCAGCTGCCTTGAGCATGAGTGTGGTGATCCTGACTAGCAGAGGGGGGAGGGGGTAGTGGGTAGGGCTCCGAGTGCCCCTTACACACTATCTTACTAGCGCCACAATGTCTATTTACCAATCAATCAAGTACCACCAGCAACTACATAAACACATCTATGCACCTGGCCATGTATACCTGTTTCACAAATAGAACATTTGAATTCCGCCACCAATGCATCATTATCGGAATATTTTACACCTGATCAGCAGCAGCATCGTTCTCACCATCACCATCACCATAATCACCAGCAACATTTAGAAACTAATATATTCATACATATGTGTTATACTTTTCATCAGAGCCTTTCTGGACGTCCACTATGCGATATGAGTGGTAACGGGAAGTGTCTATCTTTACTCTCAGAACGTGGTAAGTATGCATCTTGTAATTAATAGATTGTAGTAATGGCTGTGCAAATGAATTAATGTTATTGATAAGGATATAGTGGTCCATAAATAAAGCTAAAAATGACCAATTTTATTTCAAACAAGATTTGTCATACATTCAGGCATTTGCTTTACATTGGGAATTTGCTTTACTCAACAACTACCTAGAATACCTTTTTCTATTAAATGTACCTCACCAGCATGAGCCGTAAAAGTACTAAAGAGTTGAGCGATGTGTTTAATGGGAGACTATTTGTTAGGATATGACGGATGGATTTGTGGTAGGGTGTTCAGCAGGCAGCACTTAAACGTTGCCCAGTCTGATGGTTTTGACAGGGTTCGTACTGGTCATAAAAAAAACCTAAAACTTTTGAAAATGCTAAAAAAAAATTATACAAAAAGTATTAAGTCATTAAAAATTATGGATGTCAAAATATTGGAAAAAAATGTGAGACGAACGCTCAACTCATTCGGCCATCCACCTTCCGCCATATAGCTGTAGCTGTGACCCGGCGTGTTGGGGTTCAGCTTCAGTCTTTACTGAAGGACCAGCGGAACATCTGATACCTGTATTAACCATAAGGCTTTCTTGTCGTTTCTCCATGTGCCCCCTTTGGATTGTGTTGCAGGCTGATCATGCGGTACATTACCAGCCTCAACCCACAGGGTGCCACAGCCTGGGCCTAGTGCTTGTGACGCGCTTTCGCTGGACATCAAACTTGTGTTGCGATACTGCATCACCAAGTACAGCGACAGCTTCAAAACTGCTTACCGGACACGGTGGCCGAGTCGGTTAGAGGGCAGGCTTCCCGTCAGGACTTTGAATCCCAGCCAAGCCAAACCAATGACTTACAAAATTGAGACTTGGCACTACCTAACCCAGCACTTCGCAGTACTAGGATAGGGAAAGGACTGGTTAGCTTAGTATCAGGATAATGTGACTGAGTGGGATATCAGGTCAAGGTTCCAGTGGCCTGCTCTCCCAGGAGGGCAACATTGTATAGTTGCGATGAGTGTGCAGTTACAAGTCGGTACCTGTCCTGATATGACCTTAGATGTTGCCAGAATGTAAAAAAAACAAAAACAAACAAACATCAAAAGTGTGTAGAAGGTGGCTCAATCTGTTACCTTAAGATAATCTTTTGCACATATGGGCCGTGTTCGATTAAATCGAACACCGCAAAAACATGTGCCGTTTGCAAAAAGAAAAGCCTGACCCCAGTAACCCACGTCTTGGCTGGGAGTGGCTAGGAATGATGACGTCACATTTGCACTGGTGCCATCCTGTAGGATAACAGCTACCAGTACCAGTCCTTCATGTTTCTTGTTGGTAATAAACTAGATTAATGAAATGGAAACTATGCAATCATAAGATACTTTAAATCCTATTTTGCTGTAGTTATAGCGGTTATTTAAAAAAAAGAAAAAAGTTTTGGATTAAGCCACCATTTTTTCCACCCTGAGAGTGGAGAAGCGTATTCGTTTATTCAACTCGAGTCTAGGATGTGCGCATGTGGCAAAAAGTGGCTCTGGTGACCCGAGTTTATTAATCTAATATGCCCATGGAGTTCCTTCACAATTGGAAGCAGACCAGAATTGTTGTACATAGAGCTGTAGATTACAGTAATTTGGACAATAGGCGATTTCCACCACCAACCCACACCCCTAAGGCCGTAGACTAATCATGGATATCAGCTCACTATGTAGCATGCCGTTTTGAAAAGGCATTATAGAAGATTTTCACCACCAATCCCCCTTTGCTGGCAGACATGGAACTGTCGATATCAACTCACGGTGCAGGATGTTCTGTTGAAAAGGTCTTTTACAGAATTTATACCACCAACCTGCCCTCTAATGGCAGTGGAAAGAATTAATCTTTTTAGGCAGCAGCTCACCTGGAGAAGGTCATTAGCGAGATTTTCTGCTAAGCTAGGAGTGTCTTCTGGCTGGGAAATCATAATGGCTTCAATTCATGTGCGTAATCTTTGTTTCAACTGAGTCTGCTGTGTTCTTAGCTGAAGGTATATATACAGCAACTTCCCCCCCACCCCCCACCCCCCACCCCCAACTGTGCGCGGTGGCCTAATCGTTAGAACGTGGGCCTCGTGTATGGAAGGTCGGGAGTTCAGTTCCTGGTCGAGTCAAACCAATAACTTTAAAATTGAGGCTTGACACTTCCTAGCCTGGCGCTCAGCATTAATAGGATATGGCAAGGACTGGTTAGCTCAGTATCAGGTTAATGTATTTCCTCCTAATGACGTTATAGTGAAATGATGCTAAATGAAACGATGTTAATATTGTGTATATCAAAATCGCGGGGGGGGGAAATTTAATGCATAAAAAGATGAAATTGGAAGATCAGCTTCATTAATATCACAGCCAACCTATGATGTGATGATATGTGTTGTGGTCCTAGGTTTGAAACTGTGGGCCCATATGCTGACCTCGTTTTAAATTGTCTTTTTGTTACTATGTATGCCTTGTAGGTAATTCTAGTAATGTTTGCCTCTATGTATACCTACATCTAGGCATACATACATAGATATATTTAACATAGTCTTGCCACTCTTCCCATTACATAAGATGCAAATATTGTTAATTGTTTTTCAAGTGAGCCGGAAAACAGAAAAGTGTTTGAGTCGAATCAGTATAAAGGATAACCGATATATTTAACAGTATTGTCACTGTTCCCATTACACAAGGTCCAAATATTGTGAATTGTTTTTCAAGTGAGCCAAAAAACAGAAAAGTGGTTGAGTCTAATCTGTATCCAGAATGAAAGATTTTGGTCATTTGCGATTTGTGTTCTTTCTAAAAAAAATATTATACATGTTCTAAATATTTTATGGATTTTCTCCAGTTATTTAAATACCACAAAATGCCAGGAATCTTTTAAACATTCATCCATGTCCATGTATTATTGGACGGACTTTGATTTCCGAAAAAAACAACAAAATGGAAAGTCTCTTATAAGCTTTTAACACTATCCTGGCTCCATTCTTTAAATCAATCAATACATGCTATCCTTGGAGAGCAGTCTACTGTCATTGTTGTGAGTTAGAGCGTCCGTCTCCCGTGTTGGTCCGTGGGGTCGTGAGTTCGAACCCTGGTCGAGTCAAACCAATGATGTAAAAATTGATACTTGTCGCTTACTAGCCTGGCGCTCGGCGTTATTAGGATAGGACAAGGACTGGTTGGGCCAGTGTCAGGATAATGTGACTGTGATATAAGGTCATGGTGCTGGTAGCCTGGTCTTCCAGTGGGGCTGCACTATAAAGTCGCGATGAGTGCGCAGTCACAAGTCGGTACCCATCCTGATGACCTTAGATGTTGCTAGGACGTAAAACAACAACAAGCAAAACAAACATTGTTGTGATTGTATTAAGACTCACTTCGCCATCCGTTTCCGTTTTTTCCCCCCTCCGTTATCACTTTAATTCCTGATCCAATATGTTATTTACACCCTGTATGGTGTACAGGGTAAAAACTGAATCGGTTAAAAACAGTAATAAAAGAAAAATGAAAAATGGAATTGCTGACATTATTTTTCATTGGTTATTGTATTGACTTCCGCTTTTGATTGAATCTCATCAGAAAGGCTGAGTGCCTCAAACCTCAACTATAATTCTAAAGCCATTTTATTTTAGACCCCAAAAAATCAGCAAGATTTAAATTTTGAATTAGCTTTTATTAGTACACCATATGCAACATAATTTATATTTCTTAAAGTTGAATAATCTGATGAAAACATCAAATTTTCAAAACAAACACTTCTCTAAATTTGATTCTACATGTTCAACTTAGACACTGATGTGCTTATTAAGCATTTGTGGCTGGCATGTTTTGATGTAAAAACAAATCTAAGTTAGCTACTTACAATAAAAGTTACTTCAAATTAAAGTAAAGTAGACTAACAGTTAGTATAATATATTGATCTCAGAAAATAGCAGAAACTCAAAAGCGTCCGAGTGCAACTTTAAAGTTGAATGTACATGGACATTTATAAAAAAAAAAAAAAAAGATGTTTAAACATGCCATAGTTCTTAACCTAGGATGGCCCTCTTATTAATAATATACAGATTGAGTTGGCAGCATGTATATTTGTTAGCAACAGTTAGACACTTTTTGGGGGGGGGGGGGCAGGACTTCAGCTTCTTGTATAATCTTTAGTTGGCTGAGTGAAATCAAAAGTTTTGAGAATATATAATTCACCTTTTGAGGTTGATCTTATACATTGAGTAAATTGTTAAAATTACTTGTGTAACATCCATCTATAATTTCATTTTAATACACATCCATGGCATCATTTTAACACATAACAGATTCAAACAAGATTTGATTGATTACAGTGAAGCAAACTGATTATATGTCATGCACCAACAAAAAGTGCCTAGATGCATGGTGGCGAGATGCTAATTTTTACACATTTACTTTAGTACAAAGTCGTATGAGTATATTTTGGATACATTTTATGGGATATATTAAATACATGCAGTATTGCTAACATACTTAACACCCAGAGGTAACACTAATTATTTGACTTGCTATCAACAAAAGAAAATCAATTTTCACCTTCGTAACATAAAAACCAAATATGTGGTTTCAGTGATCCATATACAGTCAAACCTCCAACCTCCACATATCGACCACTCCCCTATATCGATCTCTTTATTTGAGTCCCAACAATACCATTGTAACCATATTCTAACTCCCTAAACCGACCACCTCCCTAAATCAACCACATAAGGTCGGTCCCAAGGTCGGTCGATTTAGAGAGGTTTTACTGTATGTATACAACTGGAAAAAAGTCATTCACACTAAAAGTAATAAAGAATTTAAAAAGGAAAAAATGTCAGGAGGGCAATCATAGCTGTCTTCCCAGCAGCACCTGCTTCCACCCGTCCGGAGTACGGAGCCAGAGTTCGCCTGACTTCCTGGTGAAAACGAGGCTTCCTTGTTCAAGGTCAACCACCTCCAGGGCAGACACATTCTCCAAGGTCAGCACCTGAGGTCAAATCGACACCATTGAATCAGATCTCAACGTCCAGTTAAAACGTTATATAATCTTCGTTTTGAATTTTTGTCATATTTTGTTGTAGATAAATATGTTAGATTGATAATTGCTACCTCTTCTGCTTTAGTTTTTATGATTTCTTTGGCGGGGGGCAGGGGTAAATGGATTTTATTCATATGGATAGATCTATTCTCAGCACTTACCATAGATTGATCAGCTATTTACACACACACACTGTGTTAATGTCTAAGGGTATACATTAAAGTGTAAAATATTCCAACATACGGCAGGGAGGGAGTGCTATTATGTTATGTGTTATTTGTATGCCTAGCCAGGTGAGCCGGTATATAATATATACCTATATATATGTATTGGTTGGGTTATAGCTGACTTCCATGTGGATGACAGTGAGTGCTGGCAGGCTGAGTGCAATGGCACTCAGGACCTGGCCCTTCTGCCTGAGTAGGGGTCAAAACAATCCAGTAGAGGTCAACACAATCAGGATGCGAGGAGCATCCAGATCAAGGTTGGTGGTGGCCAGGCAGCCACTGGTGGTGGGCAGACTACCAGTTGCCATGGGGACTGGAAATGCTGTTCTCCTATTGGGTGACCGGGGTGGTGTGACACCCTACCAGGGCACCTGTGTACTATACAAATAAAGATAGAAGGCTTCCCTAAGTCTCTTCACTCTTACTTTCTCTTTCTTCTTGTCTGGATCGTATTTCCTTACAGCCTACTTGCACAGCCATAGATCCGGGTACCAACTCTACAACAGTATCTACAATCTATAATTGATTAACTGGATGTCGGAAGTAAAAACATGCATACTAATATGTGTGCTCAGCAGTTGAAGTCAACTGGAATATGCCATTTCTATGTTAAAGTAGATTAGTCTGATGGTTTTACGTTCCTCCGATATTTTTTAGTTAAACCCATTATGTTAATCGTTATAAACTAGCTTATTTTAGTTTTAAATAACTTTGATTATAATTGATATATAGCTAACTTTTCAGATATTTGAGGTGTAAAACATTAAAATTAGTTTTGGTGTAGGCCTACACCCCAAAATGCTGGATACGATAGAATTCAGCAAAAAACAGGTAAATGTTTAATAAGTACACCAGTATCTAAGGTGGATTCACATTATTAACAGGATTCACATAACCAAACTGCCCTCTAGTGGCAGTGACAAGAACTAATGTGAGCAGCAGTTCACTGCGCATACTTCATTGAAAAAGTATATAATTAACTAACTTCCCCCCTCCCCCCCCCCCCCCCGAGGTTTGCACCTCCGAGACTCAAACAATACCCCCGACCCCACAACTCCAACCCCTCGGCTCGTTGAAACTTAAAGCGCTTTCTCACGATGATTCAATATCTGGACGTGTTAAACTTGTCTGCTCACCCCCACCCCCCGCACTCCCTACCACCACTTGTTATGGAGGCTAAGATTCCGTCCATGGACATATATACTCGCGTATATCCCTGATATGCCGGTGTAGGTGAGGCGCAGTGCCTCCCCCTGGTGTTCTCGATAGGTACCTGAGTTATTGGCTCCCCCGGTTGGGTTCGAATCCACCAGGTGGCGCCACCGCCCCCTCCCTCCTGATCCCAGACCTGGGTTGGATCCCACTTCTGCCTCGGACGTCGCCCGGACCACCTGCCTCCCCCTGCTCCTGCCTGTGTGGTTTTTCTTTTATTATTATGTTATATTCTCATTACGATTATTAATTGATTTGATGTTACTGAACTTCATTTCATTAAACTCGGTAGGGCGCTTGCTCAGCCATATACGGTTGGATTCTTTATATAGAACGGTTGTTTTGTGAATATATAACAATATCCGCCCTTTGTCGTTTTGGTTGCTGCGTTTCACTACAGTGTCATTCTAGTGAAACAACTGACGCCGTGTACCCCTAAGCCTCATTTTCGATCACACGATGAACAGGTTCAGTTGAGTTTTATGTGTTGGTTGATTGATTGATTGATTGGTAGTTTCTTTACGCCGTGTCAGCATCATGGGCCATATCTGGTGTTGGTAGTGTAGTCCCCACTACTAGTAGTCTCAACATGAGCCTCACCACCACATGGTGGCGGCAGAGACTACTCCACCCACTGTTGCATTTTTTACTGTGACAGGTGGCAGCAGGCTAACCAGAGGCTGGGTCCCTGGATGGACTTCCCCTACTGAGTCTGGTCAGTGGCTCTCCCCACCTTGAGAGGTTACTTGCGACCTGGCTGGTCAGGGGGTGGGTCACTTGGCTCTGTGACGCCATGGTGGGTAGAGATACTGTAATAAACGTGGAAGCATATGTTTCCTTTTGTCGTTGTTTCTTTCCACGATCGTTCAAAAATAGGCTACAGACCAGTGTGAACCGGTGTGGCGGTTTCAGCCGTGTCCCGTGCTCAGCCATGTACCTATATTCAAACTCAAGGCATTGTCAATGGTCGTGAGTAATTTTCATACAGAAAATACAGAACAAGTGAAATATCTCTAAAAGCACACCACCTATTAACAAATCGCTTGGTACACATATAGAAAACATCTTCACCAAAAAGATTATATTAAATTTATAAGGTTAGGGTTCTTCATTTCTATTAATTTTGATTAAAACTAATGTTTTGCACTGCGCGTACCATCAAACTCAAGGCATTGTCAATGGTGGTGAGCAATCTTCATACAGAAAATCCAGGAAAAGTGAAATATCTCTAAAACCACACCATCTAGAAACAACTCGCTTGGTACACATATAGAAAACATCTTTACCAAAAACATTATATTAAATTTATAAGGTTAGTGACTTAAGACCATTGACAATGCCTTGAGTTTGAGTATAGGTACACGGCTGAGTATGGGACATGGCTGAAACCGCCACACCTGCTGTATGTCGCCTCTCACAGTAGTATCCATAGCAACTATAGTGTTATGTATAGTTTATTTGTTTATTGTTGTTTTACGTCCTAGCAACATCTAATATCATATCAGGATGGGCACCGACTTGTGACAGTGTACACTCATGGTGACTTTATAGTGCTGCCCCACTGGTAGACCAAGCCGCCAGCACCATGAGCTGATATCAGACTCAGTCACATTATCTTGACACTAAGCCAACCTATCCTTGCCCTATCCTAATAATGCCGAGTGCCTGGCTAGGAAGCGACAAGTATCAATTTTTCAGTCATTGGTTTGACTCGACCAGGGTTCGAACCCACGAACCCATGTGTTCGGAACCCCGATCTCTCAAAACAAGAGACGGACTCTCAATTCATTCAGCCATCCGATCTGGTTTTTGCATAGTTAGATGAAAGGCAGAGACTCACCGTTATTCCACCTCCTGCCTCGTCTCCGGGTTCTCCAGCCTCACCTTTTGCACCCTGAAAGCAGTCATATATTTTGGTAGGGGTAAATGAATTTGATTGATATACAGTAAAACCTCTCTAACGGAACACCTCCACAGATTGACCACTCCCCAATATCAATCGCTTTACTTGGGTCCCAAATGATCATCCATACAATACCATTGTAACAATTTTTGTTAAACTCCCTAAACGGAGCACCTCTCGAAATGGACCATTTAAAGTCGGTCCCATGGCCGGTCTATTTAGAGAGGTTTTACTGTATATCTATTGTTATTACCGCAACACTGGTATTTCGACCGTAAGTATATACAGTATATATATATATATATATATATATATATGACACTTGAGGTGTGCTATCTGAATAACTGAAACTGAACTGTGCAGACGGGACCGGATGGCAAAGTCGGTAGGCCTCAGAGTAACAGTACTGGCTCTGGGGCTTCCTGGGCGGAAGGTCGTGGGTTCAAATCCCGGCCGATTCAATCCAATGACTTATAAAATTGATACTTATCGCTACCTAGTCTGCTAATCATGATCATGTAGCTCTGAGTATGATATCGGGTCATGGTGCTGGTGGTTCGGTCTCCCATGTGGGGAAACACTATTAAGCCATGAATGTGCATTATTATAAATCGGAACCCGTCCTTAGATGTTGCTAGAACATAAAGCCCAAGTAAAACAAAACAAAGGAATTGTCTTACTTACCTTGATTGTGACTAGGGTCGCATCCCCAATGACATCACCAAGACCCCTCTGCAGACTCTCTGATTGGGGAAAATGGTAAAAGGTAAGTGTCATTCGCATGTTGATCTGAAGCTACAGTTAAAGGTGCATAATCCTTTTGTATGTTGACCTGAAACTACAGGTAAAGGTGCATACTCCTTTTCTATGTTGACCTGAAACTATAGTTAAAGGTGCATAATCCTTTTGTATGTTGACCTGAAACTACACTTTAATTTGGATAATCCTTTTGTATGTTGACCTGAAGCTACAGTTAAAGGTGCATACTCCTTTTGTATGTTGCCCTGGAACTACAGTTAAAGTTGTATAATCCTTTTGTGTTTGTGCCAAAAACATAGCTAAGGTTGCATAATCCTTTTGTGTGTTGACCTAATACTATAGTTAAGGTTGCATGATCCTTTTGTATGTTGACCTAAAACTACAGTTAAAGTTGCATAATCCTTGTGTATGTTGACCTGAAACTGCAGTTAAAATTGCCTAATCCTTGAGTATGTTGACCTAAAACTGCAGTTAAATTTGCATAATCCTTTTTCTATGTTGACCTAAAACTACAGTTAAATTTGAATAATCCTTTTGCATGTTGACCTAAAACTACAGTTAAATTTGAATAATCCTTATGTATGTTAACCTGAAACTAAAGTTAAATTTGCATAATTCCTTTGTATGTTGACCTGAAACTGTAGATAAAGTTGCATAATCCTTCTTTACAGTTTTTACACTAACCTGAAAATGATAACGATTAAGCTAATATATTTAATTTCAAATTGATCTTTAAATTCAAAATCATTAGCCTGCAACTTTAATCAACAATCATCTGATTATCTACATTCCAAATAGGGTTCTGCAGCAATTAACGACAGCATTAATAATAGCACTCTGAGAAATGCTGTATGAGCCTTCACGGTTGAAATACTGACTTACCTTTCAATATGTTACCAGGCCACTGCTCCGGGTAGTTAACTGAAAACTTGTCCTAGAAATAAACAAGTTGTATTTATATAGGCCCACGGCAGTGCATGTGCCTAGTTTCTGTCTACATAACTGAATTCATGCTACGTCCCTGCACACACGCATGTATGCATACATGTATGTGTATATATATATATATATATATATATATAGTGCTAGTGGACAGCAAAGCCCCACGCAGGAGCCAGAGAGGTGCATGCTGGTACCCCCCCCCCCCCTCCTCGGGGAGGGGGAGGAGAGGGAAACCCACTCCAGATCTTATTACATGCGATAACAGGTTTATCACTATCCATATATATATATACATTTTATGTAAATATATATATACATAAATATCATCATCATCATGCTGTCAGTCGCAATGCAACAAAGACTGCTTTCATTACTTAACCACCGCTTTGTGCGGTTGTACATTTCATAAAAGCTGCTTGCAAAGTGTTGAAGTGCTGCTGGCTTTTGCAAGTTACTAGCGGCACTCTCTCAGGGAGCAAATAGAGGTCTCACACCAGCAAGAACATGTCAAGACAGGTGCAAATTATTTTTCCCTGCAGTGGCTGGTCGGGAGATGTTTGGGAGTTCCTTTCATCACTGCCCTTAATGCTGCCACGATAACATGGTTTTCTGTTTAGGGTTTGCTCCCTTAGCCTTTGATTCTATCAAGAACCAGAACTTGTACCACAAGGCAGTGGTTTACAAACATTGCATGTACATCAATATAATCAGCACAATTTATGCCATGTGCATTTAGATTGAGACAAATTTGGGCACTCAGACTAGTGTTAGAGCCATAGCCAGAGTCAGTTTTACTTATTTTATTCATGTTTTTATTTATATCCTATGGTTAATGACATATATAGAACTAGAAAATGAATAGGGTTACTCAGATATTGATTATATATTTCTCTGAAACAAGTGTCTGTTGACACATTTGTCATTTTAATATTTAGAACAAGAATTAATAATGGTGATGTGGATATCAGCCTTAAAGTGACTGATTAGTTTTGTGGGGAATTGTATGTTTCTTAGCTCAAAATGTTTAACTATGGCTAGTTTTGTCTTAGATATATTCATCAGATCATTATATTGCATGTGTGCATACATGTTTATGCCAAATTGTTATGTATTTCTATTTTGAATAAAATCAAAGTTTTGCCCTATGTGTATCAGCAAACTCAATGGCCATATGCATTTGCTTTGCTGCCAACGCCGTTTTCAGCGCATGTGCAGTCGGAACGGTGATCTCGTCTATTGTGCTATCTTCTGCGGGTCAGCACCTGTCACGCGAGGCTGGCACCACCGTCGCCTAGGTCACGTGTCAGACTGAATGCCTCAGCGTCACATGAGTTCCGAATTTTAAACTATATATGAAACCATGTGTGCTCAGAATCAGAGGTCAACTATGAATATGTGCCTTTGGGAGTCAATCCTTTCAAGAATTTATACCCACCCTCCGCCCCTCCAAACTTCCCCAAACCTATATGGAACACCCAAACAACAATTTCTAGATACGGCTATGGAAATAGCCTATAATAGTGACAATAACGCTCACCAGGGATGCTATGCCACCTGGTGGGGAAGCAGGTGATGAAGGAGGCGCCACACGCCCTAGTATTCGGTGGCGCCCTCTCGTGAGTTGCCTGGACGCCGGACGGAGAGGCCTGGCAGTGTGCCCAAAGACCCCACCGGGGGGCCCGGTCAGCCCCCAGCACTCAATGGGACACCGGGACAACTCTACAAAAGAGTATCTCGATACAGTTTGGGTGGATCAGTAGTAAAATGTGCAAAGTGTAAAATGTATATGCCTGCCCCCTCCAATTTAAAAAGAATTATAAAAAGTTCATGCACAAAATCCGACAAATGTCATTTGGGCTAAAATGAAACCATGATGACCAGGTTTGAGCTGAAGCTGCCATTGTTCTGATAATCTGATAATCAAATGCATTGTTTTTTTGTTTTTTTTACAGAAACAAACACATCCCCTATAGGGGATTGATAGACTTTACATGTAAAGTGCCAACAACAAATTCTACTTAACAGAGAACAGCTAGAATGGATTTGTCGGTTTTTGTGCCTGAACTGGTCATTATATAACAATAATGAGTTGATTGCCAGCTTTCTGCTTTGGTCGATCTTAGAATTAAAACCTTCTGATTTGAACCCTGGCTGAATCAAACCAATGCTTTTCAAAGTTGAAAAGTGTCATTCCACGTAAAGGGTTACTGTATTTGGTACTAATTCAAAAGGTGTTTGTCCCTTCATCTGGAGTTGTGTAGGTTTTCATTTCTGGTTACCGGAGGCAGTGGATGAATTACTAGAGTGCAGACTTTCCGTGTGGAATGTCGGGAGTTTGAGTCTCAGCCGAATCAAACCAATGACTTATAAAATTTATATTTGTCGCTACCTAGCCTGGTGCGTGGCATTAATATGATAGGACAAGGACTGGTTAGCTCACTATCAGGATAATGTGACTGTGTGGGATATCAGGTCATGGTGCTGACAACTTGGTCTCCCAGTGGGGCTGGGATACAAACTCCAGACCTTCCGCACGGGAAGACTGCACCCTCCCGATTGGGTCAACACTTTTTGTTTGTTTTTTGTTTTTGTTTTATTTAACGACGCCTCTAGAGCACATTTATTTTCATCATCGGTCAGTGGATGTCAAACATATGGTCATTCTGACACATTTCTTTGGAGGAAACTCGCTGCCGCCACATAGGCTACTCTTTCTGATAAGCAACCAGGGGTCTTTTATATGCACTTTCCCAAAGACAGGACAGCAAATACCACAGTCTTTGATGAACCAGTTGTCGAACACTGGTTGGAATGGACAATAGCTCAAACTGCAAATGTGTCCACTGAGCAGGATTGATCGGATGACCTACACCTTCACAGGTGGACACTCTTCTGCCTGAGCTACGTCCCCCTCCCTGATTGGGTAAACACATGCGGCAGTATACTTGCAGTGGAATCTTGGTGAAAACTCTATATCAAATGTTTCCCACAAAGCATGGTACAGTGAGCTGCTACCTACAACATTAGTTCTTCTACTTCCACCAGAGGGCGTTTGGGAGGTGAAAATAATGTATAAGACCTTTTCCACAAACTAACCTGTACAGAGAGCTGCTACCCACAACAGTAGTTTTTCAATTTCCTTTGGTGAGAATGTTGACCTGTGGTGAAAATCCTGTATAATACCTTTTCTATAAACTAAGCTGCACATTAAGCTGCTACCCACAACAGTAGTTCTTCCACTGCCGTCAGATGGCGGGCTGGTGGTGGGAAAAATCATCCATAAAGATCTTTACGCAGAGCATGGTGCACAATGAGCTGCAAGCCACACATATTAGTTTTTTCATTGAGGGTGGGGTCGGTCATAGAAATCCTCTATAAATACCTTTCCTATGGAGCGTGGTGCACAGTGAGTTGCGACCCACACACAACATTAGTTGGTCTACTGAGGGTGGAAATTCTCTAGAAAGACCTTTCCCACAGGAAATTCTGGGAAGGGAGTTGCTACCCACTACATTAGTTCTTTTACTAAGGGTGAGTTGGTGGTAGAACTCCTGTATTAAGACCTTTCCCACAGAGCATGTTGCACAGTGACTTGCTACCCACACACAACATTAGTTCTTTCAGTAAGGGTGGGTTGGTGGTGGAAATCCTGTATGAAGACCTTTCCCACAGAGTATGTTGCACAGTGAGTTGCTACCTACACACAACATTAGTTCTTCTACTGAGTATGGAAATTCTCTATAAATAAATACCTTTCCCACAGAAAATGCTGGACAGTGAGTTGCTACCCATACAGAACATTAAAGGGTCCTTCCACAATTGAAGATATGGAATTCAAGGCTATTTCAGGCTTTCAAAATGCTGTTTGTAATAAGAATTCAAAACTATTTTCATTTGGATTTCAGGAAAAATACAACTATTACAAATACTGATTTCGGACGAATTTAGATCAGTGGGGACAGTTTAATGGAATTCAAGACTTTTCAAGACTAATTACCCAAAGTAGGTTAAATTCAATACTTCTCAAGGCCTGGAAATGAGGCAAAAGAAGTTCAAAACCTTTAAAGACTTTGCTGGTCCCGTGCGGACCCTGACGACATTAGGTCTGAGGGTGGGTTGGTGGTGAACATCACCTATTCGACATGGGATTACTCAGTGTTTACTCACGCTTAGTGCTTACTCCCTCCAGACAGGAGCTCACAATTAATAAGAGCCGCAGCAGCAGAGATGTGGCTCCTCCCTCCATGGTGGCACCTCCACAGGGTGAGGAGCAGGATAATGGCTAGCAGGGATGAGCCAACAGACAACTGTGTAGGACTAGCGGCCTCTTACAGAATGGTGCATTCTGGGTGTAAGTAGACTGTAGGGGTGAGGTGGGGGCATGGGAGGTGCGGCGGGGGGGGGGGGGGGGGGGGGGGGCACATGCTGTATTCCAAGAAGGGCGGGAAGGAATAATGTTTTAGTGAGGTATTGCATTCATTGTTTTTATTTTATTTAGTTAAAGTTGCATAGTCTCATAAAAGCCACCACTTTTCAAAACCAATGCGCTTATCTAGATTGGGAGCTACATATCCAGCTTAGATAGTAGTGTAGTTATTATGTATTTGTCGCTATAACTATGAGGCTTTAGTGAGGTATTTAAAGCTGCATAGTCTGATGAAATATCAAATTTTCAAAACCAAACCAAATATCTAGATTTGATTTTACATATCTAAGTTAGATACTGATGCACTTATTAAGCATTTGTTTCTGAATAGAAGGCAATACTGAGTCAATTTAACAGAACATGTTACTGCAGAAGTCTATGGTGTCAGAGCTTTGGCATGTTTGCCCAAACTAATTTGACATGTTTGCACTCAAAATATCTCAAAAGTTTACCATTTAAAATAAAAGTAACTTTGCACTAATGTAAAGTAGATACTAGAGATCGATCTAATATATTTATCTCAGAAAAAATACAGAAATTCAAGACCATCGGACTATGCAACTTTAAGCTCAGATGAGGATTATGAGTAATCAAACTAGGTCATAACACAAGGGATTCATTCATTGTTGTAGGAAAGCTCTTTATTTGATTATGACCGTGGGAAGTTCACCCTCACAGGAGGTTCCAATAATGCATATCACCCTCTCTTTGAAATGAACTTGACATAATCTTATGGCTTTGATCTTTTGCGAGTTTCTTTTAGATAAATATATCAGATTGAGCATAACAATCTACCTCACTTCAGTTTGGAAGTAACACTTTATTTTAAATGGCTAACTTTAGAGATATTTGAAGTGAAAACATGTCAAATTAATTGTGGCATGCACATACAAATTCTGACATGATATGTTTCAGGAGTAACAGGTTTTTAAATTATTATTTTTTATATTATACAAATTAAATTGTCTTAATATTCTCTTCTAGACAGCAACAAATGCTTAATAAGTGGAGTGACTGATTGCTTTCTTGATATGGTTTCGACAATTGATGCTTATATCGGACTATCCGGGGAGTGCGACGTAGCTCAGGCAGTAGCATGTCCACCTGTGAAGGTGTCGCTCATCCTATCGATCCTGCTTAGTGGACCTATTTGCAGTTTGGGTTATTTTCCATCCCAACCAATGGTCCACAACTGGTTCATCAAAGGCTTTGGTATGTGTTGTCGTGTCTGTGGGAAAGTGCATATAAAAGACCCCTTGCTGCTTATCGGAAAGAGTATCCTATGTGGTGTCAGCAGGCTTCCTATTTTTTTAAATCTCGGAATGACCATATTTTTTATGTCCAATAGCCAATGATACAGACATCAATGTGCTCTAGAGGCGTCATTAAAAAAACTAGATTTACTTTGGACTATGCAGCTTTAAGTTGAAATGAAACCCCCATAAAAATAAGCCCTCCAGTAATCAATTGGCTGCTGTTAGTCCCACCCAAAGTGGCGCTGGAGAGCGCGAGGGATAGAAAGGGGGTGGGGGTGGGGGTGAGGGGTGCGGGGAAGAGATGGGGGAGGAGGCTGGGGACAGAGGGCGATTGAGGTACTTGAGGTCAGGGGTTATCCAGTCAATGTAAAGCTTGTTTTACTCTAGAGCACACCATTTTTTTATCATCGGCTATTGGATGTCAAACATATGGTCATTCTGACATCATTCTTTTGGAGGAAATCTGCTGCCGACACATATACTACACTTTCCAAGAAGCAGCAAGGGGTCTTTTATATGCACTTTCCCACAGGCAGGATAACACCTACCACAACCTTTGACGAACCAATTGTGGACCACTGGATGGAACGGAAAATAGCCCAAACTGCAAATGGATCTACTGAGAAGGATCAATCCCATGCCCAATCCCTTCAGAGGTGGACACTCTATTGCCTGAGCCACGTCTCGCTCCGGGGTTATCCAGTCATGCAAATTTAATATATAGCATTAACTGGGCAGAAGAACCGGTATCCATATCCCATTATCTTAGAAGTCGGTTGGTTGGTTGTTGGAGTTTTACATCCTAGCAACATCTAAGGTCATATCGGGACCGGTACCGACTTGTAGCAGTGCGCACTCATGGCGACTTTATTGTGCTGCCCCACTGAGAGACCAGGGTGCCAGCACCATGACCTGATATCCCACTCAGTCTCATTATCCTGACACTAAGCCAACCAGTCTTTGCCCTATCCTAATAATGCAGAGCGCCAGGCTAGGTATTGACAAGTATACATTTTTAAGTCATTGATTTTATTTGAAAGGTTGGGACCCGTGGGTTCGAATCCCACGATCTAACAAAACGGGAGACGAACGCTCAACTCATTCGACCATCCCGTCTGGTTTATAATAGAAGATTGTGGCACACATACATCTATATATGTATATACATAAATATGATTGCGATATGCTAATACTTGTAATAGCGGAGAGTATCCCCGCAATGATGAACTGTGATCAGAGTAGTCTCCCAGATAAATAAGGTAACTATAACTACAATCACATCTAGGATACAATGGGTTAAGCTGTATGTCCATTGTATGGCATCTTGAAATGTGCTGCAGAAAACAAAATTGAAGAAAAGGAGCATGTTGTCATGGTGACCAGACGGAATGGCCGAATGAGTTGAACGTCCATCTCCCGTATTGGTAGATCGCAGGACTCGAACCCACGGATCGAGGGATTCAAACCCTGCTCGAGTCAAGCCAATGGCTTAACAATTTATACTTTTCACTTCCTAGCCAGGCGCTCAGCATTATTAGGATAGGGCAAGGACTGGTTGGCTCAGTGTCAGGATAATCTTCCCAGTGACCTGGTCTCCCAGTGAGACAGCACTATAAAGTTGCCATGAGGGTCACAAGTCGGTACCCATCTTGATATAAACCTTAGACGTTGCCAGGACGTAAAACTCCAACATACATCCACCTGTAGCCATGGTTTAGAACAGATCCTATGCATGGGACTGATGTTTTAAAAAAAGGACCTCAACAATCACAATAGGTGTATTTTTGTAACACATGCTCCCGTCGTGTCCACATGGTCCAATATGGCTCCCACATGGTCCAATATGTCTCCCACATGGTCCAAAACATGTTCCTTACATTTGAAGAAGGAACAGTTTTTATTAGACGCTTATTGTTAAAGTTAGTTTTTTTGTGGTTGTTTTACGTCCTAGCAACACTTAAGGTCATATCAGGACGGATACCGACTTGTGAGAGTGCCCACTCATGGGGACTTTATAGTGCTAGCCCACTGGGAAATAAGGCCGCTGCCACCATGACCCAATATCCCACTCAGTCACATTATCCTGACACTGAGCTAACCAGTCCTTGCCCTATCCTATTAATGCTGAGTGCCTGGCTAGGAAGCGACAAGGATAAATTTGAAAGTCATTGGTTTGATTCGACCGGGAACCGAACTGCCGATCCACACGTGAGGCCCGCCCTCTAAAGATTAGGCCACCGTTCCTGGTGTGTTCTACGTCTCGATAAAAGTAAAAAAGCCGCATGAGTGTGAGTGATTGGGGATTGGCGCCCTGCCAAAATCTGAGGTCATAGCAGGACGGGTATCGATTTGTGACAGTTCGCGCACACATCCTAGCAACATCTATGGTTATATCAGCACATGCCCCAACATGTGACAGTGCACTCTTATGGTGATTTATAGTGCTGTACAACTGGAGACCAGGTTGCTGGCACCATGACCCAACAACCCACTCAGTCACATTGGTCGTAATGCGTAGCATTACGTTTGATGCGAGGAGAGGAAGAGACCCTCCCCCGCCCCGCGCTGTCGCGCTGCCTTCTCACCTCGCCCGACGCCGCCGCGCGCCGCTTCCTCCCCCCGCCCCCCTGTCGCGCAGCATTCGCGCCTCACCCGACGCCCGCTGCTCGCCACCTCTCGCCCTCCCCCGGGCCGGCAGCATTCACACCTCACCTGCTGTCGCCCGTCCCGTTCCCTTATAAGGTCGCCCGCCGGCCTCCCTCAGTCACTCGCCCTCCTGCCGCCTTCCAGCTCTCTTCCCATTTTTCCTGCTTGGGTTCATCCCTCTCCACCTCGGACCGCTGCTTCACCTCAGGCTACACCATGCCTCAAGGAAAAGGAAGAGGACGCAAGGGCTCCCGGACCGCCGCCCCCCGCACCCCGGGGCCATCCTCAACGCCCCGGCGGGACGAGTCTCCGGCCTCAGCCTCGGCGTCTCCCGCGGCGCCCTCGGACCGGCCCTCGGGCACCGAGACCTCGGCAATACTGGAAGCCCTCCAGCGCCTCCAGCTTGCGCAGCGCCAGACTGCCGCCGACGTGCGCCAGACCGCCGCCGACATTCACGCCCGGATGGAAGCCCTGGAGGCCGGGGAGGCCCGGCCCGCACCAGAGGCCCCCTCATCTGCACCTCGGGCGCGCGCCGCCGCCGGAGCCCGGCCCCCGCCCCCGCCCCCGCCTCAGGCAACTCTGCCCGGGGCGGCTCACCCAGAGTACGAGAGGTACCGCCATCTTCCTACACAAGCACCCCCTGCCACGTCGACGGCCTACCACCAAGAACCGACGCGGCACTCCCCCGTCTCCGCGGCCGACGCCGTCCGGGATATCCTGGCCTCCGCCGAGGCGCGACGCTCCGTGAGGCGCCAAGGTATCCCGGTCGACTACATATTCCCATCGGATCTGGTAGAGAGGGGGCCTGAAAGAAAACCGGTGAAGAGGGGCGAGGCAACGAAAGACGAGTATAACCTCGCCCTTCTCACCCTCATTGACCACCCCCGACTTCCCCGCCCACTCCGCCCAGGGACTCCACCACCACCACCTTACACTGTCCCGGGATAACCTCATCTACCCGTGGCCGACCGTCCGTCGATACTCCGAGACCGTCTTCACTTGGATTGCGGACGGAAGGCTCCCCCACGGGTGGCATGACCCGGTAGCACTCAACCTCCTGAGGGTCGAGTGCATCGCCATGCCCGACCACCAAGCCGCCAGCACCCCAGCCCGCCCACTCGACCCTCCGCACCGAGGCGCACACTTGCCCCGAGCCCAAGTCGACGCCCGCGCCACCTACGACAGGCACACCCACGGGGCCCCCTGCCCGGCCTGGAACCGCGACCCCGCCTCGTGCGATCGGGCCCCCGTCGGGGAGGCCCACGGCGAGGCGGGGGACAGGCGCCGTCACGTCTGTGCCTACTGCGCCAACGTGCGGCGCATCCTAACTATGCACAGCGAGGCCGATTGCATGACGAAACAAGCCCGTGAGCGCCAGACCCCCCCCCCCCCCCCCCCACCTCGGCGGATTTTTGATCCGCCGGCCTCCCCCCGGCCGGCCCGGGGGGCCCTTCCCGGCGCCTCACCCTCACCACTGCCGACAGCCCCGCGACTTCCACCGACAACCTCCCAGCGACCACCGATCGCAGCGCCGCCCAGTCACAGCCGGGATCATCACCTCGGACCTCACGCCTCAGACCACAGCCCAGCCCAGCCTCACGAGGAACCCTCTGCCGACATCACAGCCGCCGACCCTCACGACACCGCCTTCCACCGACAACCTCCCAGCGACAACCGATCGCAGCGCCGCCCAGTCACAGCCGGGGATCATCACCTCGGACCTCACGCCTCAGACCACAGCCCAGCCCAGCCTCACGAGGAGCCCTCTGCCGACATCACAGTCGCCGACCCCCACGACACCGCCTTCAGCAACCCGCCCGACCCGACCCCGACCGCCCCCCCCCACCCAGCCCTGAGGACTTCGCTGCCCCCCTGCTCGACCCTCGTCGGACCTCCTCACCGGATCTCGCCAAGGAGCGGGCCTCCTCTTTTTGGGCCGCCCGCTCCCTGTCGACGCAGGCCCCGGACACTCGCCGCCCCCCAGAGGGAACCTGACCCCTGACGCGGTGCGCCCTCTCTGCCGGTCCACCCTACTCCCCCGCCTCGCCCCCTCGGGCGCGCCGCGAGCCCTCTCCGCCTTTTTTGGTGGAGGGCTCCTCGGCACCCCCCTCACTCATCTACTGACATTTGACTCTGCCTGAACTTTTATTCATCATGTACATTTCATCACTGCTCCTCATGAGCCCAACTGGTGTATTGCTCCTCATGAGCCTCTTTATTCTTCTTCCACTTTATTGTCTATATTACATTTACTTGTTGCTCCTTATGAGCCTGTTTCACTGTGTTGCTCTTCATGACCCTGTCGTTTCATTCCTCTGTATACTCTGTTTGTCTAAGGCGTAAATAAACGCCTTTCTTTCCACCCGCGCCTTGCTTTCTTCCTTTTCGCGCATCATCCTGCTATTGAGCTAGCCAGACCTTACTCTTTCCTAGTAATGCCAAATGACAGGCTAGGTAGTGACAAGTACCAATTTTGTAGGTCATTGATTTGACTCAGCCAGATTTCGAACCCCTACACGGAAATTACCTCTGTATATTCAGATTATTGAATGCTGGTTCTGAAGAGATATTAATTGTAGACGCGTCTGTGTGACATGATCTCAGAACCGCTTCATAATTATATGCAATATTCTGATTGCTCCAATATCTGTAAAATGCTATTTTGCCTAGTCTTGTCCTGAAATGACTGACCTATAGACCTAACTTAAAGCTGCATAGTCCGATGAAATATCAAATTTTCAAAACCAAACCAATTATCTAGATTTGATTTGACATATCTAACTTGGATACTGATGCACTTATTAAGCATTTGTTTCTGTGTAGAAGGCAATACTGAGTCAATTTAACAGAACCTGTTACTGCAGAAGTCTATGGTGTCGGAGTTATGGCAAGCTTGCCAAAACTAATATTCCATGTTTACACTCAAAATATCTAAAATGTTTACCATTTAAAATAAAAGTAACTTTGATCTAATGTAAAGTAGATACTAGTAATTGATCTAATATATTTATCTCAGAAAATATACAGAAATTCAAAGCCATTGGACTATGCAACTTTAAGAGTTGTGGAAGACTGATGATGAGCTTTAAACTATGCATATTAATATGACAACACATCAGATTCAGAGTGAACATGGGTACCCGTTTCATTGAAAGTTTCCAGCTACTTTTATCGCCGATACATCAAAGTAAGCAATCAAATCTGACCTGACTGCTTTATAAAATGAGCAGTGCAACTTGAAGCACAACAAATAATCGGTATTGTTATTATAATTATCAATTGCTCTAACATAACGACAAACAACTCTTTGGCTTTGCCTATCATGAAGTATCAGGGCCATTCCAGAATGTGAGTCATGTGACATTGATATATATATACATATGAAGTGGGCGAGACTACTCGACCGATGGAAATGCGGGCTGGGCTGATTAGCTCGCATTCTGAAATGCGGGCTACTCACCAGGCTCGCATTTGCCACCATTTGCGGGGCCGGGTTCCCTGCTGTAACGCGTCGCTAGGAGACGTCGATTGCGACTCTCCTAGCAATGGTGGAAGGTCGAGCGCTCGGGCTCCGACCCATCACATGTGTTTCTGCATGCTCTGATGGTTTAGACGAGATTTAGGCTTTTATTGTCGAAATTCCAAACTTATTTAACTTAACTAATACGGGAGGGGATAGACTTATTGTATTTAATCGGTATTCAGTGAAATCACTCTCTGAAAGAACATTTATTGTACTAGTTAGGGTAAGAATAAAGCTGTGAGCTCTTGGAAAAGTGAATTGGAACATTCCTTGCATTCTTTACTATTCTCCAGTCTTCTTGTAGATTAACCACTATGGATAACCTGATATTTGATTGCTTTATATGTAATTAAGGACCTTATGCCTAATAGGCCTCATGCAGCCGATTAACCCATCTGCGGGGAGATGATAACAGACATATTAACAGAATTAACATAGTGCAATTTGGCTGAAAATAAGACATTAACTTAGGCTGATTATCAGTGACAGCAGCAGAGACACAGGTCGCGTCTGCTTAGTTTTGGATTAATTTAAACATAAAATACACACCGAACAGTGGGGAGGACAGCCAGTTAGTTGAAATAACAAGTAATTGCTTTAGTATGATAAATGCGAGGAGGGACCAAGAACCGTATTTATATGATACTCTGGCTGTCGGCGCTTAGCCCGGGAGTGACAATGACGGCGACGGTCTACCTGCAGATGGGACAAGAGGCGGCGGCGGCCCGCGGCAGACCCCCGGAAATTCACATGGAAATAATTACAAAAATTAGCTCGTAGGCTCGCCTTAAGCGGGGGTGGAATAGCCCGATGGTTAAACATATATATATATACATATATACATATATATACATATATACACATACACATATATATAAATATAATATATACATATAATATATAGCTTGGATATATCTCTATATATATACATATTGCGACCTTCCTATAAAAGGGTTCTATCTGACAAAATGGTGCTTTCGAGATAATGAGGACTGAAGCTGTGTAACTGCATGATAGCAAAGCAGATAGAACAATATTATTTTTAATATATCTCTGTGAAAAATACCAATTGAGAAACAGTTGTGTAGCCTCATAATAGCCTATAACACCAATTTGGTCACTTTGTCAGATAGAAGCATTTTATAGTAAGGTCACAATATATATATGCTTAAACATACAAGTTAAAACTGTTCAAATTAGATTTTCTCTTTACACTTTGAATATTCACCTCACAGCTGCAGTTTAATAACAGCATCAATTTTTATGCTTGTTTGAGTTTTACATCCTCACAACATCTATATGGTCATATCAGTGACAGTGCACACTCATGGTAACTTTATCATGCTGGCCTTCTGGGAAATCCGGCTATTGATACCATGACCCAATATCCCGTTCAGTCACATTATCCTGATTCTGTGCTAACCAGTTCTTGTCCTATCCTAGTAATGCTGAGTGCAATGCTAGGTAGTGACAAGTATCAATTTGATAAGTCATTGATTTGACTCTACCGGGAATCAAACTCCGGACCTTTCGCACAGTCCTTCAGCCGGCCCTGCCAGGGCCTATTGTAAATGGTACCTATGGTTAGGAGGGACACTCACCCCACCTCCGGGCATGTAAGCAGACCAGGTCGCAGCTCCTGTCCTTACTCAGTGACCGGGACAGTAACTCGGAATCTGTGATGCGGAATATGTGATCGGGCTTCAAACAGCGTTTTCTTGTCGCTTCAATTTGCACACCCCGAGCGGATTATTGTGGAACTATATGCACAGTCGCCACCTGGTGTTTAATGGGCGCATTGAATCGCGGTGTGACGTTAGTTCGAGTGGAATGCGCCCGACTTTTAGACCCCTATCAAAAAAGCGTTATTGGTTAGCCGATTTCAGAATCTTGACTAGATTATGGCCCATGGATCGTCTTAGCGTAACAGATTTGTTTCTCCTCGTATAATTAGGTACTTAAAATGTGTACATTGTGCTATATTTTGGGATTAACTTCACTCCAAACATTCAAAGAATCCGATGATTCTTGGCTCACAACTGCAACAAACATGATTTGATATAGGCCTATTGGAGATCAATTTCCCTCCATTTCGAGGCACTTGTATCCACTCGATATCAATGGAGTAATGCCATATACTTTACATATATTATATTGACTAACATAAAGACCTATGAAGTCAATTGATGTGCAACAAAGTGTTGAAATACTATGAATAGGTCTACTGTAGGCCTATAGCCTACTCTATCCTCATGTAAAAATCGGATTTTCTTCGACATTTTTTAAAGCTGAAATTAGGAGGTAGACTATTATACAAGGTCAGTTTTCATAGGGATCTAATTCAGGTGGTCCGGAAATCACATAAATTAGTATAATAATTTACTGGTAGCTTACCAGTGTTTAAGAAGCATGGTCATCAAAAGCCTACCATAGAGAATAGGGCTTACACATTTACTGTAGCTTGCTTCAGCACATTAACACCTCATTTGCAGCCATTTGCAACTTAATTAGTTCTGTAGTTTATCTGTAAATACCAGCAATTAAATTCATGATGATTTTGTAGCAGTATTATGTCTACATAGATCTACATTATAATACATTCAAATGAGAGCCACACAATCATTTCAGCAAGAGCTCCAAAACTCCTGTAGTTGTGACCCAGATTCCCATCTCACGAAAGCTACATGATGGGCTGGTTGGTTCGTTAGTCTTTGGAGTTTTGCGTCCTGGCAACATCTAAGGTCATATCAGGATCGATACCGACGTGCACTCATGGTTACTTTATAGTAAGAGAGCCATGGAGAGAAGAGGGAGAGTGGGAGAGAATGAAGAGAGATGTATGAGAGGTGGGAGGGAGAGAGGGAGGAGAGAGGAAAGAGGGGAGATGGGAGAAAGAGGAGAGAGGAAAAAGGGGAGAGAGAGAGGCAACATTGATAGAGAGACAGAGCGTGAGAGAGTAAGCTTTGGGAAACCAGGCCACCAGAACCAGAACCTGATATCTCACTCAGTCACATTATCCTGACACTTAACTTCCTAGCATGGCGCGGACTGTTTCGGTCAGTGTCTGGATAATGTGACTGGTTGGGATATCAGGTCATGGTGCCAGTGGCCTGGACTGTTTAGCTCAGTGTCTGGATAATGTGACTGAGTGGGATATCGGGTCATGATGCTGGTGGCCTGATTTCCTAGTGGGGCAGTACTATAAAGTCGCCATTAATGTGCACTGTCCCAAGTCGTTACCTGTCCTGATATGATCTTAGATGTTGCCAGGACGTAACTCTCTAACAACCAACCATCTCATACCTCTCTATTTCCTCTCTATACCCGACTCTTTGTATTCCACTTCTCTTTGCTCTCTTCTCTCACTCTCTCATCTCTCTCATCTTTCAGTCACAAACGCTCAATTCCACTCCCTGCCTCTCTTGCTCTCGATTTCTTTTGCTCTCCCGTACTCTCTCACGCTCTGTCTCTCTATCAATGTTGCCTCTCTCTCCTTTTTTTCATTCTCTCCTCTTTCTCCCATCTCCCCTCTTTCCTCTCTCATCCCTCTCTCCCTCCCACCTCTCATACCTCTCTCTTCATTCTCTCCGACTCTCCCTCTTCTCTCCCTGGCTCTCTCCCTCCTTCCCTTTCTTGCATCTCTCTTGAACGTTGCCTCTCTCGCGCTCTCCCAGCTCATGCCCTCTCTTCCACTCTCTCCCCCACTCTTGTTCTCATGCTCTATTTCTATATTCATCTCTTTCTCTCATGCTCTCTTAGACACTCTCTTAGTCTTTCTCACTCTCTTTCACACTCTTTCACACAATCACACTCTCTTGCTCACTCTCGCTCTCTCACTCTTGCTCTCTCTCACTCTCTCAAGCTCTCGCCATCTCTCGCCATCTCTACCTTGTTCACATTTCCCTTCTCTCTTGTTCCACCTGTCACAACCTCTCGCACCCTCTCACAACCTCTCTCACATTCACTTTCGTTCTGTCGTGCTCTCTCGCTGTGTCTCGCTTTCTCACTTTCTCACTCTCCCACTATCTCTCTCCTACTCTGTCGCCCCCTTTCGCCCCTCTCTCACACTCTCTCCCCCTCTCGCCCCCTTTCGCCCCTCTCGCACTCTCTCTCCTCTTCTCACCCCCTTTTGTCCCTCTCACACTCTCTCCCTCTCTCGCCCCCTTTCGCCCCTCTCTCACACTCTCCCCCCCCTCTCATCCCCTTTCTCCCCTCTCGCACTCTCTCGCCCTCTCTCGACCCTTTCGCCCCTCTCGCATCTCTCTCCCCCCCTCCCACTCCCTTTCGCCCCTCTCACACCCTCTCTCCCTCTCTCGCCCCCTTTCGCCCCTCTCGCACTCTTTCCCCCCCATCTCACCCCCTTTCGCCCCTCTCGCCCCGTAAGCTCTACACCATATGCCGCGAGCATCTGCCCTGTGCAACTGCCTCATTGTGTTCGTGCTGACTACTAATACCACAGTACTAACGCCCTCCGCGGTTTGGTTCGCATGTTTCAAGATTTATTCCCATTTATCTCAGAATAAAGAAGCGCATATGTTGCGATTCACGCGTGTGGCATTACGCTACGTCATCTGACGGTTATCATGTTGACGTACTAGAGGTCAGGAGGCCAACATGTAATCAGCCCACATCTCCACAAACCCCCACCCACCCTCCCACCCTCCCACCCACCCACCCACCCACAGACACCAGCTTCAAGTCAATGCAGCCCCCCCCCCCCCCCCCCACACACACACACTCAACACACAAACCATCCCCCGTCCTGCATTTTTAACGGACGATTATTACTCCGGTGGTAGTAGAACTACACCGGCATTACAAATTATGAAGACAAGAGGCCTGGAGAGATGGTTACATAGTCATGCAACGGAATGGTGAATGAGAGGTGTGAGCAGGGGAGGGGCGGAGGGGGGTGACTTATATTGTGTCACCTCCACCCTAACCCACTCATCTCCCACGGCAACCCGCCCTCGTAAAATTCGTTATTGCGGCGTAGGTCTATATATATATATATATATATATATATATATATATATATATATATATACATACATACATACATACATATATGATGAACATTATTATGACGCCGCCCGGCAGATGACAAGGGAGGGGCGGGCGGTGGCCGGCCTTCTCCTTCCCGCCTCCCGCCTTACCGCCTGCCGCCGCCGCCACAAGGGGGCGCCCCGACGGGCGGGTCGTGAAGACGGACACCCAATTGTCTATAAGTACCAAATTACTCCCCATTATCCTGTCACCGGAGGCGCCCTCTGCCGGGTAATTACAGCGGTCGCCACCACTGTCCGGCCCCGCCCTGCCGCCCGCCCGGCCCTGCCCTGCCCTGCTGCCCGCCCGGCTTTGCCCCCACCCCCGGCCTGCCCTGCCCGCCTACCCGTAGTCATAACATGCATCATGATTATTAACCACCGCCACATTGAAGAGATTATATTTTATGTGAAAGAGCGGCCCGGCCCCCGCCCCGCCCCGCCCCGCCCCGCCCCGCCCCGCCCCGCCCCGCCCCCGCCCCGCCCCGCCCCGCCCCGCCTCGCCCCGCCCCGCCCCCGCCCCGCCCCGCCCCGCCCCGCCCCGCCCCGCCCCGCCCCCCCGCCCCGCCCCGCCCCGCCCCGCCCCGCCGCCCCGCCCCGCCCCGCCCCGCCCCGCCCCGCCCCGCTCCGCCCCGCCCCGCCCCGCCCCGCCCCGCCCCGCCCCGCCCCGCCCCGCCCCGCCACGCCCCGCCCCGCCCCGCCCCACCCCGCCCCGCCCCGCCCCGCCCCGCCCCGCCCCGCCCCTCCGGTCTATCTTTTCCAACCCCTACCAACTCCCACCCACGTCAACCTCCACCCACCCACGTCACACCGACCCACCATCGCCCTCACCTCTCCCCACCCCAAACCCGCATCCTCACTCCACACTCACACACACACACAACCATTGCCACCAATACCACATCTTCCCCTCACCCCACCCCACACCCACACTCACATCCACACCCACACCCGCCACCACTCTCACTCCACTGGCCACCCACACTCACACCCTCACTCCACTACACTACAACCCCCACACCACCACAACCCCACACCCACACTTACACTCACTCACCCCTATATTCACACCCACTTACCTTCCTCTCTCCTCACTCATCCCATACTTCCTAATATTTATAAAGCCAACCCTCCCACCACATCCCACACCCGCACGCATACAATCCACATTCCGGTTATGACCTTAGAAGTTGCCAGGATGTAACACTCCAACAGACTTGGACAATCCACACAAGCCACAGCAGCAGCAGCAGCAGCAGCAGCACCACCACCACCTCCACTACCACAGCCTCCACGACCACCACAACCACCACCACTACCACGACCACCATCACAACCACCACCACCATCATCACCACCACCACCACCATCACCACCACCACCACCACCACCACCACCATCACCACAACCACCGCCACCATCACCGCAACCACTGCCACCATCACCACAACCACCCCCATCACCACAACCACCACCACAACCACCACATCAACTACCACCATCACCACAATCACCCCAACATCCCCTACAACCACCACCCCACCGCCAAAACCACCAGAACCACGACCAGAACCACGACCAGAAGCACCCCCACCCCCACCCCCACCACCACCACCACCACCACCACCACAACCACCACCATCACCACAACCATCACCACCACCACCACCATCATCACAACCACCGCTACCATCACCACAACCACCACCACCACCACAACCACCACCATCACCACCACCACCACAACCATCACCATCACCACAACCACCACAACATCCACCACCATCACCACCACCACCATCACCACAACTACCACCATCACCACACCGACAACCACCACCACAACCACCACCACCATCACCACCACCACCAACATCATCACAACCACCGCTACCATCACCACAACCACCACAACCACCACCACCACCACTACCACCGTGCTGTCCAACGACTGACATGCACACTTCAGAACTAAGATGGCAGCATTGATAAGCTACAAAGATGGGAATCAACGCACAAGCTGCCTCAATGTGCATGTTTGTTCTTTCTTCTATTAAAACAAAAGAAAGAAGAAACAGAAAGAAAAAAAAACCCACACATTTAATTACTATTTAAAATCCGTTTTCCAAAGTTTACAGCTCCGAGAAATATTGCCGAAAGTCCAGGATTACTGTTTTAAAAATAAACTAAGAAAGAAAAGCTCTCAGTGCCATTAACAAATACTAAATAAGCACCGACAGACTTGGCTATCTCATATCCAGCTCTTCTGGGGTGGAATGCAGAGACGCCGATAAGCAGATAAAAGTAAAACAGCACCAAAAGAAGAACAGACAAACCCACACAGGAAAGAGACTGTATTTTCATGCATTTTTATCCGATTGCACGATTTGTTACACACACTTTGGTGGTGACAAGTGGGATGGAGAGAGGCTGGCAGAAAGAGAGAGCGTGGGGGAGGGGAGAGAGCAGGGAGGGAATACGGAGCAGCTTTCTGTGTGTTAGGGGTTAAGGAGGTTAATGGGGGGAGGGGGGTAAGTTGGGTGTGGATTTGGTTTGTCGTCTTGGCAAAATGTAAGGTCATCAGGTGGGGGCGGAGGGAGAGGGGGTTTCGATGGACACCTGGGGGGTGGGTGTGGGAGGCTGGCAGAGAGTGTGAGAGTGAGGGAGAGAGAAAGAGAGGAGAAGGTGAGGGAGAGAGAATGATAGAGTGTGGGGGGTGGGGGGAAGGCTTCATGTGTGTTAGAGTTTGGTACGGGTGAATAGGGGATGAGTTGAGGGCGGGGGGGGGGGGAGAGAGGAAGAGAGGAAGAGAGAGAGAGTTTGTGGGGGGGATGGGGGGGAAGCTTTCTGTGTGTTAGGGGTTAGCGAGGGGAGTGAGGGAGGAGTTGGAGTTGGAGGAAGGGGGAGAAGGAGCCTCGTGGGACACGTGGGATAGAGAGAGGCTGGCAAAGAGAGAAGCTGGCACAGAGAAAGAGAGAGAGAGAGGGGGTGGAGGGGGAGGGGGAAGGGGGGAGTAACGGGGTGGAGGGGTGGGAGGAAATGGGGGAAGCTTCCTGTTTGTTTGAGGTTGGGGAGGGATAGGGGAAGGAATGTGGGGAAGAAAAGAGAGAGGGGGGCGCGAAAGGGGAAGAATAGGGCAGAGGAGGGGATGAGAGGGGACAGGGCAGGAGGAGTTTTGTGTTTGTCAGGGGTTGGAGAGAGGGAAGGTTGGGAGGGGAATGGAGGAAGAGGTTGTAGACAGCGGGGGGCGGGGGAGGAGTGGGAGGGAGGGGGGGGGGGAGGAGCAAAATTGGTGATAACATGCGACAATTTCATGTAACTGTCCTCAAAAGCAACTTTTACAGCCATGTCGCCACTTTCATCACAAAACGCCACAACTCACGGAACGCCGAGGAAATCATGAGTTGTCCGCGCTAGGGTCATCCCGAGAAGACAGAGGGGGGAAATAAGGGCTAGTGGGTGAGTGTGAGGTTGTGTGGGTGGGTGTGGATGGGGGGTGGGGCTGAAGAGGGAGGCATAACACTTAGCAGTCGTTGGAGAGGAGGAGGTGAGTAGAGTTTGGCAACTTTGGAATTTTGAGAAAGAAAAAAAAGAAAATAAAGGTCACATTGAGTTTTCATCTTTGATACAAATTAAAAAAATTTAAATCACGAAGAGGTAAAACAGAACAAAAGAAAAGGAACAACCCTAAGACACCCCCCCCTCCCATCGAAAACAAGGGACACCCCCCCCCCCCCTCCCACCGGAAGTAGGTGGACTGATTTAGGGCCTCCTACATGTTCCTGAACAATGAGGGCATCCGGTACCGGTCTCACGTTGACATACATGTTTTATGAGGGCCGGCGAAATAAACACAAGTACTCTCGGCATACCCAGTGGTGGAATTTAATTAGCGTGGTGAGAGGGGAGGGTGTAAGCAATGCACATAAAACTGCCAAGCCGAGATCTGCGGTTATTGTGTGGTGTGAGATACCACCTGAGTATATATATATATATATATAAAAATATATATATATATATATATATATATATATATATATCTATATATCCAGTAAAACCTCTCTAAGTCTAACCGCCCACATCCACAAATCGACCACTCCGCTATATCGATCGCTTTATTTGGGTCCCAAACAATTGCCCATACAATACCATTGTAATGCTTTTTAAAAAACCTCCCTAAACCGACCACCTCCGTAAATGGACCATTTAAAGTCGGTACCATGGTCGGTCCATTTTGAGAGGTTTTACTGTATACATATATATGAGGCTGTCTCAAAAGGTGCTAAGTAATTTGGGACAAAACTTTGTCCATTGTAATTATCAACATACTATCTGCTCATGCATTTGCTCAGGATAAACTGATTTATGGTGTTTCATAATCCCAATAGAATACATATTGATTTAAAGCAAATGCCCTTGTGTTTTCAGTGTAGCCGTTTCTGTACTATTTTGTGTCAATCGTAACGTGGATTAAAAAAAGAAGAGTTATCACCTGTTGAGACAGGCTCATATATATATATATATCTATATATATATATATACATGTATATATGTGTGTGATGCACAATACTTTATGCCAGTATAAAGGGGTGGAAGAGAATTATTTTGTTATATATTTTATTACACCGAATACTCTGTACTGCCTCCTCCACATGCTCATGACTGGTGGAACCACCCCCTGGGTATGGTGTATTGATACTTGTCGCTTCTTAACCTGGCGCTCGGCATTAATGGGATAGAGAAAGGACTGGTTAGCTCAGTGTCAGGATAATGTGGATGAGTGGGATATCGGGTCATGGTCCTGGCAGCCTGATTTCGCAGCGGGGCAGTACTATAAAGTCACCATGAGTGTGCACTGTCACAAGTCGGTACCCGTCCTGATATGACCTTAGATGTTGCAAGGACATAAAACTCCAACAACCAAATAAGAGTGGGGCGGGGCCAGAGTATTTATTGGCAGCCGAACCCTCCCCATCCAACTCCTCCCTCACTCCCCTCGCCAACCCCTGTCTCACTCTTACTCTCTTGCGACTCTCCGTCTCCTTTCTTTCTCTCTCCCTCAATCTCACATTCTCTCTGCCAGCCTCCCCCCCCCCCCCCTCCCCAGGTCTCCATCGAGACCCCCTCTCCCTCTACCCCCAACTGATGACCTTACATTTCGCCAAGACAACAAACCAAATCTGTCCCCAACTTACCTCCCTCCCCCCATTAACCTCCTTAACCTCTAACACACAGATAGCTGCTCCCCACTCCCTCCCCTCCTCTCTCCCCTCCCCCACTCTCTCTCTTTCTGCCAGCCTCTCTCCATCCCACTTGTCACCACCAAAGTGTGTGGCACTGAGAGTGTGACCTTTAAGTTTTAGGTATGTCAATCATAACTACATACTAGCTTCTTTCTAATCACAGTATGTAGTTGGGATAGTGTTAGTAGATAAAGCTAGAACTACAATAATCAATGATGATGCAGATAATCGTAGCATGTTAAATAACGAGTATGGACAGTCATTGATAATAAGGCTTCGCCCAAGTGGTGTCCTTGTAATAGCTTTACCTCATCGTAAACTGGATCGCTACACACACTTTGGTGGTGATCGACATGGCATTGACCTAAGAAACTTTAAATCCAGAAGGCCTTGCGGGACACTGGTTGGTTGGTTGTTAGTTTGACGTCCTCGCAACATCTAAGGTCATATCAGGACGGCTATCGACTTGTCCCAGTACGCACTCATGGCGACTTTATAGTGCTGCTCCACTGGGAAATCAGGCTGCCGGCACCATGACCTGATATAACACTCAGTCACATTATCCTGACACTGAGCTAACCAGTCCTTGCTATATCCTATTAATGCCGAGTGCCAGGTTAGGAAGCGACAAGCATCAATTTTAAAAGTCATTTGTTTGACGCAACCGGGAACCAAACTCCCGACCTCCCGCACGCGAGGCCCGCGCTCTACCGATTAGGCCACCGCACTCGGTGAGGGATATATCTACACGGACAATTGACTAGCTTCCAGTTGCAATTCACTAGTTCCTGGTGATAGACTGATGCTGCTACCTGGCGTATTTTTAGATCATGTTGAACCCACACACACTTGGTGACCAAACAAAGGAGCATTCTTGATACTACACATCTCATTCACAGACCATATTAGCAACAAGGAAGTCTGTGCAAGATCCAGCAGGCAATTGGACAACACAATGATATCCATACAATTGTAAAGAGACACAAAGTGCAGTGGCATGGCCATATTTGCATGTTCATCAGGTCAGGCAAAAACCATCTTGCAAGGCACAGTGAAAGGGGGAAGAAAACAAGGCGGGCAAAGGAAGAGGTGGGACGATAACATAAGGGAATGGATTATATATTCCTGGAGTTCGGCAAATCCCAGAGGGCAGTGTAATGTATGTACATATCCGAACACCCCCGATCCTAGACCGTGTGACGTCACCATGATCCATTCCTAATAAAGACAGTTACGTTACAGAACTCACGGTGTTAGGACGTCCTTTACATGGTGTCAGATAGTACGGGTGGATCTTCACAATGGCTTTGCATGGATTAAAACCCCAGGGCCATTAAACTTGGATGAACACATGGCTATCAATTGGAGATCTTGGATCCAATCATACGACATATATGCGACAGCTGCGGGAGTAGCTACAAAGACAGAGAAGATACAATGCTGCGTATTTCTACATGTCGCAGGGGGAGACGCCCAGAAAATCTATAGAACTTTTGAATTTGAAAACGCCGATAAGGACAAGTTAGCACCGCTAATAGCTGCATTTACCAACTATTGTGAAGGTAAAACGAATATAACAGTTAGTAAGATACGAATTCAACACGTTTAATCAAACATCTGAAAATATGGACACCTATATAAGAGAACTAAAGCATCGGGTACAATTTTGTTGCTACGGGACGCTAGAGTCTTCGTTGTTATGTGATCGCATTGTCGGCGGTGTGAAAGACATTGACTTACGAAACAAATTGTTGCAGTCGCCTAAGTTTACAGGCAGTGGAGAACAGGGAAAACTGGATAAAACTGGTTGCAAAGTCATCTGTGGTGCCCTAACGACCCTCGCGGTTAACGCATTGATGATGAGTATTTTTGCTCTAACATGTGTTCCCGTCGAGGACTGTAGTGAAATTGTGCTAACAACGACGCTACATTAAAGTTGAATAGGATTTTGACCCTACATATCCAAAGTAAATATTGGTCTACATATTAGAAATGGTTAAGATTGAAATTAATAGTCAATTTAGTAATTCAATTTAACTAGTACAATTTGAACGAAACTGTATTAATTTAGTTGGTTATTTCCCCCCCATGTCCACCTCCTCACACTTAAAGTTGCATGGTCCGATGAAATGTATTTTTTTCAAAACCAAAACACTTCTCTAAATTTGCTTCTATATGTCCACCTTACATACAAGTGCATTAGTTAAGGATTGGGGACCGCCTATAAAGAATAATCAGTGAATTTATTACCTCATTCCCTTGGACACCAACTTTGAGACTGGAACACTCATTAAGCAATTAGTTCAATCTCGTGGCCTAATTAGCCAGACCCTCATTCCAAGTACCATACTTAACATGGTCATCGCGAGATGTCAATACTCGTCATGGCTCGAGGACTTTTGGAAAGCTTGTCAAAAGTATTTTGGGTTCTTTCAGCTCAAATTGCTTCAAAACTAACCATTTTTCATCAAAATGACTCCGAACTAATGATTAGTAGGTCATAATGATCAATTTGATGTATTTATCTCAAAAATAAAATAAAAATTCAAAAGCCATCGGACCATGCAACTTTAATGGAAATGTAGCTTTCTTCGGCGGGGGGGGGGGGGGTGCACATAATTCAAAGGTAATGCATGTTACTTACTATTGTTACATTTCTATTGCCCTCTCCACTACCCACTAAATACCCTCTAGATGCGGGAGGAGACCAACTAGCGACGGGAAATCCACTTCTGGTGCACAAGGTCGCAGGTTCGATTCCCATTAATTCGATTCCCTTTTTCACTAGTTGCTCAGGAAGGATTAAAGCTGAAGGATCAGATGGGACCCTGGTCGACTCAAACCAATGACTTAAAAATTGATACTTGTCGCTTCCAAGCCAGATGCTCAGCATTATTACTAGGATAGGGCAAGGACTGGTTGGCTCTGTGTCAGGATAAATGTGACTGTGGGATATGAGGTCATGATGCTGGTGGCCTCGTCTCCCAGTGGTACAGTACTATAGAATCACCATGGCGATAAGCGTGCACTGCCATAAGTCGGTACCTGTCCTGATATGACCTTAGATGTTGACAGGGCGTCATCATCATCATGCTGTCAGTCATGATGCGACAAAGACTGCTTTCATTACTTGACTGCCGCTCTCCATTTAGCACTCTGCTGTGAGAGTTGCGTCCATGAGTTGGTCTTAATATCTCTCAGCTTCAGGTTTCTCTTGATGGTATCCTTGAACCGGAGATGAGGGCGCCCTCTCTTTCTGTAACCAGAAGACAGTTGAGAATAGAGGATCTGCTTTGGTAGCCTGTCTGATGATATCCTCATGAGGTGTCCAGTCGGCCGGAGATTCTTTTTGATCAGAAGATCTTCCATAGAGGGCAGCCCCGTCTGTTCGACCCGTCCGTATTTCCTTATTTGTCACTTTGTCCTTCCAGGTTAGCCTCATGATTGAATGCAGATGTCGCATCATGAAGGCATGCAGCTTTTTCACCTGTCGTCTGTACACTGTCCAGGCTTCGGCTCCGTATAGTAGGGGGGATAGCACAATTGCACGGTAGATCTTGCCTTTGACCCGAATGGAGACATGGTGGTTGTTCCAGAGTCTCTGGCGTAGTCGGCCGAAAGACGCACTAGGCTTGGCCATCCTCCTCTGTATTTCAGCATCAATGCATCCATCACTTGATATAGTGCTTCTGAGGTAGGTGAATTCTGGAACAGAGTTCAGCTTGTTTCCGTCAACCATGATCTCCTCCTCTCGGGTTCTTGTAGAGTTGGGTTGGTACAGCACCTCTGTCTTCTTGATGTTAATCTTCAGGCCAAACTTCTTTGATGCATCGGAGAAAGCGTCACTATTTTATGGATCTCTTCAGCAGAGTGGGCAACCAGTGCTCTGTCATCTGTGAATAGCAGCTCTCTCACCAGTATCCAAGTAGTCTTGGTCTTCGCTCTGAAGTGCGCGACATTGAATAGGTCAGCGCTCTGTCTGGACTGTATATAGATGCCATCCCCCATCTCTCGGAAAGCCCTGTCGAGCATTGCTGATAGGAAGATGGAGAAGAGCGTGGGGCCCAATACGTTACCTTGGTTAATGACAGGGCATAAAACTCCAACAAACAACCAACTAAAGCTGAAACCCAGCATGCCGGATCGCACCCACAGCTTACATGGTACACCTAGAAGGTATGGGGAGGTGGTGAATACACATAGGCCATTAAAAAGCAAATGGTATTTTATCTTAAGTGAAATATTTGCTAGGAAAAGTCCACTGCAATCTATACATCAGAAACAAATGTATCGCAAGAATCCTAAGTTTGCTTATCAGGAGACATACAATTATAATTGATAGATTTAACGTTATTTTAACACATATGCTATTTACAAAGAGTTCAGGCGCAAAACCCCATTAAAGTCAATCCCAAAATTGATATTATAATTTCAAAATGTAGATTTTGTACATTCCGTCTTTTTTCTTCATTGCTCCATTATCATGTTATCATAAGACGAGTGGAATTAGTTGAATTTATAATTATTTTCAGATATAAATCTTTGATTTGAACTGCATTTTTGGATCGGCTTTACTGGGTTTTGCGCCTGAACTCTTCATATGTATACATGTATTATTATGTATATGTATGCATAAGTATATATGTATTTAGTTATACATGCATGTATATTGGTATATATATATATATACCTGCAATATCTGGTATGCAGGTATTGCAGGTATTGAAATACCTCAGGGAGTTTGACGCCCCTGCCCTGCAGAGTTGTAAACCACTGCCTTGTGGTACAGGTTCTTGACAGAACCGAAGGCTAAGGGAGCAAACCCTAAACAGAAAACCATGTCACTGTGGTAGCATTAAGGGCGTTGATGTATAAAACTCCCAACATCTCCCGACCAACGACTGCAGGGACAAATAGTTTTGCACCTGTTTGGTCATGTTCTTGGTGCTGTGAAACCTCTATTTGCTCCTGGAGAGAGTTCCGCTGGTAACTTGCAAAAGCCAGCAGCACTTCAAAACTTTTGCAGGGAGCTTTCACGAAATGGTGCGCCCTCGTCTCTGATTCAAGGATACCATCAAGAGAAACCTGAAGCTGAGAGACATTAAGACCGACTCATGGACATCACTCTCACAGCAGAGAGCTAAATGGAGAGCGGCAGTCAAGTAATGAAAGCAGTCTTCATCGCATCGCGACTGACACCATGATAATGATGATGTATATATGTATGTGCACACCAAAGCATGGAGATTAACAACAACGCCATCAGGTACTGTATGTCATACAACAATATTTTATTGCACCAAGTTGGGCTGAATATACGATCATTGTGTGGGCACCCCATCGGCAAATATATATATATATATATATGTATATATATAGAGAGAGAGAGAGCGAGAGTGAGGGGCGAGCGGAAGTGGGCGTGTCCCCATCCTAGGCCACGCCCACCGCCCGCAACCAGCGGCACCGCCCGCAATGGGCGCCACACCCCGGCTTCAATATACAATAGTAATAACCACGTCAGCGCCAGTGACGTCAGTGACGTCAGCGTCATCCTACGTCACCACCCGCGGTGCAGTGTACATCAGGAAGAGGCAAAACTCATTAAGAGGGAAGCGACATGAGGTAAACTGGCATATTTAAATGGTTACCCTACATGAGTGGTTTATTTTGTTTGCTTAGATATTATCGTGGGAATATTAATAATAATGACATTCATCACCGATCAGCAATCACCCTGGTAATAAGGATAATTAATAATAATAAATGTGGCATTCATTAAAAAAATATCCCTGCCTAGCTTTGTTTTAGTTTTGCTGCATGATATTTATATATATATATATATGTATATATCTGATGCTATATATACATATATGTATTTATACACATACATACTCACATATACATATATATATATGTATATTATTAATATGTATATATATGTATATATCATATGATACTATATATACATATATATGCATACATACACATCTAGATACTCACATATATATATATATATATGTGCATATATATATGTATATGTATATACAATGTATATATGCATGTATGTCAATATTTACATATATATTTATATATATGTAAAAGTATGTATATATATATATGTATATATATGTATATGTATATTTATGTATATAAATGCATATGTATATGTATATATATGTATATATAATGTATATATACATATATGTATATATTTATATTATGTAGATACATGCATATACATACATGTGCATATATATATATAAATATGCATAATATGTATATGTGTATATATGTATATATGTATATATGTATATATCTATATGTATATATGTATATATATGTATATATGTATATATGTATACATAGATATATGTATATACATGGAGACATGTATATACATGTATATATGTATATATGTATGTTTATATGTCCATATATATGTGTATACATGTGTATATATGTATATACATGTGCATATATGTATATTCATGTACATATGTGTATATATGTACATATATATGAATGTTTATGCATGCATATATATGCGTATATATATGTAGACAGTGAAGAAGATTTGGACTGTTTTCATGCGTATTCTTGATTGATTTCTTTGCACACTTTTTCATTCATTTACTTAAAGAACTAAGTATAATACTGTTGTGTTGTTTGGTGTCCCTCTCAATGGTTCCTGGTTACCCATACCATGACGAAACCCAATAGCTATTATAATAATATAAATGCGCTGGAGAAGTGATACTTACATACATCATGGGAAGCGTACTCTTACTTATTGGATACAATACTGATGCAGTTAACCTTTACTTTTTCCCTACATTATTTTCTTCTCATTATTTAAAATAAAAATGATGACTATTATTTCCAAAGATAAAAGGAATATTATTATTTCCAAAGATAAATCTCTTTTTAATGCAATTTTCTTATTTAAGGTTCAGGGGTAATAAGAATTTTTGTTTGTAAAAAGAAAACAAAGAAAGAACCACAGGGGAAGACCCTGACATAAGCTATATCACTGTGCGAGGAGGATTGAATTACTCTTTCGTAATAGGTTAATTCAATACATAAATACCGCAATCTCATTAACTTGGCGCAAACTCTTGGGGGATGGGGGGAGGAAAAAAAATAGCAGCCCTAGAAAACCCCCCATTAAAAAAGAACATGCAAATGAAGCAAATGGAGGTCTGTTATGTTGCTATAATAGTGGAATGATCGTGGAGTAGGTATCACCATGGAAAATTAACCAGATTTAGGATTAATCTAATTCCACACATTCACACTCCTCTGCTCTGATATTTACTGTACATGTTCATATACACATTAATTAATAATTGATGCTAGACCTTTCATAAATTACCAACGCAACTTTGGTCTGTATGATTTGCCTCCATCTCCCCATGATACTCTGTTGCTTCAGGGTTTTATTTTTATTATACAAATACAATGGTCTTTTTGTACAAGGGAATCCTGATACATGTATCTGTGTATATATCCTACATATATAAGAGACATATATAAGAGACAGAACTGCTGTTAATGAGCCTGGTTAGTTTTGTACTTTCTCATGCACCAATTTAAACACAAATACCTTTCGCGTTTCCAACTTATATATTTATATATAATTTAATCAATAGCAATACCTTGTAAGAGCGCGTGCCCGTATATATATATATATATATATACGTCTATATATAGAGATCACATAGCTGTGAAGGGCATCTACAAAAAGATTAGCCCAGATTCTATTCTCAACTTTCCATGTCATTCAGTCAAATTTGTTGGATTAAAAAGAAAATACAGAAGAATACAATACAACTAAAACTAACAAAGTAAATAACCAGTTAGAACTTCTATTGGCACAATTGATGCATTCATAGCTGAAGACTTTAAAATTGTTTACTATGTTTCCTGGTGTATGCTATATATATATATATATGCATATGTATGCATCTAGGTATATATATATATATATATATATATATATGTACACATATGTATATATACGTGAGCAGATATGCATATGTATATATGCACTTGCATACACATATATGTGTGCATATAGACATGCATATGCACATATATGTGTGCATATGCATATATACATGTATACATACAAAAATATATATGTACATATATATGCACGTAAATAGGCATATATATCATCTGATATATTAAGCATGTCTTAACAAATATCAGTTGGTACGCACTAGTTTGTGTCGACTCATATCCAGACGAACTTTGCAAGTCCATGCGTATCTTCCTCGACACATAAATTAACATGGTTGGATACCAATCAATTGTACGCCTTCACCGCCCCCCTCATATTGTTGAGCAATTTGAACACCCTACATTCTTTATGAATATCAATACACACACAAAAGGAAGCAAACGACTGGAAAGTGAAAGTGGACTAATGACAAAAAGATGCCAACAATCCCCATAAAGAAAACATTATTGCTAATGGCTGGGAGTATTGCTAGGCATCATATATAATTGCATATGTTCATATCTTTATATATGCATACATGTATGTATTGCAACGTATCTGCATATATAGATGCTAATGTACATATACATATATATATATATATATGCATATATACATGTGTACATATATACATATGAGATATGCATATATACATTTGTGTGTCTATGCATATATGCATAGATACATCTCTACTTATATAAATGTATACATCTATACATATATACATGTATGCATATACACATATACACATGCATATATACATATGTATACAATCATGCATACATGTATGCATATATATACATATATATACATATACATGTCGACATAATTATATACATATATACATATATACATGCATACATATATACATATATCCATACACACATATATACATATATATACATATTTACATATATACATATACATACATACATATGTATGTATATACATATGTATATACATATATACATATATAAATATATACATATATAAATATATACATATTTATATGTAGCATTGATGCCAGTGAAACTACACCATTGAATTATTTCTAGACCAATGCTTTCAAGTGGCGGAGCCACCTACAAAAGAAGGTAATTTTTAACCAGCAAATACTCATAGACTTACTTGAACATTGCCTCCCTCCCATACTTCTAAACACTGATGCAACCAAACCAACAACCGTACACCCACCACGAGCACAACGCGACAAATCACCAGCCACTTCTGTGCCCATAAATAATGACTTTGAAAAGAAGAACAAATTATTCTTTTAATAATAAAAAAAAGATCTGAATAAAAAAAAGAAGTTAAGTTTTGAGGCGACTGGGCAGTGGATTGAATTATCAGAGAAGGAATGCCACACTCGGTCATTCCGTATCGATCCGGTGTTACCGGTGTCGATGTCTGTGAGGAGGTGAGTACTCGTGACAAGTGTAATCCATTGTTGTTGTTTTGGGGGAGGGGAGTTTTCAGTCGCGTTGGCGTGCTGAAGGCTGAAAATCTGCAGCACTGTATGGGCACCGTGAAAGGTGGTCCCATGCGGCTGGGAGTTGGCTTCCGGTGGGTAGTGGTCAGATACATCGGGGAGTGGGGGGGGGGGGAGCAAGGGGGGGGGGGGCAAGCGGGAAGGCTGGCATGTGGGCGGGGCCACATGGGGGGAGGGGGAGGGGGGAGGGGGTGGAGAGATGAAGGTGATGTGTGATCTGAACAAATCAGGGGACGAAGGCGGGGGGGGGGGGGGAGTTAAGAAAAAGTGGTTATACTATAACTCATATAGTGGGAGATCAGTCGCAAAGCAACACTCCCTCACCCACCAACACACACAAAGCTACGATGATCATGGGACGATTAAGGCTAAGCATCACACCTTTTGCTGGGCAACAATCACACAACACACTTACTTACTTACTTACTGACTTCCGTACTTACTTACACACATAAATGATTGCTTGTTTACAATGACACTTTATTTATTTTCTTTCTTACTCGCCACTTACGATTTATTCTGTACAATAAATATGCTTCGTTAACGGGCACATGGTACCTATGGACAACAACTTATTTTGTGAGCATCCATCATTACATCATATTTATATATACAGTATATGTATATTTTCTCTTTTTAAAATTGTTTTTATTATAAAGAATCATGTCATATAACTGAGATCAATCTTCAAATATCTGATATGGCCACCGCCCTTTTTTTCATTAAAAAAAGCCCCAAAAACCAGTCCAATGCTTTTTTTGTTACCTCTTGTTGCTCTATTTGTTTTACCCCTGGACGAGTCCATTTTGAATCAAAGGGTTGCTGATGAATAGTATATATATGCATATCTAATGTATATATAATGTATATATAATGTATATATAATGTATATATAATGTATATATAATGTATATATAATGTATATATAATGTATATATAATGTATATATAATGTATATATATAATATATATATATATATAATGTATATATAATGTATATATAATGTATATATAATGTATATATATAATATATATATATAATGTATATATAATGCATATAGATAATGTATATATAATGTATATATATGTATATATATACATATATATACAAGTTCCCTGCAAATAAATAATCCCCCCTTCCCTCTTTTGGAATGAGTTCTATGAATACATGCAGTAAGAATGCGCTACAAACTATACATAAGATGCCGTCAATGGAGTCCTAACAGAAACATAATATGGCAAGTTCTGGACATTCAACTCGTGATATAATGGGTGTATTTGTACTGATATTGATATCATATATATATATATGTATATAATATATCGCATAATCCGTCCTACTCACCATCATTATTTATAGTGATATGAATAATAATGATAACGCAATAATTAATACGCCCCCTTCCAGACAGAATAGTGGCAGGCTTAACATTACACTACACTAAGTGTGCTGCTGTGTGGGTGAGTTCATTTGTGTACAGGTATACCCAGATTCAGTACAAATAGGTCAATAAATTATATGAGCCATTAAGCACCAAGGTTGGTGTTGTCTCTCCTCTTAAATAAACAAAAAAGGTAAAAAAAAAAAAAGAGCAACAAGCCAGGGCTCATTACTCTCGAGTTTGACGCAGCCCTTCCTGTTTGGTCTTGGTGTCCCCCGTCTGCGTTCTGTGGGTAAGTTCCTCGCGCCATTCACGTGAATTTGAGTCCACATTTGGCAGGTTGACTCACATGTACCCTCTCCAGAGGGCACTGTGGCGACCCCTGGTGAGAGTTTAAAGGCTCAGACACAGCGAAGGAATTATCCTCTCATTGTCCTCATCATATTCATCATTATCTCCATCACCACCATCATCTCCATCATCATGTCCATCGTCAACACCATCATCTCCATCATCGTCATCTGTATATCCATAACCATCTCCATGTCCATTATCATCTCCATCATCAGCATCATCATCTTCTTCATCACTTTTATTATTATTATTATTAATATACAGTCTGGGTGTTTAATATTTGGCCGTGTTGGTTTGTCCTGATTCCACTTCTCTGTATACTGCATTTTCCACCAGTACAGTGTTTCTTTATTGCTGTGGCAAATCCCATTGCCGTTGTCTTTTGTAATTTTAATTGTAGCTTACTTTGGAAACTCACAAGGAGATGGCAGTCTCTGATGCAATATGCACAAGAAAGACAAAAAAACAAGCTCCCCCCCACACACAACACTCTCCCATTCTCCCCTGCGCTCTTTTAGTTTTACTCTCTCGCTCTCACTCTCTCCCTTGCGCGCTCTCTCGGACTCTCTCATACTGACTCTCACCCTCGCTCTTTCTCTCTGACTCAGACGCCATGTACAGAGACTTATGAAGAACGATTGCACATGCTCGAAAAAACCGTGGAATTACATTCCTGTACAAAGTTGATTTGATTATAGGTTTGCGCATTGATTCCCACCCACCCACCCACCCACCCACCCACCCACCCCCGCCCACCTTTCACCTATCCACCCACCAACTAACCATGGAGTTCCAAGGTGGGTCATCTCTCCCCCTCCCCCACACCCCCCGTGTCTGTAATCCCTTTTATTCGGGTTATATTGAGAGGGTCACGTGTCCAAGTTTAACGTTGGCAAGAGTCCATAATAACTATATACATGTGTATATATATAGACATATATGTATATATATATATAGATATGTATATATATGTATATATATATATGTATATATATATGTATATATATATACATATACACACACGCACACCATCTTCACACATTTTCCCTCCTAGTCCCCTACCTCCTCACTCACCCACCCACTCACCCACCCACCCACCCACCCGCCCACATCTGTACACTTTGATTATAGTGGTTTTCTTTACCAATTAATTAAATAACAATTGTTTAAAAAGCTGATTGTATATTACAAAGCTTTCGCTGGCGCTCGACTGGGGGCATGATTTGGCATGCTGCAAACATTGTTCGAGTTGCTCACTCTGTAGGTATGCAGTCTTCCGGCTTGGCGAATCACCTTGTGACTTGGGAATTGACAACTCACTTGGGACAACAGAGATGTGCTTCAGGCACCACACACACCTCTGTCTCTCACACACACACGTAGACACCTACACACATGCCACCCGCATTGCATTGGTGGCTGGAGTTCAGATCTTCACCAACAGTAATCCCAGGATGCTGTTGAGTCACCTGCGGTTCCGCTTCCGCTTCCGCCGGAAATGTAGTCTATTGATTTTGACTTTATCATCGTGTTGTCTGTTGTGTGTGTGTATGTGCGTCCTCCGCCTTCCATTCTTGAAATAGCCTCGAACGCGGAGAATAGCCTCGAACCTGGGGTATAGCCTCGAACTCCGCCCCCCGGAAGTTGTGCGGGAAACTGCACCTACATCGTCTGTCGGGTAACACTCGCCGCTGCAATGGTGACGGCGGGTTTAGACCACTGGGTAGTTTAGTTTAGTTTAGTTAGTTAGTTAGTAGTAGTCTCCACAACATGCTGCCTTGTAAATCAATGGTGGGGAAAGGAGGGAGAGGGGTTTGGGGCGGAGGGGGCTTACTCATCGCTGATTGGTGGAGCTAACGATCGGAAGCGTTTTCTCCACAGGCGACGCCCCTTCCTCCCTCCACCTGGTGGATGGCACTGGTACTATCATTATTTTTCTCATACTCATCAACCAACCGTCACCATCATTGTCGTCAGTGACGTCATAACACCAGTCCGATTGTTGTGACGCATTATCTATATACAGGCAGTCGGTAATTTGTGTATGGTGGCGACAGTGGTGGGTGGTGGTGGGTGGTGGAACCAGTGCGCGCCGTCCCCGTTTGCTGACGTCAGACGACGTTTCGCTACTGCCGCTTTCCCGCCTTTTCCCGCGGTGCGCCGTCACATGACCTTCCGGCGGCGAGCGGCGGGCGGGCGGCGGTGGTAGTTGTGGCGGTGGCGGTGGCAGTGGCGGTGGCTTGTTTGGCGGCGCATCACCCAGGTGGCGCTGCGATCAGTTGCTGTTGAGCAGGGTGTGTGTGACCTCGGAGAAGGACAGCAGCGGGTTGGCCCCCGGCACGGCAGCCACTGGCTCAGCGTCGGCCTTCTGGTCACCAGTCTTCGTTGTAGTATACTGCAAAGGGAGCAGACGACAGAACGACATGAGCATGCGCAGCTTGCTATTTATTACTGCTATCTATAGTTAAAGTTACATAGTCCGATGCTTTGGGATTTCTGTCATTTTTCATTCATAAATATATTGAATTGAATGTTATGCTACCTATATTTAAAGTTGGGTTGTCCGATGGTTTTGAGTTTCTGTTATTTTTCTGAGATAAATATATCGAATTGATTGTTATGCTGCTTATATTTAAAGTTGCGTAGTCCAATGGTTTGGGGTTTCTGTCATTTTTCTTATATAAATATATTGAATTGATTGTTGTACTGCCTATATTTAAAGTTGCGTAGTCCGATAGTTTGGGATTTCTCTCAGTTTTCTGAGATAAATACTTTAATTTAAATCAACGTTTATTTTAAATGGTTAACTTTTGAGATATTTGGAATGTAAACATAAAATTAGTTTTGACAAGCACACCAAATCTCTGACACCATAGGTTTTAGCATTTCAAGGTTCTATTAAATTGCCTCAATATTCCCTCATGCGTAGCAGCACATGCTTAACGTTGCATAGTCCGATGGTGTTGAATTTCTCACATTTTCTGAGATAAACATATCAGGTTGTTCGTTATAAACTACTTTACTTTAGTTTGAAGTAACTTTTATTTTAAATTGCTAACTTTTGAGATATTTGAAATGGAAACGTGCTAAATTAATTTAGGCAAGCTTGCCAAAACTCTAACACCATAGGCTTCTGCAGTAACAGGTTCTATTAAATTGACTCAGTATTCCCTTATAAACGACAAATGTTTAACAAGTGCACCAGCATCTAAGTTAGATATGTAGAATCAAATCTAGATAATTATTTTGGTTTTGAAAATTTTATGTTTTCATCGGACGATGCAGCTTTAATAAATGCATCAGGATCTAAGTTAGATATGTAGAATCAAATCTAGAGAATTCTTTTGGTTTTGAAAATTAGATGTTTTCATCAGACTATGCAGCTTTACCTGCAACCGTCAGTGCAGACTAGACCGGTTTGGATCATTGTGATTTTGAATGTAATGTCTGCCTATTTCATTTACATAAATATAAGTGAAGAGTTCAGGTGCAAAACCCAGTAAACGCCAATCCAAGAATTTAAATTAAAAAAATGAAAGCTTTTTACGTGAAGATAATTTTAAATTGGACTAATTACACCATCCCTGTGAAGGAATTGTTATAGAGCAATCAATACAAACATAGGGATATAAAAATATAAGGACTTTTTGAAGGTTTGACTCCAATGTTTATCTCAATTTTTGAATTAGCATTTATGGGGTTTTGCGCCTGAACTCCTCATATTATTCTGACCTTTAAAGCCTCATAATCCGATGAAAGCATTGCATTTACCAATAGAAACGACTGGGAAAGCCTAGTTTTATATCACGCTTGAATAAAGTAAATAATGCGTGACTAAATATTGGACACAGACAATAAATCGATAAAAGAATTACAGTTTAATACATGGGCTGAAAAGTAGACATTATGAAACATAGACACTGAGTCTCAATCTCAATTTCTTAATAATTATATCAATTAAAGCTGAAATAACTTGTTTTTGTGTTCGTGTGTCTGTGGGTTTTTTTCGGCTCATTTAATTGTCATTAATTATTAGAGAATATAATACTGACTTTTGTGATGGATATGGTGGTTGTCACCACAATTAGCTCAGTTAACATGGGTACACTTTTCCTGACCCCAATTTGAAATTGGTGTTATCCTGCGTTTCACACATAAATCACTGACTTCTGGACGCTGTATGCCCCCTCGGATCTCATCAATTTATCTTATCAAAGTGATATTTCTATTTCTGTCGATTATATTTAAGTATTTAATGTCAGATTAATTTAATTATATTATAATAAATAAATTCCAACCTGAATAATATATCACATAAGCTTAAACCTAATTCAGATCAACAGATTAACAGCACCATATGCTACATATATTCTAAATTGATAGTTGACTTATATTCAATTAAATTTAATTACAATATAATGCACATATATTATTTAATCAATACAATATGTAAATATATGCATGTGTATTCTATCATGTTTCTTGACCGTGAATTAAGATTGACAGAACATAATTAAGAGGTGCATCATTGAAGAATAAATAATAAAATGAAGACCCCCTCCCCCCTTCAAGTATGAATACAAAATAAAGTGGTGACAGTAAGAGTGCATAGTTTATACAAGGTGCCATTAATAGAGACAGATATTGAGATGTAGCAGAATTTGTCAAGTGAGAGTAATACTGCTGCATCTCAGATGCGTGAAGAAATTGGGAAATAAATTCCTTTTTTAACGGGTCATTATTCACACGTAGCATTGCAAATTAAATTAATAGCAGTGAGCTATTGAATATGTCAGTCAGGGGGAGCTTTAATATGCGTAAATAATAATCAATATTCCCAGGAGCTTTCTATGCTGGTTGGATGCTTTTTAGTCTGCTTTATTCATGTCCTGTTTTCCGTAAAGACTTTTATGCTATATTTGTCTAATTAATTATTTAAATAAGTAGTTGAACAGGGGGATGTGTGCCATGGGAATGGGGTGGTTATCCTCTTATCTATCCAGAAACATCAGCTAAATAGAGAGATTATCCGCTATTTACTATATATTTCTTTTAATACAAATGAATAGAATTTAGATTATTTTGTCTCAGTATAACATGCTTCTAGTTTCCTTTACATTCTAATGCCCTTTCAATAAATATAATACACATATTACTCTATATATTTATGATGTACTTGGAAGCACTTTGAGGTGATCATTTTCCTTTAGACAAATTACCAGTATTGAAATATATATATAGTTTAATGCCTCCTTTTATAAATAGGAGCTACCCAGTGATCCACATTCCTTCATAAGCTAATAGTATGACATGTGTCTGTGCAAAATACTATTATCTCCATCACCGAAGTCCCATGAATCGATAATGCAAGAACAGGTAACCCTAATATTAAAATGCTATGCTTGATTAATTCACTAATATATTCACCACACATGACTAAAATCCCCCCCCCCCATATGTACCGTATTTTCTCGACGAGTAACCGCAGCCTAAAAGAAAATATTTCGTGGTTTGTTTTTCTTCCTGAGTATTTAGTGCCTCATTAATGCATGTTTCATTGATCTAATTTCCTTTTATTTTTGTTTTTAAATACGTGCACCCTTTGTTTGGGGGAAATGCATTATTGAGGTTCTTTTTCCTTCTAATTGGCATGTACGTGTATATAATTATGTATTTATGTATATATGTATACACATATGTAAGTATATATACGTATATATGTACATACATATATATGTGTAAATCTATGTGTATACTATGTATGCATATCATGTGCAATGTATCTTACATATATCATGTATATTATATAAAATAAATATCATGCATAATATATTTATAATATATATAATATATGTACTACAGATCATATTCATTATATGCATACATCCATATGTATATGGTATATACTACTGCACCGATACACAAAAAAAATATCCTTACTCACCCCCATATAATAAAACAAACTAACAAACCTTCCACACATGGACACTCATCCAGTGGTTCTACCTAGCCAGTTGGGTCCCACTTTCGGTCAAACTGACCAATCGGAACTCAGGATGGGGATGACATGGTCACACAGGCGGCCAGGCAGCCAGCCAGGCAGCCAGCCAGGCAGCCAGTCAGGCAACAAGTCAGGCAGCAAGTCAGGCAGCAAGTCAGGCAGTCAGTCAGGAGCCAGGCAGGCAGCCAGGCAGGCAGCAAGTCAGGCAGCCAGGAAGGCAGCCAGGCAGCCAGCCAGGCAGCTAGTCAGGCAGCAAGTCAGGCAGCCAGTCAGGCAGTCAGTCAGCCAGGCAGCCAGGCAGCCGGGCAGCCAGATAGGCAGCCAGGCAGCCAGGCAGCCAGGCAGCCAGGCAGCCAGGCAGCCAGGCAGCCAGGCAGCCAGACAGGCAGTCAGACAGGCAGCCAGTCAATCAGTCAGGCAGCCAGGCAGCCAGATAGGCAGCCAGCCAGGCAGCCAGACAGGCATCCAGTCAGGCATCCAGTCAGGCAGCCAACCAACCATGCGACCAACCAACCAACTAGAGCCCCGCAGCGCAGGTGTGTGGGTGTGTGGGTGTGTGTCTATACCACAGCCGGCGGTGAGTAGCAGGAACCAAGGAACGGAGCAAGACAAAGCCAGCCGAATGATCCTTACCTACCTTAGGCGCCTCGAGTACGCCCCTCGCTATTTGACCTGCTGTGTCCGGTGTGGCCGAGTACATGTCGGCCCGGATGGCCCGCTGTCCGTACGGGTCGGCCGCCGACGTGTGCCAGTCGTACGGCGTCGTAGGCGCCGGGAGATGGTGCAGCCACGACGAGGACGACTTGACCACCGGCACGGCGATGCCGCCGCCGGTGCTGCTTCCGCCGCCGGTGCCGGTGTCGGGTCCACCGGTGACGACGCCGGCCACTGACGTTGGGGCGGGGGCGGACACGGGCACCCCACCCGTTTGGCTCTTCTCGCACGATCTGTAGATGACACTGTTGTCGTTATAGCGAGGCGGTCGTAGGTAGCCTATAATTGTTTGCAGGTTTTGGGAATGCTTTTTTTTTTTTTGTCGTATGAATTTTCATGTTGTAGGGTGGAGCGGGGCGCATAACAATTTTCCATCATTTTGCATAATTTTGCATCAGTTTGCATCATTTTCCAACCATTCTGCACCACTTCGCATTATTTTGCATCACTTTGCATCATTTTGCATCATTCTCACCGAAATATACATGTGCCAAAGTTTGGATTCATTTGCCGTCTTTTTATATTTTATGTTAGAGAATAAAACGTAGATTAATCTGGCATGGGTCTTTTTATTTGGGAGCTTATATATATATATATATATATATATATATCCATATATATATATAATTAAAAATAGCTGAACACTTAATATATGGGAAAGAATATCATGTGGATGCAAATTAACATTCCATTAACTACAAACTCTATAAAAATGTATAATGAACACAATGTACTGAAAAGTTGCTGAAGATATATATATATATATATATTTATATAAGATATATATATATATATATATATATTCTGATAAACTATGCTCATAACACATATCTATAACTATGCTCATAACACATATCTATAATGCTAGAACAGTTGGGAGGAGTTGGGAGGAGCTGAGAAGAGTTAAGTGCAGTCGGGAGCAGTTAAGAGCAGTCGGAAAGAGTCGGGAGGAGTCGGGAGGCGTCGGCAGTAGGTAGGAACAATCGGAAAAAGTAGGGAGGAGTCGGAAGCAATCGGGAGCCGTTGAGATCAGTCTATAGCAGTTGGGAGAAGTTGTGAGCAGTCAGGAGCAGTTGAAAGGAGTTGAGAGGAGCTGCGTGCAGTTGCGAGCAGTCATGAGCAGTTCAGAGCAGTTGTGAGCAGTTCAGTGCAGGTGAGAGCAGCCAGTAGCAGTTGAAAGGAGTTGAGAGGAGCTGCGAGTAATTGCGAGCAATTAAGAGCAGTTGAGAGCAGTTGAGCGCAGTCAGGAACAGTTGAGAGCAGTCACGAGCAGTTGGGAGCAGTTGATAGCAGTTCTGACCAGTTCAGAGCAATTCAGAACAGTCCAGAAGAGTTATGAACAGGTGAGAACACTTGAGAGCAGTTGTGAGCAGCTCGGCCCGCGCCCTACCTGGAGCGTCCGGACAGTTGGATGACGGAGGTGGCCGTTGTGGCTGTGGCCGGCGACGAGTTGCTCTGCTGAGTGCCAGAGCTGAGCGCGACCCCGGGCTCCGGCTTGGCCACGCCCCCAGGACTCATGATGCGTGACGAGATGTCGTTGGTGTGACTGGTGTGCCTGGTGTGACTGGTGTGACTGGTGTGACTGGTGTGACTCGTGTGACTGGTGTGACTTGTGTGACTCGTGTGGGTTGTGTGGCTTGTGGTGTGACTTGTCTGGTCTGGCGTGTTGTGTGGACTGCTTTTCAGCGATGAGTTGTTGGTCTGTAGTGGTAGAGAAGCACAGTTGAATATAGTTAGTTGGGGGCGTGGACCTGATGAATTATAGTATATGATGTACAGGTCATCTATTCTTTTCTTGTTCTGTGTGTAACTTATATTAAATCAGTTACCTTGAGTTTTTATGTTATATATACTACATATATTTGAATACTCTATATATATTATATCTATTAACTATATAATATATTATATATATACATATTATATATATTATATATAATATATATAATAAAAATAGTACATATAGTATACATAGTATATACAGTATATATATAGTATATAGAGTATATATAGTATATAGGGTATATATAGTATATGAGGTATACACATATATATTTACAGTACATATTATATCTGTAATACAATGTATATAATGTATATAATTATATCTGTAATACAATATATATAATGTATTATAAATATATTATACATTATATTTATTATATATATTATAGTTATACACGATATATGTAATATACATTACATATGATATGCATACTAAGTATAGTACATACATTACGATAATATCTACATCATTATATTTCCTATATAGTATACATTTATTATAAATCATATGCTCTATAATGAAGTTATATTATATACATTGTGTATCCTATGTAAATATGCTAGAATTTGAGAGACGATAACAAAACTATTACAGAAATATTGATGAATTACGTGATAAACATTTGCATTCATTAAAAAGCAAACAGTCAAAATAATCTTAGTACAGTGCTGCCTATTTTGTAAGCTCACCGTGGAACACTCTTGCTCCATCCCTGTCTATTTTAGAACACACCTGTTTACATCCAGTGTGTTACATTAAATAAAGCTATTTTGAAATATCGATGGCATATTGAATCTAGAAAAGTGAAAATATCGCAAAAGAGTGGGCATATATTTACATTGTGATATATTTTTTAATTTGAATTGAAATAGCATCTTTAGCCACTTTTCATGAAGATTATATGGTGACTATATTCATTTCATGAGTGTTGCCGAGTGTTTCTTCAATATTAAAAATAAACAGGAAGTAAATAACTTCATCTCATAACAGCTTTCTAGTACAAATGAAGAAAAAATACCTCCAACCCATATTTGGAAAAAAACACCAGTCCTAATTTTAACTAAATCACAATTAACCTTGACAAAATGACAACTAATTCAAGGCAAGTGAAACCAATTCTGGCAAAATTAAAGTGTGACAAATTAATCCTACTGCAGTTTACATAAAATGTAATGAAACCTAATTTTGGCATAGAGAAACCTTATTCTGGCGAAATTAAAAAGTCGTGAATTAATCATACTGTTGGGTGTAATGAATTAGATTAAATTTTAAACAATGGGGAAATAACATTTTGAAAATTCATGTATTGGAAAGGAATTAAACGGTATTTTTTGTAGGAGTAAAAATTTAATTTCCAGAAATGAAAATGATTATCTTTATGGTTTTCTTTTTTTAGGAGGGCGCGAAATAAGATAGTTGGCCATGAATTGGGAATGGGTGGAGGGTGTGTGGTTCAAGCTTGTAGGGCTAACACACACTGCCAACACATACACATAAACACTGCTGCCAACACACATACAAATAACTGCCAAGACAGATACATCAAGGCACATTCCCATGTTAAAATGCAGACTCACACTGCCAAAGCACAGACACATATAATGATATATATAAATGCATAATACCACCACACAGACAGACAAGCATACAACATTACACATATACACACATATAGAGACTGACTGACATACATTCATAGGCACAGATATAGACTGACAAACAGACACACACAGACATACATACAAACATACACACAGCCAGACATACACACAGACACACACATAGACAAACAGACAAACAAGCACACAGACACACAGACAAACACATGCCCTGTCTGTGTCTGTGTGTCAGTGTGTCCGTGTGTGTTTGACTGTGTGTCAGACCACACAGACAGACACACATGGACACACATACATAGACAGACACAGACAGGCACACACATAAATACACACACATACTCACACATACTCACACACACAAACACACAGACACAGACGGACTAACACACATACACATACAGATGGACTAACATACACACATATAGATAAATACACAGACTGACACATACAAGCACACACATACACACATACAGACACACACATACACATAAATACACACACAGACAGACAAGCAAACACACACGGACAGACACAGGCAGACACAGCCAGACAAGCAGACAAGCAGACAAACAAAAGCACACACAGCCAGATACCCATACGCCCACACCCACACCCACACCCACACCCATTCCCACACCCACACCCACACCCACACCCACACCCACATCCACACCCACACGCCTACACCCAGACCCACACACTCACACCCACACCCACACCCACACCCACACCCACACCCACACCCACACCCACACCCACACCCACACCCACACCCACCCACACCGCTCATGTGCACATGCTCACCGGCCACGTGGCGTTTCCGCAGCTGGTCAGCACGCTGGTTGCCTCTCCGTATGCGCCGCCCGACGTTCCGGCCGCGCGCTCATTGCGCGGCGACTTGGCGCGCGGCGACGCGTTCCGGATGACTGACGCGTGCCCGTTCGACAAACCCCCGCCGCCTGCACGCTCCCCGGCCTTGGTCGACTCCGAGCCGCCGGCCTGGCCCAGCATCGGCTTCGTCTCCTTCCCAGCCAGGCCGGCTATGCTGAGACTGTCCCCGACGGGGTAGCGCGTAGGGCCGCCGCCGCCGCCCCCGACCTCGGGCGCAGACGCGCCGCCGCCGCTGCCGTTGGAGGCGACACCGTCGACGCTGGTGGTAGTAGTGGTGGTGCGGTACACAGAGCAGGGCGAAGCGGTGCTGTTATGTGGAAGCACGGTGCTGCAAGAACCGAGCGAATCGGTGGCCGAGTTCGATAGCAGAGGTCCGGTGCCGTACAACGCGCTAGTCCGCGAGTCGAGCCCGGAACCACCGCCGCCGCTACCGCTTCCGCCGCCACCACCGCCATTCATTCGGGCGTACTTATCAGTGACGGACGCCGCCGACGACGAAGACGGGCCATACTCGTGGCTGTACTTGCGGATGTCAGTCTCGTACTTGGCCATTTCCTCCTCGTAGGGCGTCCGCTTGGAGAGGTCAAGCCCGTACGCCGAGCTCATGTGCTCGTACCCGTACTTGAGATCGTACGGGTATTTACCGCCGGCGGCAGCCGTCGACATGTAATCTGGGTAGCCGTTGCCGTGGTACTGCAGCGTATGCTGGTACTGCCGCGGCTCCAGGTAGTAACCATTCGGGTAAGCGTGCTTGTCGCTGTCTAACCGGAAGCTATCGGCCGTCGTCGGGTAAAGCCCCGTCGCCGGGAAGGTTGTGTATCCAGCTGCCGCTGTGCGCGCGTATAGATCAGTCGCCGAGTCGAGACCGAAGTTCTGGCCGGCGTAAGGGTACATTATGTCCGGCTTCACTTCCCCGGGCGGGCAGGCCGTGTAGCCGTTCAGCGGGGTGTAAGGGGTGTACCCGGCGATGCCGTTGAAGGCGTCTCGGTAGGGAGTCTTCCGCTTCCGGCCCGTGTGCAGGTAGTCGCGTAGTTGGTTTTTGGATTTTTTGTTGCGTGGTGACTTCTTGCCGACCTCTTCTTCCATGAGCGGTGATCCGAGCCCCGTGGTGTCCGTGTCGATGATTGGATAGGGCAGCTTGAACTCGGACCCGCGTTTACCGACCAGGTCACGGCCCTCATCGTCCCTGTAGACATGGAGATGAAGAAATAAATATAGGAATACATTATTTTAAAGAGTTCAGGCGCAAAAGAACCCCCACAAAAACTCACGAAAACCCGATAAATATCCATCGTGTAGCAAGACGAAAGCAAGGAATGCATTAAAAAAAAAGTGTTCAGGCGCAAAAAAACAATTCAAAAACCACCACAAAACCTGACAAGTACCCAAGGTTTAGCATGACGAAATGAAGGAAGGTATATTTTTAAGAGTTCAGGCACACACAAAAAAACATCCCAAAACAATAATATGCCTCCTGAAGCAAGACAAGATCAAGGAAGGCATTTTTAAACCTTCAGGGACAAAATACACCCAGTTAAATATCCATTATGTACCAACAAGAAAACAATGAAGGCATTTCTTGGTAAGTGTTCAGGCACAACCCCCCCCCTCCCCCCCACACACCGACAAATATCCGCCCTGTAGCAAGAAGAAACAATGAAGGCAGTAACAAAAATATTTCAAGTGCAACAAAAAACTGACAAATATCCATCCTGTAGCAAGAACAAACCAAGAAAGCCTTTTTAAATTGTTAACGCGCAACACAAAAGGACAACTGTAGCAGAAGGAAAGCAAGGAAGGCATCTTTTGGTAAGTTTACAGGCGCAAAAAAATCCTAGACAATTATCCATCCTGTAGCAATTAAGGATGAATTGCAATGAGCATACAGTTGTACTTGTGTGAACCCCCAAACGCACTCGCTCCCCCACACCAACTGTCACCCCCCCCCCCCCCCCCTTTCACTCACAATCACTTCCCCCACTCCCACCCCCACTCGCTCCCCCACACCCACTATCACTCTCACCCTCCCTCCACCTTCCCTCCCCTCCCATACCCTCCCCTCACCCTCAAAATCACCCTGTCCCCACTCCCACCCCCACTCGCTGCACCACACTCACTGTCACTCTCACCCTCCACCTTCCCTCCCCTTCCCATATGCTCCCCCCACACCCTCACAATCACCCTGCCCCCACTCTCACCCCCACTCGCTCCAACACACCCACTGTCACTCTCACCCTCCACCTTCCCCCTCCCCCTCCCCTCACCCTCACAATCACCCTGCCCCCACTCTCACCCCCCACTCGCTCCCCGACACCCACTGTCATTCTCACCCTCCACCTTCCCCTCCCCACCCATACCCTCCCCTCACCCTCAAAATCACCCTGTCCCCACTCTCACCCCCACTCTCACGCCCACACCCACTGTCACTCTCACCCTCCACCTTCCCCCCCCCCTCTCATACCCTCCCCTCCACAATCACCCTCACAATCCACCCTGGCCCCACTCTCACCCTCACTCTCACTCTCACCCCCCCCCCCCCCACTCTCACCCTCACCCTCATTCACGTCCTCACCGTCACTCCCACCCCCAGCCCAACTCTCACCCCTACCCCCAACCCCACTCTCACCCTCATCCTCACTTTCTTCCTCACTCTCACCCTCACCCTCACCATCACTCTCACCCTAACTCTCACTCACCCTCACCCTCACTCCCACCCACCACTAACCTCCAGCCCGCCCCGCCCCGCTCCCCCCCCCCCCCCCCCACCCCCAACCCAACTCTCACCTTCACTCCCAACCTCACCCCTACTCTCACAACCCATAGGTTCTTGACGCAAGTGACCACGCTACCCACGTGGCCACGTCAGACTTTGCTGGTGCTGTGTTTCAGACTTAGTGCCAGTAAAGTAGAAGTAACACTAGCCGGTCGTACTTCGGAGTACATCGGTAACCCGACGAGCGCCCTGGTGGCGTACATCGGTACTTACTTAACGCACTTCCCTACTTCCGGTCCGGGTGACCTGGGCAGGGGGGGGGGGGCGAAAGGGGACGAGGTGGGGATCAGCTGGGCTGGGTTATTTTGGGCCAGGCTTGGCTAGGCTTGGTTAGGCTGAGTTAGGCTGGGCTAGGCTGGGCTAGGTTGGGTTAGGCTGGGCTAGGCTGGGTTAGGCTGGGTTAGGCTGGGTTAGGCTGGGCTAGGCTGGGCTAGGCTGGGTTAGGCTGGGTTAGGCTGGATTAGGCTGGGTTAGGCTGGGTTAGGCTGGGTTAGGCTGGGTTAGGCTGGGTTAGGCTGGATTAGGCTGGGCTAGGCTGGGTTAGGCTGGGCTAGGCTGGGATATGCTATGCTAGGCTAGACGGGCCTAGGCAGGGTGGGGAAGGCTGGGAGGGACGGGGAGAATGAGACGGGACGGGGAGGGAGGGGCCGCGGAAGTAGGGGACAGGATGGAGGAAACGGGTAGGACGGGACGGGGAGGGAGGAGAGGGAGGGCGGGGATGGGGCGGGATGGCACGGATGTGGCGAGCGGAGTAGGGTGGGAAGGCGCGGGGGCGGGCGGGACGGGGCGGGGCGGGGCGGGGCGGGGCGGGCGGGGCGGGCGGGGCGGGCGGGGCGGGGCGGGGCGGGGCGGGGCGGGGGCGGGGCGGGGCGGGGGGCGGGGCGGGGTGAGGGGGCGGGGCGGGGCGGGGGCGGGGCGGGGCGGGGCGGGGCGGGGCGGGCGGGGCGGGGGCGGGGGGCGGGGGCGGGACGGGATGGGCTGGGCGGGTCGGGTGGGAACGGCGGGACGGGACCGGGCCCCAATGCTGGGGCAGTCGGGCCCGGTGCCCGATGATGGTATAAGGAGGGCAGGTTGGATTGAGGACTTCCGTGCCGAGGCACATCAATCTAATGGGATTATGTCATTCAGTTCCTACCTCCTCCCTCCTTCCCCACTCTTTCACACTCCACATTCCCCCTCTCCCCCAACTATTTCTTCTCCACCTATTCCCTATGGTCAATTTATTGTAATTCTAGTATAAATGCTAGGGGAACATATATATACTTTGCTACTTCCTCCATCAGCCCACTGGTGGAGTGCCCCCTCTAGCTGCCGGAGAGGTATATACGGATGCCCCCCCTCACGCCACACACCCTGGAGAAATATATATATCAGGGCCTAGTTCCCTCTCCACTCTCCAGTCACGGTGGCGCCATCTGAGAGTGGGCATTGTTACCCATTAAACAGCACATTTGGATTCTAAACATATATATATATATATATATATATATATATATATATATGTATATATATATATCTATATATACTTCCTTACAGTCCATGACAAAAGTTATGACAAAAATGACAGTGGGAAAAGTTTGCCAACTAACCACAATGACTTTAGAGTGGAAACTATAAAGGGTAATCAGAACCCACCGCGTGATGTCACAGACCCGCTCCGTCTGTGCACACACATGCATTATATGCACACTCACGTGAACTGACAATCACTTTTGATAAGAGCTGCTATTTTTCTTCCCGCCCACCCTCCTTCCGCCTTTCGCCCATTCCCTCTCCTGCTCGCACAGCAAGCGATGGCTATTGATAAGTGCTTCAGTGTATCAGGTAGATGACACCAACTCCTCTATCCTCACGAACAGCACCATATATACTAAAGACTTTCCCCCTTTAATCACCATTATAAGAAACTCGCGGGCACACCGCCAGCGCGTCGTCAATAGAGCGGAACGCGAGGACGCTGAGCATTCTGCACGCCGCTGTAGTGTGTAGCTACATGCACATCCACTCTACTCCACGCGCGCTTTACTTTCTACATTTCCTTTCTTCTCTCTCTTCTTCCCCCACCCATCCACCCTTTGAGAAGAAAAAAAGCAACACACACACACACACCAATAAAAACACTGACCACCAATTGTGTCCATCAAAACCATCGTCATTGGAGCTGCCATGTATGATGCCACCGCCGTTATTTCACACACACACTCACTCCCCCCCCCCTCTCTCTCTCCCCCAACCTCTCTACCTTCCCAGAATGCAGCGCGCCACTCCCCCCTCCACCCCCTCGCGTCGCCTTCTCCCATCTACCCCCGCCCCCACCGGACCCGGTGGCCGAATCGGTAGAGCGGCAGGTTTCCAGTGCTGAAGGTTCGATTCCCGATCGAGTCAAACCACTGACTTACACAACTTGGTACTTGTCGCTTCCCTAGCCTGGCGCTTGGCATTATTAGGATAGGGCAATGACTGGTTTGCTCAGTGTACGGATAATGTGTTTGTTGGTTGTTGTTTGTTTGTTGTTGTTTTACGTCCTAGCAACATCTCAGGTCATATTAGGACAGGCCGGATAATGTGTCTGAGTGGGATATCAGGACATGGTGCCGGTGGCCTGGCCTAGTCTCCCCGTGGAGCAGCACTAAAAAGGCATCATGAGTGCACGCTGTCACAAGTCAGTGCCCATCCTGATATTACCCTATATCTTGCCAGGACGTAAAACTCCAACAACCAACCAAAAAAACACTGACCGCCAATTTTCTCCATCACAACAGTCATCATGACAGCTGCCATGTATCATGCCACCGCCGTTATTTCACACACACACACCTTCCCCCCTCCCCCCACCTCTCTACCTATTCCCCCCTCCCCCCAGCCACCCAGCCTTGTTCTGGCCGCGGCCGCTAGTCTGGTTTCACTCGCCGCTCACTTCCTTTGAACGATTGCTCCTCCAGCAGACACACACACACAGACACACATACATACACAGGAACACACACGGGCACACACAGGCACACACACAGACACACAGACACATACAGGCACACATACACACATACACACAAGAAACGCGCCCCAGCCGAGTCTCCAACAGACACAGACACACACATACATACACACATACACACATACACACATACACACATACACACATACACACATACACACATACACACAAGATGTGCGCCCCAGCCGAGTGACATTTATGCGTGCGGGTGGCATGCGCGGTGGCAATGTGTGGTTGGGGGTCGTGAGGCGGGGGATAGCTCGGGTGCAGCGTCTTGATGTCAGACCGCTGGTTACCCGAGCGTCGTATATGTCGGCAAACTCAGCAGGCAAACCAGCCGGCAACCAGCCGAGACCTGGGTGTTCTTATTTCCATCCTACACTCCCCCGTTCTGATATGACCTTCAATGTTGCCAGGACGTAAAACTCCAACGACCAACCAATCGTACACTCTTTCACTGACACTGCCGCCCACAACTCTGAACTCGCAACTCTAAACTCCCAACACCCACCACCCAACACCCAACACCCAACTCCCAACAACCAACTCCCAACTTGCAACTCCCAACTCCCAAAACCCAACACCCAACACCGAACTCCCAACACCCAACTCTCAACACCCAACTCCCAACTCCCAACTCACAACACCCAACACCCAACTCCCAACACCCAACACCCAACTCCCAACTCCCAACTCTCAACACCCAACACCCAACTCCCAACTCCCAACTCCCAACACCCAACACCCAACTCCCAACTCCCAACACCCAACTCCCAACACCCAACTCCCAACACCCAACTGCCAACTCCCAACACCCAACACCTAACTCCCAACACCCAACTCCCAACACCCAACTCCCAACTCCCAACACCCAACTCCCAACACCTAACTCCCAACACCCAACTTCCAACTCCCAACACCCAATTCCCAACACCCAACACTCAACTTCCAACACCCAACTCCCAACACCCAACTCCCAACACCCAACTTCCAACTCCCAACACCCAATTCCCAACACCCAACACTCAACTTCCAACACCCAACTCCCAACTCCCAACACCCAACTCCCAACACCCAACTCCCAACACCCAACACCCAACTCCCAACTCCCAACTCCCAACACCAACACCCAACAGCCAACTCCCAACCCCAAATCCTACCACACCACTCCCCACTCCACCACTCCACCACTTCCAGTCCCACTCAATCCTCTCACTCCCCATTCTCATCCCCCTCTCCAACTCTCACTCCCACTCCCACTCCCACTCCCACCCCCACTCCCACTCCCATTCCAGGGTCAGACTCCTAATCTGCAGGTCGGCGCTTTCATTCCCCATGCCATCGCCTTTGCTAATTTGCATTTCCACCAATGTGTATAACTTACAGCATCATCACAGGCCAGTTGCTCTTGTACCCTTGGGGCAATTAAAAGTGCAGGCTTGGTCTTTCTATCGATCAACTGTCCAATGGTGAAAACAAGACTATTCAGACTTATATCTGGCAGTATCAATTTCCAAGAAAGAAAAAAACACAGCAAAAAACCAAACAAGCTGACATCCAGTTCTGGCGCTGCGTCGGACTCACGTGAGATGTCGGTGTGTGCAGATGACGAAGTCGGGCTTGCTGTTCTTGTAGACGACCTTGGAGCTCGTCTGCAGCCACAGCCACCGGAAGTCCTTGGTCATGAGGCGGTAGGCGATCAGGCCCGAACTTCCGGTCTTTATTACTGCAAGATTCAAATGAGGTCAGGTTGATTACGTCATCACTCACGGCACCACTTCCGCCCGCCCAGCCGCACTCCCGCCCCGCCCCGCCCCGCCCCGCCCCGCCCCGCCCCGCCCCGCCCCGCCCCGCCCCGCCCCGCCCCGCACAGCCCCGCCCCTCTCTGCCACGCACCACCCTGTGCCCCGCTCCGCCCAGCCCCGGCCCCGGGCCCGCCCTTGCCCGTCTCGCCACGCCCGAACAGATTTGCCCAAACAGATTTGCCCAAAAAACAATAATGCAAATGTGCATATAGCTACACATATACTATATGCAAGTACGTTGTGTATTAAACTATTATACAAGTATACATACATACACGTACAAACATGCACATAGACACACATACATTTATGCCCCCCCATACACACCCAGCCCAACCCCCACCTCTATCCTCCTCCCCACCTCACCTGGCACACACCACCTCACCATGGTTGCAACACAACTCCATGACTCCCCACCCCCAGCCACCACCCCCGCCCCCACCCCCACACCCTCCAACCCGCCCACACAGCATCTCTACAGCGGGTCCCGGTGTGTAGAGGGCCGTCTTATTATGTATACTTTACAAACCAGCGGCATCATGACATCCCCCAATCAGGGCTACCGACACTACCCCCTCCCATCTCCCACCTCTCCCCTATTCCCTCCCCCGCCTTGACTTAGATCACTCCCCCACACCCACATCCCCCCCCCTCCCTCCTTCCCTCTCCACAAAACCCCGCTCTAGATGTGGGAGGACATCCACTTCTGGTGCATAAGGTCGTAGGTTCGATTCCAATTAATTTGATTCCGCGTTCTGCTGGTTGCTCAATAAGCACTATAAAGCTGAAGGACCAGACAGGATGGCTGAATGAGTTGAGCGTCCGTCTCCCGTTTTGGGATTCAAACCCATGGATTTTATTCATCCCGGTCGACTCAAACCAATGACTTAAAAATTGATACTTGTCGCTTCCTAGCCAGGCAATTGGCACTGATAGGATAGCTCAAGGACTGGTTGGCTCAGTGTCAGGATAATGCAACTGAGTGGGATATCATCGGGTCATGGCACTGCTGGCCTGGTCTCCCAGTGGGGCAGTACTATAAAGTCGCTATCAGTGCGTACTGCTGGTGCTACAAGTCGGTGCCTGTCATGAGATGACCTTAGATGTTGCCAGGATGTAAAACTCCAGCAACCAACCAACCCTCCCCTTTCTCTGCCGCCACGACCCCTGTAACTCAAAGAGCAAAACCCACTGGTTGGGATAGGTAGAAGGGGGGGGGGGGGGGCTAGGGGGGGTATTTCGAGGCTCACGGTGAGGGCTTCCTGGTATTAACAACCGCTCCCCCCCCGACACTCCATCAGCCTACCCCTCCCCCCCCACCTGCAACACAAGCACCCCCACACCCACCCACAAGCACCACCATCATCAGCTCGGCTTTGATCCAAACCCAGCCTTATTACTGCCTCTCATCTTCTCCCACGTCCGCCAAAATAAAATATAAAATATAAAAAAGGAGTGTTTTTGTGTGTGAAATGTTACAGAGAGAGAGAGAGAGAGAGGGGGGGAGAGGAAAAAAAAGAGAAAATATAATTGTTTTAAAAGACAAAAAGAAAAGAGATGACATATTGCTCTGGACATTAGGCCTAGGCGGGCAGTATTTGTAGCCTCTTTCTGAATTAAATCTGGGACAGATGCTCGTGTGACAGGCCATAAAGGCTAGCTGAGCAAATGGTGAGAACCTCTTACCTCACCTATTTATATATATATATATATATATATATATATCTACGTACATATACAAATACACGTACACACATATATATATATGTATATATATAATGACCGTACGCAGTGGCCGAATCGGTAAAGTGGGTTTGGTTTGTGGTTGTTTTACGAGTTTTACGTCCTGGCAACATCTAAGGTCATATCAACACGGATACCGACTTGTGACAGTGTGCACTCATGGCGACATTATAGTGTTGCTCCACTGGGAAATCAGGCCGCCAACACCTGATATCCCACTCAGTGACATTATCCTGACACTGGGCTAACCAGTCCTTGCCCTATCCTAATTATGCTGAGCGCCAGGCTAGGAAGTGACAAGTGTACATTTTTATTATAAGTCATTGGTTTGACTCGACCGACCGGGAACCGAACTCCCGATCTCCCACACGCGAGTCTAAAGCTCTACTGATTCGGCGACGGCGCCCGGTGGTGGTCGGGGGCGGGAGGAGGGGAGGAGGGTGGGAGGAGGAGTGTGGGGGCGTGGGGGTGAGGAGGGGAGAGAGAGGGGAATGTGTCCTATAGTCAAGTGTATGTCTGTGAACATGGCGTAGCGTGCTCAGGTGGGTAGATTATCTTTGTCCGCCCTTCTTACCTCAAAAGCAAAGTTGGAAGATCATGTTATACGCGCCTATTCAAACTACGCAGACAAAAGTATTAAGGCATTTGAGTCTTTCCAAAACTTTCACCCTGTTTTACTGAACATTTGCCGACCATTCCGGCCAGCCAAAAGCTGTGGTGGTGGTCGTTGGAGTTTTACGTCCTGGCAACATCTAAGGTCATATCAGGATGGGTTACCGACTTGTGACAGTGCACACTCATGACAACTTTATATTGATGCCGTCCTGGGAAATGAGGCTGCTGGCACCATGACCTGATATCCCACTCAGTCGCATTATCGTGACATTGAGCTAACCTTGTCCTATCCTATTAATGCCGAGTGCCAGGCTAGGAAGCGACAAATATTAATTTTTAAGTCATTGGTTTGACTCGACCGGGAACCGAACTCCCGATCTCCCGCATGCGATGCCCGCGCTCTACCGATTCGGCCACCGCGCCCGGTCCCAAAAGCTGTGGAGAATTATAGCTGTCTCCCACAACACTTTGCGACAACGAGTTGCTATTAAAGCTGCATAGGCCGATGCTTTTGAGTTTCTGTCATTCTCTAAGATAAATATTTTCGGCTGATCATTATTATCTACTTTACTTTAGTTTGAAGTAACTTTTATTTTAAATGGCTATCTTTTGTGATATTTGAAGTGCAAACATGCAAAATTAATTTCGGCAAGTATACCAAAACCCTGATAGTGATACCATCATCGGCTTCCTCAGTAACAGGTTCTATTGAATTGCCTCAGTATTCCCTTCTATGTGGCAACACATGTTTAATAAGTGGAATCACTTTCTACGTTAGATATGCAAATTACAATCTAGATAATTGCATTGGTTCTGACAATTTGATGTTTTCATCGGACTATGCAGCTTTAATTAACAGGGCCGAATGTGGAAAACAATGTAGAACATTCAAATTAAAGCTCTCTAAATTGATAATTCAAAGGAGCGCATGATGAAAGAAGGGCGACTAGACTGGTCTTGCAAGGTGTTGTTTTGCAAATGTAAGAGAGAGAGAGAGTGAGTGAGAGAGAGTGAGAGTGAGAGTGAGAGAGAGGGAGAAAGAGAAGAGGTAGTTGATTTTATGATAAAGCGTGACCCTGGCTTACAAAAAGATCCAAGTTCACATAGTTCTAGTGCACGCATGCACTCCTAATGCCAACAGCCGAGATTCCTTCTGTCTTCCGCGATGGCTTGGCAGGCAAGTGAAGGGTGTGTGTGTGGGTATGTGTGTGGGTGTGTGAGGGGGGGGGAGTCGAAGGTATGCGGTCAGTGTAATAAACTTTTCATGGCGCCAAAGATTAAAAGGGAAACCTGCGAAATATATAATCATTAAAAATAATTCCACGATCAGTGAGAACGTCCTGTATTGGTTGAACTTGTAGATTTGTTGGGTGTTTGAGCTTTATGTCCTGGCAACATCTAAGGTGATATCAGGACGGCTGTATAGGTTGTGTCGGGAGGTGACTCCAGAGTCACCATAGACTGTAATGGAGGGGTGCCAGTTTGCAGCAGCTAGGGCCCATATGTATGAGCCCGGGTTAGCGGTCGTAACCCTCCGTCGTGCGGATTTCCCGGGTTAGCGGCGAAAACTGCGTATGTATGTGTCCGGGTTAAACTAACTCGGCGAGCGTAAAGTCGCCTGCACTAACCCCATGCGAAAGGAGGGTTAAAGGTGGGGTTAGGTGCCGATTATGGCGAAATCTATTGAATGCGATCATATTTAACAGAATTACATACGCAATAAGTGAAATTTTATCAATTTAACCCTAAATTCGAACCGTTATTAAGGCTACTGCCACATTGGCGGTGATATTAATAGTTATATTTTCGAATCGATGAATGTACAGTAAACAAACCGCCACTGCCGCCAGTATGGAAAGCGACGTCGATGCGGCGGCGGCGGCGATTTGTTTACTTTACGTTTGTCGATTCGAAAATATAAATATGAATATCGCCGCCAATGCGGCGGTAGCCTTAATAACGCTTCGAATTTAGGGTTAAATTGATAAAATTTCACTTATTGCGTATGTAATTCTGTTAAATATGATAGCATTTAATATATTTGAGCCTAATATATGGCTACAAACGCAGAGGGATTTCCCAAATCTATAAATAACTGAAACGTTAGCTAACCCGTGCGCGCTTTGGTCTCATTCATCCCCCATGACACATTTGGAACACCGGGTTTAGATAACCCGGGACCCTCCTTTAACCCTGGTACGGTTAAAAATTGGCTCATACATATGGGCCCAGAAGGATGCAAGGCAAAGGTAGAATCTTATTCATTATTTATATTGACATATACACATTATACAGCACATATATACATATAAATCACGGTCAGATATTATTCTTGATTTATATTCACATAATAAATTATACACCACATGCATACACAGACCGGACGCGGTGGCTGAATCGGTAGAGGGCAGGTCTCCCGTGCGGAAGGTCGGGAGTTCAATTCCCGGTCGAGTCAAACCACTGACTTACACAATTGATACGTGTCACTTCCTAGCCAGGTGCTTGGCATTATTAGGATAGGGCAAGGACTGGCTGGCTCAGTGTCAGGATAATGTGACTGAGTCGGAGCCCTGACCTGCATGGGAAGGATGTGCTCTACCGATTCGATCACTACATCCGGTTAGGAGTAGCTGAAGACAAGTACTACTGTTCTATATATATATTTGTCATATATATATATGTGTGTGTGATGTATAATGTACTGTGCGAGTATAAAGATACGGAAGGAAAATTACTATGTTATTATTATCTTAATTGGCCGGTTGTTGGAGCTTTACGTCATGTCAGCATTTTAAGGTCATATCAGGACCGGTACCGACTTGTGACAGTGCACAATCATGACAACTTTATAGTGCTGTCCCACTGAGAAATCAGGCCACTCGTGATATGACCCAATATCCCACTCAGTCACATTATCATGACACTGAGCTAACCACTCATTGCCCTACCCTATTCATTCCGAGCGACAGGCTAGGATTGCTATACTATGTATATGCACATACATATACTATATACCTCATCATCATCATCATCATCATGCTGTCAGGTCGCCATGCGACAAAGACTGCTTTCATTACTTGACTGCTGCTCTCCATTTAGCTCTCTGCTGTGAGAGTGATGTCCATGAGTTGGTCACTATATACCTATACACACATACAAATATACATGCACATATGCCCTCGCCATTCACATTATCTTCTAGTTTTGCAACACTGGGGGCTATATCAGTTGGACTACTCGATGGCAAATGTAGTTGGGGGCAGGAGTGGCGGGGTGGGGGGGGGGGGGGGAGCAGCGGGGTCATAGGGTCGGTTTGGGAGTGGGAGGGGCATGGGTGGTTGGTATCGGAGATTGGTTTGTTGGACAGGGGCCAACTGCGAAGAGACAATACCACTTAGAAGTTAGAGCATGCCTACATCAGAGGCTTACCGGAGCGCCACCTACGTACAGACAGCATAACCACTTATCGGGTCTTAGAGAGTACTTACAGGAGTTAGCGACCAGAATACCATGACTCATGATGATGGGTCCCTGTGCAAAGATGGCCCCCACCCGGCTTCTGTGGACAGATCTGTGTGTCTCTATTTTTTGTTGTTGTTGAAGATTTATACTGCCTATCATGGATAAGCCTGAATAGGCTTGTTTTCACCATTAGACAGTTTGTCGATAGAAAGCCCGAGCCTACACTTTTACTAACCCAAGGGATTTTTTACCTCCCATACCACATAGACATGGTATGAGAGCAACTGGCCTTTGATGACGCTGTAAGTTATACACAGTGGTGGAAATCCAAATTGGCAGAGGTGGGGGCACAGGGAATCAAACCACTGTCCTTCAGATTAGGAGTCCGACCTAGAAAAAAGTCAGACACTCTAACCACTCCACCACAGAGAACACATATGTGTGCATATGTAGTTTAATACTCACATAATGATGCATACGTCACATATAGCTTTATGTATATGGCATGTGTGAACAACTGTACATATGTATAATACTTGTATTGTATTTCGTAACCAGTGTCGTTCGCGACCGCCGATCGCCGATTTCCGACAGGTGTGGTTAAATTTAGTTAAATTCCTATTGTGGCTTAGATGTCCAGCGGTAAGAATGCTGTTATAAAGTGTTACTTAGACATCAATAAAGGGGAGGGTTTATCTGTGTTGGGGGTGGTGCTGGGCAGTTTATATGAAATTTAAAATAAAAAAACAAAGTTCAGTAATTCGAAGATAGGTAGATTAAGCAAGAGAAGCTCAATCCCGAACAAGTGGGATACACACATAATATAAATACAGATACACACATAAATACGTATGTATATATTTATAGTTCCGTATACATCAGATTATATATGTGCAAATATAAAAAGAAAATACATATATACATGTACATATTGATATTTCCATATATACATATGCCTATATATTTATATATTTGCGATTATATATACGTGATGTATAACGCATTATACAAGAATAAATACAAGGGTAACTAACATGTGCACATATATTTCCTGGTGGAGTGCCCCCCCCCCTCCCCTCCCCTCCAAGCTGTCGGGTAAATTGCCGGGCGGGCGCCCCCCCCCCCCTCGCGTCACACACTTGAGATTTATATGTATATAAATGTATATGAAGAGTTAAGGTGCACAACCCCATAAATGCCAATCCAAAAATTGAGATAGACATTGGAATCAAGCAAACCATCAAACAATTATTTTGTTTACATTCCTATTTTGTTGTCCATTGCTCCATAATTATTTCATCATAAGCAAAGTGGAATTAGTGATAACTAAAATTACCTTGAGGAAATTAAAAACATGTTTTAATGATATTTTTTGGATTGGCGTTTACGGGGCTTTGCACTTGAACACTTCATTACATATATACAGTAAAACCTCTCTAAATCAACTGACCATGGACCGACTTTAATTGGTCCATTTAGGGAGGTGGTCGGTTTAGACAGTTAGAATATCCTTACACTGGTATTGTTGGGACCCAAATAAAGCGATCGATATAGGGGAGTGGTCGATCTGTGGAGGGGTCGGTATAGGGAGGTCTTACTGTAGTTGTTCGTGGGTTGAAGCAATCGAAGAAGACCATGAGGTGGTCAGGATGTGGTGGTGTTGCGGTGCGGTATGGCATTGTGTGTGGTATATGTGCGTGTGTGTGGTTGTGTAGGGTGGGTGTGTGTGTGTAAGGAGGGGCGGGGCGGTGTTCCTACAATTGCTATGTAGTTTTCAGAAGCCCCCCCTAACCGCCATTCCCCAATAGGGCGGCATTTAAAGCCCCATTTCCGACCGGCGCTTGTTCTCGGCCGTTCCCACGGCCACCCCCCCCCCTCCCCTCCCCTCCCCTCCCCCCATCCTCCACCAGCAGGGCGCAATTCACCAACAGATCATCGCTCATTTCCCTCCAAATTATACATGTTTTCGTGTGTTTGTAAGTATTCAACTGGTTCCACTGCTACAATAACCTATATAAAAAAGAGCTCTTCATATATATATATATATATATATATGATTAAGCTCTTTAAAAAAAATAAAAGGCGATAAGTGCCGTTCCAAGATATGATTATGAGTTTGCAATGCCAGTGCCGAGTTCGTGGATCATGTTTTGGAGCGGAGCTCTTCATATATATAGCTCTTCAGATATATATATATATAGCTCTTCAGATATATATATATATATATGCATATGAAGAGCTCTTTATATATATATATATATATATAATATATATATAAATATATAATATATATATATATATATATATATATCAAGAGCTCTTTTGCACAGCATGATCTGCAAGCTTGGCATTGGTATTTCAAGCTCATTTATTTGGATTGGCGATTTATCGCGGTTTGGAAAAGAGCTCTTCATATATAGCTATATTATATATATATATAGGTAAAATTACAGCGCGAACTGGCGATTCTGATCAGAAATGGTCACGTGACTCGATTGGCGGGAACACCATCGGTGAGGTAGGTGAGTGCTGAGCCGCAGCAAAGGTACAAATGGACAATAAATAATTAAATAAATAAACATATAACATGCAATAAATAATCTCCGCTATTTCATATACATATAACTAAAATTATATTCAACATATATTGATAGTTCACCGGGAGTGCTTTCATTTGCATTTGCTTTTTTTTCCGCGTACAAAATACGTCTACTCAACTGACCCACATTTCAAAGTGCTACTTAAAACAAACAAAAAATGCACTGAAAGAAATGCATGACATTCATTTTCATTTGCTGTCAAATTTGGAAATGATCTATAATGAGAAATATATATTAACTATACAAAAAACAACTAACAAAATTGAAGGTGATTTTTTGGTGAAGCGCCGCGCCACTGCCACACCGGGAACAGGTGGACAGATGGGCGGCCGGTAGACAGACAGCCGACCCGGGCCGCTGGTGCCTTACCGGCCGCACCACTGGTCGCCCCCGTCATTATCCTCATCTTCTTCCTCATCATCATCCTCATCACCATCATCTCTCTGCAGTCCAGGCCGCGCACCAACCACTACACCCTACTCCACCAAACCGCCCCCCCTCCTCTCCCACTCATCACACACCCGCGACATCCACGCACCCCCCACCACATCCCACCCCTCCACCCAACAAATATGATTATCACCAATCCCCTTCAATTGCCACCAATCAGGTCCCATCACTGGCATCTGCCGGGCTTCTTCCTCCCAGTCTCCTCCCCGCTGTGGGTGGGTTGGGGTGGGGATGGGTGGGGAGAGGTGGGAGGGGTGGGAGGAGGAGAAATCACCGGCTTGAGTTAGACGCCAAAAGTGAGCTGGGGAGGGAGAAGGGGACACCGGTGGGGTAGAGAGGGTGATGGGAGAGGGTTGGGGAGGGGATACTGGGGGGGGGGGGGGGAGGTTGGGGAGGGTGCTGGGGAGGGGAGGGGGTGGGACGGGTGAGGGGGACGGGAGGGAAGGGGGGGGAGAAATTACCGGATTGAGTTAGAGACCAAATGTGACGTGGGGAGGGCAAGTTGTTGGTAGAGGGGAGTTGGGGGTAGGGTTATGGAAGGGGTTATTGGAGGGGGGGGGTGTTGGGGAGGGAATGGGGATGGGCGGGGAGGAGAGGGGGGACGGGGAAGGGTGGGGGAGAGGAAGGGGAGGGGGGAGGGGGTGGGGAATAGAGGGAGAGGAAGGGGGAGGAGGGAGAGGGGGAAGGGGGAAGGGGGACTGAGAGGGAGGGCGAGGGAGCATGCTGATTGGGAGGGGAAGTGGGAGGAGTAGGGGTGGGGTGGTGGAGGGGTAACAGGGTGGTGGGGTGGGTCAGGAAGATGGGGAGGGGGAAAGGGAAGGGGGTTAGAGGTAGAAGATAAGGAAGAGAAAGAGGGAGAAAGAAGGGAGAGCGGGGGAGTGGTGGGGTGGATGTTCCTCAGGTCAATACGCCACTAAAGTGGCCGAGTCTCGGCGGTGTCGGCCCGTGTTTAGCGGGCTTGATCTAATGGGTTTAAAAAGCCGGCTTGAGCGGTGGCTCCGCATAGTCGGGACAGTGCAGTCGGGGGTCACAGGGCCCGGTGTACCGGCCGACCTTATTTGGTAGTCCCAATAGCATCTGGTTTGTCAGGACAACATTGGTCCGTATATAGAGTTGTCCGCTAAAGACAGGTATGGTACTATCTGGTGGCTCTCCCAGCATGTGCTATGTCAAGACAACTTTGGTTTATATACAGAGTTGTCCGCTAAAGACATGTATAACCCTATCTGGGGATCAGCATAGCATCTGTTATGTCAGGACAACATTGGTCTGTATTCAGAGCTGTCCGCTAAAGATGGGTATATTCCTATCTGGAGATTAGCGTAGCATCTGGTATGTCAGGACAACATTGGTCCATATACAGAGTTGTCCGATAAAGACATGTATGACACTATCTGGTGATCACTGTAGCATCTGCTATATCAGGACAACATTGGTCTGGATTCAGAGTTCTCCGCTAAAGACAGGCATGGTACTATCTGGTGGCTCCAGCTCACAGTATCTGCTATGTCAGGACAAGATATGTCCGGATGCAGAGTTCTCCGCTAAATACAAGTACAGTAAAGTCTCTCTAAATCGACCGACCTTGAGACCGACTTTAAGTGGTCGGTTTAGGGAGGTGGTCGGTTTAGGGAGTTAGACTATGGTTACAATGGTATTATTGGGACCCAAATAAAGTGATCGATATCGGGGAATGGTTGATCTGTGGAGGTGGTCGGTTAGAGAGGTCTTACTGTACATGTACTATTGTATATGCCGCTATATGGTCGCTCAGGTAGCTATGTCAGGACAATATTGGTCCCTATACCGAGTTACCGCTAAAAAACAGGTACATCCATATCTGGTGGCTCCCTTAACATCTGTTATGTCAGGACAACATTGGTCCAGATACAGAATTGTCCGCTAAAAACAGGTACGACCCTATCTGATGATCCCCATATCATCTGATATATCAGGACAACAATAATCTGGATACAAAGGTGTCCGCTAAAGAAATGTACTACTGTATATGATCGATCTACAAGACAGAGTTCAAAGTTCACCACTTTATTTTGCTGAGCTCCACATTTTTCATTGAACCCTTCCCCATCCCCAAACAAACTCCTCTTGTAGCTTTGTGTAAGACCTGTTACTGCTGAAGTCTATGGTGTAGGTGTTTTGAAGGTGTTTGCCAAAACTAATTTTACGTACACATATACACACAAACTACATCCACAGTCACCAGACGGGATGGCCGAATGAGTTAGAGCGTCCGTCTCCCGTGCTGGTAGATCGTGGGGTCGTGGGTTCGAGTCCCGGTCGAGTCAAACCAATGACTTTAAAATTGATACTTGTCGCTTCCCAGCCAGGCGCTCGGCATTATTAGGATAGGGCAAGGACTGGTGTGCTCAGTGTCAGGATAATGTGACTGAGTGGGATACCAGGTCATGGTGCCAGCGGCCTGGTTTCCCAGTGGGACAGCACTATAAAGTCACCATGAGTGTGCACTGTCACAAGTCGGTACCCGTCCTGTTATGACCTTAGATGTTGCTAGGACGTAAACCAACAACAAACAAAACAAACAAACATCCACAGTCTACGAACATTTACAACACCCCCACCCCACCCCCCCCCCCACCCACACGCACACCACACTGCGAACAGGTGTTAGCGCCACCACCGACACCGCAGCACCCGTCATAAGAACCAAGATGGCATCGCTCCCATGATGCACCGCGCGCTGGGTGCAGATCGATGGGCGCGCATTGTCCCCTCCCCCCCCCCCCTTCCCCCCTCCCCCACACTCCTCCTTATACAGCGTCGCCTGCACAAGCATCGACCTGGGCCGGGGTGATTGATAGCTCTTTAATGAATTGTCTGTCAAATTGGAACTTAAACTCCAACACACACAAAGAGCAACCACTACACGGGGCATCTAAACTATTTTTTTTTTTTTAAACCCACCAAAATACCCACAAGTTTCCAATCACCCAGCCACCCCGCCAACAGAATTCACACAAAAAACCACCCACCCAAGAAACACCACACCCTAATCATCACCTATCTCCATCCATCCTCCCCCACCAAGGCCAATTTAGGAAATGGGCAGAAGAAAGAGAAATATAGATATAAAGACAATTACTGAATTAGAGTATGATAAAAAGTGGCTGAATGCTAATCCTACCCCAGCTTCACCCCACCTCTATCCAGGAAGACATCGTGATATGGCAGACAGAGGAGGAAAGCAATTAAACTGTACCCCCTCCCTCCCCGTCCTGTCTCCCTGCCCCCCCCCCCCCCACCTTCCCCTCTGCCTCCCTCTTCCTCCCCTTTCTCCATCCCGCCCTTTAACTACCCCGTTCCCTTCACCCTTCCCCTCACCCTTCCCTCCGCCATTCCCCCCCCACCCACCCCGCCATCTCTCCTCCCTCCCTACTCTCCCCCCTCCGTTCTCCCTTCATCCTCCTTCTATTCTCTCCAATCCCCCCTCTGTTTCCTCCTTCTTCCCCTTCCTCCCCTTCCCCCCTTCCCCTTCTCCCTTCCTCTCCTTCCCGTCTTCCCCTTCCTGCCCTTCCTGCCCTTCCTCCCTTCCTGCCCTTCCTCCCAATTCCCCCTTCCTCCACCCCATTCATCTCCGCCTTCCCCTTCCCCCTCCTTCCCCCACCTTCCCTCCCTCCTTGCCCCTCCTTCTATCGTCCTTCTACCCTTCTTCCACTCATACCACCTCCTCCATCCATCCCCTTCAGCCCCTCCCCTCCCTCTCCCCTCCTCCCTCCGCTCCCCCTCCCTCTCCCCCTCCCCTCCCCATCCTCCCTCCCCTCCACCTCCCTCCCCTCCCCCTCCCCTTCCCTTCCCCTCCTTCCCCCCTCCTCCCCTCCCCTTCCCCTTCCTTCCTCCCTCTATACCCCTCCCCCCTCCCTCACCATCACCACCCTCGAATCGCTGCGTGCTTCGAGCATTGATTCTCAATTGTCGGAATTCAATACCAATATTTCATTTTGCGACATCTAATTTAACACTCTTGCGCCGGAGTGCTTTGTTTTAGTCGCGCCACATTCCGCGCATGCATGCCATGTATCTTGGGAAGTGTACGTCTGGTATCAGAAATGAGAACCCACCCATTCACCCCTACCTACCCCACCCCTCCTTCTCCACTCTTCACCTTTTACCTGCCCCCCCCCCCCCCCCCCCCCCCCCCCCTTCACACCCATTCCCCACACATCCCCGTTTCTATCATCCTAACACTCTCCGTCCTCCTTTACCCATTCCCCCCATCTCCCGACCCCCACCCCCCCCCATCTCCCGATCCCACCCATTCCTCATACCTTTCTCCATAACCTCCCGCCTAAGCTTTCCGCCCTTTCCAACCCCTCCTCTTCCTACCCTCTCCCACCCGCCCTCTCCCTCCCTTCCCAACTCCACAATTTCCCTCCCTTCCCTTCCCATCCCCGTCTCTCCTATCCTCTCTTCCCCTCGCTCCTCTCCCTCTCCCCTCCTCCCCCCTCTCACCTCCTCTTCCCCTCCTCTTCCCTCCTCTCCCCTCCTCTCCCCCTCATCTCCCCCTTGCTTCTCACCCTCTCACTCCATTTATTCCTTTCCTTCCCAACCTCTCCTCCCCCCCTTCCCCCGGCCCCCTCCCCAAACACATTAAAATCTCCTTCACGACTTCCCACCCGTTCCCCTCCTTACCTTCCCATCTTCTCTCCCCTCCCCTCCCTAACACATTAACATCCCCCCTTCCCCTTCACCCGTCTGCTCCCCTCCCCTCTCTTTCTCTTCCCCGACAACACATTAATATCCCCTCCCAACCTCTCCCCTCAAAAACACTTAACAACCTCCCCTCCTATCCCCTTCCCAGACAAAGAAACATCCCCTCCCCTCTCCCCAAAACATGAACATCCTCTCGTCTCCCCCCCTCCCCTCCTCTCCCCACCACACTAACATCCCCCCGTCCACCCCCTCTCCCCACCGTCCACATAACCAACATTGCCGCCCATCCCGCTTCCCTCCGCTCACATTCTCCCTCTCCCTTCCCCACCACATCCCCCCCCCCCCCACCTCTCCCCTCCTCCCCCCACCCCACTTCCCGGAGGCCCTCATTGATCGGGGTGCGCCGGTTGATTTGTGGTGCCTCCCCCTGGCGGGCACCTTGTGATCCCATGTACATACGTGGCTGTGTTCCGATCACATACGGACTGAGGCCAGTCGGTGTGTTCGCATGACGCGTGCGCGTTTTACGGGGCGCGATGTGTCGGGTTCCCACACGACTCCCGGAACGCAGCCAGACGCCGCGCTAATCCATAATTGGAAACTGAGAAACTTTAAATCACATTATTCTGCTTCTTCTCCGCTGTTTCCCCCTCCTCTCCCCCTCCTCTCCCCCTCCTGCGCCCCTCCTCTCCCCCTCCTCTCCGCCTCCTCTCCCCTCCTCTCCCCCTCCTCTCCTCCTCCTCTCCCCTTCCTCTCCCCCGCCTGTCCCCCTCCTCTCCCCTCCTCTCCCCGCCTCTCCCCTCCTCTCCCCCTCCTCTCCCTCCTCTCCCCCTCATCTCCCCCTCCTTTACCCCTTGCTTCTCACCCCTTCATCCCTTTACTTTCTCTTCAGCTCCTTCTTCTGTCCCTTCTGTTCCTTCCCCTCATCCCTCCTCCCACCCCTCCCCCTTCTCCTTCCTGTCCTCCTGCTCCTTTTGTTCCTTCTTTTCCTCCTCTTCCTCCTCCTCCTTTTTCCCTTATCCTCGTCTTCACTCTGCTCTCCTTCCCCTCCCTCTCCCCCGCTCGCCTCCTCCTTTCTCCTCCTCCTCCCCTTTCCCTCCTCATGCTCTTCCGTCCCCTCCTCCTTCCTTCCCTCACCTCCTGCTTTCTTCTCCCTCTCCTCTTTCTCCTTCTCCTCCTCCTCCTTTTCACTTCCCCTTTCCCCTTCTTCTCCTTCCTCTTCTCCTGCCCCTTCCGTTCCGTCCCATCCTTCCCACGCCTCCTTGATGAGAGTGGTGTGCGATTATTATTAGAAAAAGAACCTATGGTAATAAGATAATGTGTAAATGGGCCATTCTCTGAAACTGGGCACTAAAGTGTTACATGGAAACCAAAAGTGAAAACCTTCTAAATAATTGCAACAAAACCCATTTCAAATAATAGCAAACTCAATGTGCCTATGAAGGGTTTGCATGTTGTGCATACATCAGAGGTGAAATAAACTATTTCACTTTTTGATTTAGATCTTATTCAAATTTATCAATAATGAATATCACTCATGCAATAAGAAAAATCAAAGACATAGTCATCCAGAATATCATTTTAATATACACAACGAAGTCAAACAAGATGTTGTTGATTACACTTCAGCAAAGAAGGTTATGTCTTACAAGAAACAAGTTGAACAAAATGTTGAAAAAGGGCTTGGGTAAAAAGCATGGTGTCGATGTGTAAATTTTCACATTTTCACTCTAGCACAAAATTATTCAAGCATAATTTTGATACATTTTGTGGGATATATTAAATACACGTAGCATTGCTTGCATGCTTAACACACACATGCAAGAATAATTATTTGACTTGCTTTCAACAAAAGAAGAAAAAAATTATTATCAGCATCGTAACATGGAAACCAAATATGTGGTGCCCAGTTTGGCTGAATGACCCAAATCCGTCACGCTCTGGTACTCACGTTCTTGGTGCGCTGAGGAGTAATACTGAAGGTCATCTGGGTGAATGAGGTCATACCCTCCTCGTTCTTGTAGCTCGTGGTCAGAGTACCCGAATAGCAGCTTTCCCCTGAAAGTACAAAGAGGGTTGTTTATTAAGGGCTCAAGCAAATACAAAGAAGGCTAGGTGTAGTGGCTGCATGGTATGCACTCATCACTTGAATCAGACAGAAAGAAATTGGGTATCATATTGCATTGATTACTGTTGTATGACATCTGCTGTTTATATATATATATATATATATATATATATACATGCATATATATGTATATATATATGTATATATTGTTGTTGAAGAGTTATACTGCCTATCATGGATAAGCCTGAATATGCTTGTTTTCACCATTAGGCAGTTTGTCGATAGAAAGCCCGAGCCTACACTCTTACCGACCCAAGGGATTTTTAACCTCCCACACCACATAGACATGGTATGAGAGTAACTGGCCTTTGATGACGCTGTAGGTTATACACAGCGGTGGAAATCCAAATTGGCAGAGATGGGGGCACGGGGAATCGAACCACCGACCTTCAGATTAGGAGTCCGAGCTAGAAAAAAGTCAGACACTCTAACCACTCCACCACAGAGAACACCATGTATATATGTATATATATGCATATATATGTATATATGTATATGTATATATGTATATGTATATATGCAAAAAAAACTTTTGAGCGAGTGGAGTGTCAAGCTGCGGGCAGGAGATGGAGCGGTGCATGCCGGTACCCCCCCACCCCAATCAGGGGGGTGGGTAGGAGAGGAGGCACTACAGAGCTTATTACAGGCGATAACTGGCTTATCACTATATGTATATCTATGTATATATATGTATATATATGTATATGTGCATATAAATATACCACCTCCACTACCACCTTCACCACCACCTCCACCACCACCTCCACCACCTCCAACATCACAAAGACAACCCGGCCTTGAGAGCGAGCCGGACGCAGCCAAGACGGTGGCGCCCCCTTGCCGCTACCACCGCTGCCCCCTGCTACCCCCGTTGCCCCTGCTGACCCTGCTGACCCCGCTGACCCCGCTGACCCCGCTGTCCCCTAGCGGAGGGTGATGATAACACGACGCCGGCCGTGAAACAATAAGATAACAGAGAGGCGGGCGGGCGGTGGGCGAGGAGCCGGGCGGGCGGCGGGCGGGCGGCGGGCGGGCGGAGGGGCTGAGGGGTGGCGCCAGGGTGAAGGGTGCGGTGGCCGGGCCGCCCGGCCCTCGTTAATTGCCCCCCGTGCCGGCGCGTTCACGCTCAATCAGCGGCGCCCGACGCGCCACCACCCGGCCACATTGTGAGGCGGCGATAAAGGGGTGAGAGGTGGGCGCACTGGATACAGAAGGACACGGTGCCACCATCAGCAACCTTCCCCCACACACCCACCCAGCCATCCATACCCTCTCCTTGGCCCCCCATTACCCTCCCTCTCCACTCCCTCTCCACTCCCTCTTCCTCCTCCTCCTCCTCCACCAAACTGTCCTTATCCCGTCCCTCCACACATCCCTCCCTCCGTAACCATTTTGGTTGCAAGGAGGTTGCAGTTACTGTACTATAAAAATCTCCTTGCGACAAAAATGGTCGCCTGGAGGTCGGCGCCCATAGCTTTGGTTGCAAGGTGGTCGCCGGAGGTTGTGGGTTAATTCTGGGTCGCAAATTGGTTGTAAATTGGTCGCAAATTGGTTACAAATTGGTCGCAAATTGGTCGCAAATTGGTTTCAAAGTGGGCACAAAGTGGTCACAATCTGTAATGTCGCTGGGGTTTTAGGTGCGAGGGAATGTGTCGGGGTTGCTGAAGTGGCCTTGTGGTAAACCAGCGAAAAGTACACGCCGAGGCCGGTAGGGGGCAGGTCATGAACCCAAAGGTCAGCTCATCACGGCTGTATTAAGTAAGGCTGGCCATACTTGGCCCCCTGCCTGAAATGCTCCACTACCCTATCCTGCCCCAGCCTTCTTCCTGCCCGCCCCTGTACCCGCCCTTGCCCTCCCATGACCCCCTCCGCCCGCCCCCGCCCCTGCCCGCCCCCATGAGCCCTCCACCGCCTCTTCCCGCCTCCAGCAGCTATTACCCTAATCACCGGGATTGTTATTGTAATTTCAATTCTCATAATAACCCTTCCCCTTAGCCCCCCAGCACCCCCCTACACCCTCTCCCACCTTACCCTTACCCCTCCGTACCACCGCCAGCACCGCCAGCACCGCCAGCACCGCCAGTACCACCACCGCCACCACCACCACCACCACCGCCACTCGCAGCCGCAGGAGTAGGGCGCAGTCTAGATCATTACAAGTCTACGTTGTGAATATTCTAAATAATCTATTTTGTTTGACGACCGCCAGCACAAAAAGTAGACATCGGCTATTCGAGGGTCTAAATAATCTAATGCATGTACATAATTTGCAAATAATAAAATTCAAACTCGAGGTTAAATTAAAGAATATATATATATATATATATATATATATATATACATAACCTCATACTTTGCAAATAATAGAATGCAAATCCGAGGATAAATTAAAGAATATATATATATATATATATATAACCTCTTAGTTTGCAACTATTAGAATACAAAACCGAGGTTAAATTTAACAAATATGTACAGCAAACTCTATGCTCCGGCTAGTTCCACATTTTGACACGATGGCGCCACCTACTTAAGGAAATCCGGGCATCACCGCCAACTTAATGTAGATGTCCCTAAAAGTAGGTTAGTGCTGTTTCGGTAGGGCTAGCTATGCGTGTGTGCCATCAACTATATTTATGACGTTGGGTTATATATATAGCCCAATATATACAATATCAATATACAATATCAATATACAATATCAGTATACAGGATATATAACACAACCTAATCAAAATTCTATCTGTCCAGTATATAAATATCGCTATTTGTTTATATATACATATATATATATATATACGCTTTATGGCTGAGTATTTGCTCAGTGATTGGCTCAGTGTCAGGATAATGTGACTGAGTGGGATATCAGATCACGGTGCTGGCAGCCTGGTCTCCCAGTGGGGCAGCACTATAAAGTCGATATGAGTGCACACTCTCCTAAGTCAGTACCCATCCTGATATGACCTTACATGTTGTTAGGACGTAAAACAACAAGAAGCAAACAAACCTACAACAACATAAGGTGCAATGCTTAAAGTTAAAGCACAACTCCTTAGTAATCACATTCCAACACAGACCATTGCCTAAACAAGACGGGAGAAACTTTCTTGCCCTCATCCCTTAAAAAGAAGCAGTTTGAAAAATCTCCCTGTAAACGCCTGTCTGTTTGAGTTTCCGTCACGTGTTAATTAGAGCCAACCACTGGCTCCACACAATTCCCCGGCTGCCGGGCAGAGTTTAATCTAACGCCAGCATCAGACTTGCATGTTTCCCCGTCCGACAAATGTCTCAGTGCCACTGCATAAAGACAGATTTGGGGAATGGCTTTTCCACCTCTGGAGGAATCCTGATTTGACCAGAACACCACGCTGCATTATTAATGCTACAAGCGCCGCCTGATTAGTTGGAGAGGTGGTAGGGGGCCTTCTGACCTATATATCCTTCATTCACCCCTCGGGCTATTGAGTTGATCATTGTATAGTGGGCTTCCTTATAGGGGATCGGGGTGGTGGGGGTGTTGGGAGGCATGGAACTGTGGAGAAGGAAAGAGGGATAGAGAGGGAGGGTGGGGGAGGGAGAGGGAGGGAGAAGGAGGGAGAGGGAGGAAGAGGGAGGGATAGGGAGGGGGAGGGATATGGAGGGGGGAGGAAGGGGGAGGAAGAGGGAGGGAGAGGGAAGGAGAGGGAGGGAGAGGGGGAGAGGGGGGAGAGAGGAAGAGAAGGAGAGGGGGAGAGAGGGAGTGAGAAGGAGAGAGCACGAGGGAGAGGGAGGGAGAGGGAGAGAGAGGAAGAGAGAGGGAGAGATGGAGAGAGGGAGAGAGGGAGAGAGGGAGAGAGGGAGAGAGGGAGAGAGAGAGGAGAGAGGGAGAGAGGGAGGTAGAGAGAGAGGTAGGGAGAGAGAGAGAGGTAGGGAGAGAGAGAGGTAGGGAGAGGGTGGGAGGGGGAGGGACATACAGAACAAGAGGAAGGTGGGTTGTAAATAATGTCGGAAGACACATGCTATACACTTATTTTCTTCTCCATTGTTAATAAATATATAATAAATCTCAAGTTGACGTAAGAGAATAGACAACTCTACAGCAATATTCTTAGAAAGCTAATGGTGATAGCCACACTTATATAATATAAGCTATGCATTAGCAACAAACATCATGGGTATATTGATATTAAAACAACAAACTACTACCCCCACCAACACCCTCCCACCCTCCCAACCCCCGCTCCCCCCACAACCTCCACTCCCCTTGAGCTAAATCCTGAGCAGTTTCACCCCGTGACCTCAATATCCATTAGTAGATTTACTTACCGCGGTGAAGTGGGCACACCCCGCCAAAAATAAACCCCGGGCATATGTGGACAAGGTAGTTGTAAATAAAGCATGTGATGCTAATGGCCTTGCCAATATTGTCGACAGGGTGGTTTTAAACATATATACCTGCCGTGCGAGCACGCGCGTCCCTCCCCAACCAGCCGCAGTTGTTGCGACGTACGAGAATGCAATTAACTTAAGGTCTTGGAGCGGGGAAAAAACCCGCCTAAGTGATTGTGAGAGGCAAAGACTAGGATGAATTAAAATTTAAAATACACACAAGCAATAATTGAATAATTGGATATATATATTCATATACAGTGAAACCTCTCTAACCGGCCGCATCCAGAGATTAACCACTCCCTGATATCGATCGCTTTATTTGGGTCCCAAACAATCGCCCATACAATAAATACCATGGTAATGATTTTGCTTGAACTCCCTAAGCTGACCACCTCCATAAATGGACCATTTTAAGTCAGTCCCATGGTAGGTCGATTTAGAGAGGTTGTACTTATATATATATGCTCTATAACCTGTTATATGAATATACACTCGGACACTACCCCTCAGAGTTGGAGTATCTTTAGGCGCAGAACCGAGAACGGCCATAGTTGTTTCCCGCCTTCACATATTTTCAGGCACAGATGCCCTCCGTTAAATAATATTGATATAATGTCTGTATATACCACATAAACAAGGACACTACCACTTATCAGTTCTCATCTATACATTAGTTATTACCTACTATCCTACTGTCATAGGCGTTAGTTCGTGATTCTGCCACTATGGCGTTACCCGTGAGTGTATAATATATATCTGAGTATATATATGTGTTATTATCATTATATGAAAATAAACAAGGATACTGACACAGTCATTTCCTCCTCTCCACATGTGACAGTCTCGTAAGATATCTCTCATGCACTGCACCTGGGATTAGTTCCACCAGTGGCCGCATCGGCGCCACCTTCAACGCAGTTACTATCATTTCCTGACCAGCGTAGATGGCCAGATATATTTGTTGTTAAAAAAAAAGAAGTTTACAAGAATCATGTAACAGCACCAATGCACTGACTTGTCTTCCAGCCATGCACAATCAACGCTGTTTACACTTAAAAAAAAAAAAAGATGCATTGGAATGACAATTGAATAATTATTTAGGTCAGTATGCAGTCAACCTTCGGTAGTGAGGTCACTATTCTGTATTATCCTATACTATGCCATACTATACTCTACACATTTTATTCAATGCAGAAAACAGGCAAATTTAGGTGATTCTTCCCCTTTTGGGCCCAGAAACAAAATGGATGCCATGCCTACCTGTATATACACATAGAGAACACATCTCCCATACACCCACACATGTGCGTACTCATGGCGAATGAAGAGTGCTTCCCCACTGGGAGACCAAGCTGCCAGCACCATGACCTGATATCCCTCTCAGTTACATTATCCTAACACTGAGCCAACCAGTCCTTGCCCTATCCTAATAATGTCGAGCGCCTGGCAAGGGGGTGACAAGTATCAATTTTGTAAGTCATTGGATTGACCCGACCAGGGTTCCAACCCGTGGGTTCGAATCGCACGATCTACCAAAACGCAAGACGGATGCTGCACTCATTCGGCTATCCCGTCTGGTAATGGTATATAACCTTAGATGTTGCCAGGACGTACAACCACAACAAACAACGACAACATCAACATTACAGTTCATACCCACTGCTGAGGTGGCCCGTCCACCCTCCCCCACCCCTCATAATATGACTTTACATGTTGTCAAGAAGTAAAACCACACAAGCAACGACGACAACATTACATTACGTACCCTCTAGTGCCCTCTACTGAAGTGCCCCGCCCACCCTCCCCCACTCCTCCCACGTGACCCTTGTTGGACAAGGGTGACTGGCGCCAGGCGGGCGGGCGCGTCTGCGCTTGCGCCTGCGCCGGGCGGGGGTTGCACTAGTTCCGGGGGCAACAGGCAGGCCCTAGTAGTACTACTACTAATAAATGGGAGTTTGCCGCGGGTTAATGACTGGGCCCCAGAGGCAGGCCCCGCCCAGCCTCCGCCCGGCAGTCAGGCCAGCCGGCCTCCCGATAGCCTACCACACATCCATCTAACAGAGCTCTCCTAACCCCCCCCCCCCCCCCCCCCCCCTCCACACACCCGCTCTGCTCCCAGCACCATCACACACATACCCCACACCCCTTCGATCCTCCCTCCCTCTCTCCACCCGCTCCGCGCCCTCATTTTCGCGCGGTATTTCTGCCAAAACTTAACGAAAGTTACCAACTGAACAAAACGGGTGTGACCCCTTCCCCGCCCCCCCCCCCCCCCCAGCCCCCTTTAAGCTCCGGGCTTGTGTGGGGAGTGGAGAGTAGGAGTGGGTGTGGGTGTGGATGTGGGTGTTGGTGTGGATGTGAGTGTGGGTGTGGAGAATGGGTGTGGAGAGTAGGTGTGGGTGTGGGCGTGGGAGTAGGTGTGGGTGTGGGGGCTTCACTACAATTAAGTTGGTTGGTTGTTTGAGTTTTACGTCCTGATACCATCTAGGTTCATATCAGGATGGGTACCAACTTGTGACAGTGCACACTCATGGTGACTTTGTAGTGCTGCCCAACTGGGAGATCAGGCCATGAGCACTATGACCCAATATCCCACTCAGTCACATTATCCTGACACTGAGCCAACCAGTCCTTACCCTATCCTAATAATGCCTAGCGCCTGGCTATGAAGTGACAAGTATAATTTTTTAAGTCATTGGTTTGACTCAACCAGGGTTCAAACATATGGCTTCGAATCCCAGGATCTACCAAAACGGGAGATGGACGCTCAACTCATTCGGCCATCTCGTCTGCTCCCGTTTAAAGACTACGTCTTCCGGGCGCCTGGTGCCTGTACCGTGCGGCTGGCGCCCACGGGCGCCCACTTCTGATTTGTCAACGCTGCCGATAGCGCCACCACGCGGCGCCACCGCGCACTGACTGACTGGGACCCGGCTGATGTCGGCCGCTCCCGCGGGGCGGCGCTGTGGTCGGAGAGATAGCCAGGCCGGTGGGCGCGCGGGGAAGGGGGCGATAAGCAGGGGTCGGTCCCCCGGGGGGTGGGGAGTGGAGGGTGGAGAGAGGCCGCCGGGTCCCCCGGGGGATGGTGGCGGTAGGTGGGAGGGGGAGATGGGAGGTTCGGGGGACCGCTTGGCCTGCTGGGATTTGGCCTGGCGCCCTCCTCTCCCACACAGATACACACACATATCCCCTCTCCCCCCTTCCTGCCCCCCCCCCCGCGCCCCGTCCGCCGCGCCGCACCTCCCGGTAGCTCGCTCTGACTTGATACATTGCCCTGATGTGGTGGTGATAGGGGGGCACATCGCTTCCCCCTCCCCCACCACCGTGGCTTAGTCGGCGGCAGCGGTGGCTTCTGGGGACTGTGGCCGGGGGCTGGAGCTGCGACCGGGTATGGGGCTGGGGGACGGGGCTGGGGCCGGGGACGGGGACCGGGACGGGGCCGCGGATTTGGACGGGGTCGGAGACGGGGCCGGGGCCGGGGCCGGGGCCGGGGCCGGGGCCGGGGCCGGGGCCGGGGCCGGGGCCGGGGAAGGGGCAGGGGCTGGGGCTGGGGCCGGGGATTAGGCGGGGGCCTGGCCGGGAGGGGGCCGGAGATTGGGCTGGTCCCGGGGCCGGGGACCGGGGGCTGGGGACGAGAACGGGGACGGGACCCGGGGAAGCTCAGCCCGGGGACCCCGGGTTTGGTTTGGGGTCCGGACGCGCGCCGAGTCTCACAATCGCAAAGTACACAGTTTGCTCTCAGCACCCGCCATCTCCACACGCAAGTAGCTATGTGCATAACCCCTGGTACAAGCACTACAAGGCTGATCGCTACCAGGCTTGTTACTACCAGACTTCTCACTGTCAGTGTTCTCAACACTAGACTTCTTACTACCAGACTTCTCACTGTCAGTATTCTCAACACTAGACTTCTTACTACCAGACTTCACACTATCAGGGTTCTCACCACTAGGCTCCTTACTACCAGACTTCTCACTATCAGGGCTCTCACCACTAGACTTCTTACTACCAGACGTCTCCCTATCAGGGCTCTTATCACTAGACTTCTTACTACCAGACTTCTCACTATCAGCGTTCTCACCACTAGGCTTGTTACTTCCAGACTTCTCACTATCAGGGTTCTCACCACTAGGCTTCTTACTACCAGACTTCTCACTATCAGGGCTCTCAGCACTAGACTTCTTACTACCAGACTTCTCACTATCAGGGTTCTCACCACTAGACTTCTTACTACCAGACTTCTCACTATCAAGGTTCTCACCACTAGACTTCTTACTACCAGACTTCTCACTATCAGGGTTCTCACCACCAGGCTTCTTACTACCAGACTTCTCACTGTCAGGGTTCTCACCACTAGACTTCTTACTACCAGACTTCTTACTATCACGGTTCGCACCACTAGGCTTCTCACTACCAGGTTTCTCACGACCATCGCTTCAAACCCTGGTCGAGTCAAACCAATAATGATTTAAAAACTGATAATTGTCGCAACCTACTCTGGCATTTGGCATTCCTACAATGGACGTAAAACAACAACAAACAAACAAACAATGGCATTGCTACACTGGCATTTCTAGGATATGGCAAGGAACGGCAGAATGAGGAAGATCAATTTTCTGCGATTGACATTTCACCCGGTCAATCAACTAATGTATCAACAAATAAATAAAACAAAAATAAATCAATTACTAATCAATTGATTTAAAAGATTTGTATGAACAAATATAATTGTTAACCAAATTATATTTAAAAAAAATAAAACACCCACAAGAATCCCTACATGTCCTAGAAAGTAAAAATAATGTGCTATATAAATATAAATATGAGCCCGTCTCAAAAGGTGACAACTCTTTGTTTTTTTGTCCATTGCAATGATTGACACAAAACAGCACAGAAATGGTTACACTGAAAACACACGGACATTGGCTTCAAATCAATATGTATTCTATTGGGATTATGAAACACCATGTAAAAAACAAATCAGTTTATCCTGAGCAAATGCATAAGCAGATAGTATGTTGATCATTACAATGGACAAAGTTTTGTCCCATATTGCTTCGCACCTTTTGAGACAGTCTCATACATTATATTAATATTATTAACGGAGTGCCAATAAGGCTCGTCCACTGACCGCAACTATCGCCCGAACTGCTGATGGCAGCGGCCTGGGCGACTTGGGTTTGCGCGCAGTGAGGCAAACCCACTGCGAGCAGCTGCCGAGCTGGCGCGAGCACCACTATCGTTTAAATATTTGCAATGAGCAGCCCATCAACAAAGCTTGTAATAGTAATAATTTTGACGCTGATGCCTAGCTCACCTGTGATCCATTGATAGCGGCGCCAGGTCCATTTTGTGCTTGGTCTTGAAGGTATAATCGCGGGGCGGCACGTCTAACAGGGGCAGGGGGCCGAAGGGGCAGCAGAGGGCCATCAGGGCCAGGGGCGACTCCTCCCCCTTCAAGCTCTGACCGTAGAGAAGCTTGATGCGGCCGGAGATCTCCAGTGTCTGAAGTGGGAGAAGAGAGAAAGAGTCTGGTTAGCACTGGACGACAGAGAGTGTGTACAAGCCGTATATATACAATCACAATTAGCACTGTATCAGACAGAGAGAGAGAGTGACCGTGAAAGTACTATAGCCCCAGTCACACATACCCGGATCAGGGGCCGGACGAGCCCCGGACCGCCATACAGGGTGGTCCGGGGCGATCCGGGGTGATCCGTGGCTCGTCTGTGGCTGACACCCCTGATCCGGCCTGATCCGTGGCTCGTCCGGTGCTGTCCGGGCTCAGCCCCGGATGTTTTAAAATGTTTAAAACACCCGGGGCGGTCCGGGGGATTTTGCGATCCGGGCTCAATCCGTCCTGATCCGGCCTGATCCGGCGGTGGTCCTGGGGTGGTCCGGGATGGACCGGGCCTGTCCGGGGGTGGTCCGGGGTAATTTTGAGCCACGGTTTGACCCGGACCATCCCCGGACTATCCAGGACTACCCCCTGTCCTAGACACGGACCACTGTAAGATCGGGGGTGATCCGGGATAGTCCGGGGGTGATCTGGGATAGTCCGGGGGTGGTCCGGGGCGGTCTGGGGGCGGCATGGGGCTCGTCCGGGGCTCATCCGGGAAAGTGTGACTACGAGGCAAAAATCGACGAAAACAGTGATTTTATCTGTGGCAGTCCGGGACAGTCCGGGCTGTTGGTCTGTGGGTGGTCCGGCTCAAAATCCGGGGCTCGTCCGGCTATGTGTGACTGGGGCTTTAGCGATATATATACAGTGATAATTACTACTGTAGCAGAGAGTGTACGCCATTATAATGTATGTCGTAATTCGCACTGTATCAGGCAGAGAGAGTGCATGCCATATATCTGTACATATATGTATATGTACAGATATATGTATATATATATATGAAGAGTTCAGGCACAAAATCATGTAAACACCAATCCAAAAATGTGGTTTAAATAAAAGATTTCCCCCTGAAAATCTTAATTCCCACTAATTCCACTTTTCATTATGATCATCGGGTTATGGAGCAATGAACAACAAAGTAGGAATATAACAAATGTTACTTTTTGAAGGTTTGATTCCAATGTTTATCTCCATTTTTGGATCGGCGTTTACGTGGTTTTGTGCCTGAACTCTTCATATATATACGTGTATTAACAGAGCACCAGGCAGAAGAAGTGTAGTCCATATATATATATATATATATATATACATAGTCATAATTACTAAATTAGCAATGCTCCCAGACAGAATGTGTGCAGGCAATATATATATATATATATATATATATATATATATATATATGTAATCATAATTATCTCTGCGTCTGGGAGCTATAGTGCAGACAGTAAATTATATATACAGTCATATTTAGCACTGCATCAGACAGAGACTGCAGGTCATGCATATATATTATATATACTCATAATTATGTATATATATGTACTCATAATTAGCATGGCGTCAAGCCGAGACAGATTGCATATATTATATGATAATTTTGTTATCATATATATATATGATAATTTTGTTATTTGTCCCATTTGTCTCCTCTCCACTCTCCCCTCCCCCGCCCCCTCCCTTCTCCCATCCCCTGTTCCCTCTCCATTCACCCCTCTTCGTTCTGCCCTCCCCTCTCCCTTTTCCCTGTCCACTCTCCCCTCTCCCCTCCCCCTCCCTTCTCCCATCCCCTGTTCCCTCTCCCTTCACCCCTCTACGTTCTGCCCTCCCCTCTCCCCTTTCCCTTTCCTCTCTCCCCCCTGCCCCCCCCCCCCCCCCCCCCCCCCCCCCCCCCATCACCCACCGCGCATCGTTTCCTCCTGCTGTACCATACACTTCTGGCCACAGCCCTGTCATCGCCAGGGCCCACCGCAATTAGTTGGACTACATTCTCCGCAGCCTTTAATTAAAGTGAGGTAGACGGCGGGAGTGTGCGTGAGGATGGACGTGTGAGGGGTAGTAGCTAGGCGCCTTGGGACCAAGGAGAAGGCGGAAGAGGAGGAGGAGGAGGAGGGGAGGGTGGCGCCCGGAGCATCGGCCGGGGACCGCTGACGGTGGCCCGGGCTCGGACCGGCAGATGGGCCCGCCCCCTTCTCCTCCCCATCTCTGCCCGCCCCCTCCATCCCTTACCCCTCCTCCTCCTACTTATCTCACACAAGTCCCGCGCCCGTCACGCAATCTTTCGCCACGGGGACAAGGGGGCGGGGGAAGGGGGCGGGAAAGGAGGGCGGAGGGGCGGGGGCGGAGGGGGAGGCGGGACTAACCGTACGTGTGATCCGTACAATATGAACGGGACAAAAACTGTTGTAGCTGCGGGTGTCGTCGTCATTGTGGGGGAGAGTGTGTGTGAGTGTGTGTGTGTGGGTTTGTCTGTCTGACCATATAGCGGGAGGGGGGAAGTTAGTGTGTGTAGTATGTGTAGTGTGCGTGGTGTGTGTGGTGTGTGTAGTGTGGGTAGTGTATGTGGGGGGAGTATGGGGGGGGGGGGGTTAGAGGGCACTGCTGCATTACAGGATTGTCCCACCGCGGGCCACGAGCCGCCCCTTCCCCGCCTGTACTATGCCTTTCAGCGGGCCGCTCCTACCGGCTGGCAAGCCCCATCCCCCCGCCCCGCCCGCCCTGACACCCCGCGCCCCCTCCCCTGGCTGCACACACACAGCCCCGGCCGCTGGAAGCAACGACACGGGCGCCTTGTACTTAGCATTCTGCGCGCGCATCCAGCCATGTTAGGCGCTGTTGGGGAAACTGTGTGTGGTGTGTGGTGTGTGGTGTGTGGTGTGTGGTGTGTGGTGTGTGGTGTGTGGTGTGTGGTGTGGTGTGTGGTGTGTGGTGTGTGTGGTGTGTGGTGTGTGGTGTGTGGTGTGTGGTGTGTGGTGTGTGGTGTGTGGTGTGTGGTGTGTGGTGTGTGGTGTGTTGTGTATGGTGTGGTGTGGTGTGTGGTGTGTGGTGTGTGGTGTGTGGGTGTGTGGTGTGTGGTGTTGTGTGGTGTGTGGTGTGTGGTGTGTGGTGTGTGGTGTGTGGTGTGTGGTGTGTGGTGTGTGGTGTGTGTGGTGTGTGGTGTGTGGTGTGTGGTGTGTGGTGTGTGGTGTGTGGTGTGTGGTGTGTGGTGTGTGGTGGGTGGTGTGTGGTGTGTGGTGTATGGTGTACAGTGTGGTGTGGTGTGTGGTGTGTGGTGTGGTGTGTGGTGTGTGGTGTGTGGTGTGTGGTGTGTGAGTGTGTGGTGTGTGGTGTGTTGTGAATGGTGTGTGGTGTGTGGTGTGTGGTGTGTGTGGTGTGTGGTGTGTGGTGTGTGGTGTGTGGTGTGTGGTGTGTGGTGTGTTGGGTGTGTTGGGTGTGGGGTGTGGTGTGTGGGGTGTGGGGTGTGGTGCATTGTGCATGGCGTGTGGCGCGTGGTGCATGGCGTGTGGCGTATGGCATGTGGCGTGTGGCACGTGGTGCGTGGCGTGTGGCGTGTGGCGTGTGGCGTGTGGCGTGTAGCGTGTAGCGTGTGGCGTGTGGCGTGTGGCGTGTGGCGTGTGGCGTGTGGCGTGTGGCGTGTGGCGTGTGGCGTGTGGCGTGTGGCGTGTGGCGTGTGGTGTGTGGTGTGTGGTGTGGCTGGGCATCCTTTGCCTCTCTCTCTGTGTTCAGGGACTTAGAGACTTACTCATGAACTGAAATACACACTGATACACACCGATATACACTGATGAAGTGATATATACTTATGTACACTGATATCCACTGGCATTCACCGATATGCACATTATTCACTGATATACACTAAGATACACTAATATACACTAATATACAATGATATGCACTGTATACCTCGATATACACTGATATACACCAACATACAATGGCACACACTGATACATTAACACACACTTATACACACTGACACACACTGACACACACTGTCACACTCACTGACACACTCCCTCACTCCCTCACTCCCTCACTCCCTCACTCCCTCACTCCCTCACTCCCTCACTCCCTCACTCCCTCACTCCCTCACTCCCTCACTCCCTCACTCCCTCCCTCACTCCCTCACTCACTCCCTCACTCCCTCACTCCCTCACTCCCTCACTCCCTCACTCCCTCACTCCCTCACTCCCTCACTCCCTCACTCCCTCACTCCCTCACTCCCTCACTCCCTCACTCCCTCACTCCCTCACTCCCTCACTCCCTCACTCCCTCACTCCCTCACTCTCTCACTCCCTCACTCCCCCACTCCCTCACTCCCTAACTCCCTCACTCCCTCCCTCCCTCACTCACTCACTCCCTCACTCCCTCAATCCCGCACTCCCTCACTCCCTCACTCCCTCACTCCCTCACTCCCTCACTCCCTCACTCCCTCACTCCCTCTCTCCCTCACTCCCTCACTCCCTCACTCACGCACTCACTCACTCGCACACTCACTCACTGACACACTACCTCACTCCCTCACTCCCTCATTCCGTCACCTACTCCCTCCATCCCTCCCTCACTCCCTCACTCCCTCCCTCACACACTCACTCGCACCCTCACTCACTCACTCACTCACTGACACATTCACTCTTGACACTCCCTCACTCCCTCAGGCCATCACTCCCTCACTCACTCCCTCACTCACTCACTCACTTATTCACTCACACACGCACAGAACTAACACGCGCACAGGACCGTGTTATCCGGTTGTGTTCTTTTTTTTCCTTTTTCTTTTTTTTCTTAGAATTCCTGTCATTTTTCACGCCGAGATGGCCACTTTGAAAGGTTGCTGACCCACGCGGGAAGAGAGCCCTCACGGAGCGAGCGGAGGACGGCGGGGGTGTGGGGGGGGGGCGGAAAGGGAGGGGTGGGGACGGGAAAAGAAAGAGGAAGATTGGTTGGTTGGTTGTTGGAGTCTTACGTCCTGGCAACATCTAAGATCATATCAGTACAGACTTGTGACAGTGCACATTCTTGGTGACGTTATAGTGCTGCCCCACTGGGAAATCAGGCTGCTGACACCATGACCCGATATCCCACTCAGTCACTGACACTGAGCTAACCAGCATTGCCATATCCTATTAATGCCAAGCACCAGTGGTATAGGTCACGGACCAAAGCACACATTTCTGAATTCTGCTGCTCCGCCACGCGCACGATTCTCAGAAAGGACTCTGAATAACCATTTAGGTCAAGCATTTAGGTAAAGCATGACTTAGGCCAACCATTTAGGCCGACCATTTATGCCAAACATTTAGGCCAACCAGTTAGATCAACCATTTAAGTAACCCATCTAGGCCAGCCATTTAGGTAAACTATTTAAGTAAACCATTGAAGTTAACCGTTGAAGTAAACTATTGAAGTAAACCATTGAAGTAACCAATTTAAGTAAACTATTTAAGTAAACTATTTAAGTAAACCATTGATCTAAACCATTGAAGTATACTATTGAAGTAAACCATTGAAGTAACCAATTTAAGTAAACTATTTATGTAAACCATTGAAGTAAACCTTTGAAGTAAACCATTGAAGTATACTATTGAAGTAAACCATTGAAGTAACCAATTTAAGTAAACTATTTAAGTAAACTATTGAAGTAAACCATTGAAGTAAACCATTGAAGTATACTATTGAAGTAAACCATCGAAGTAAACCATTGAAGTAAACTATTGAAGTAAACCATTGAAGTAAGCAATTTAAGTAAACTATTTAAGTAAACCATTGAAGTAAACCATTGAAGTAAACAATTTAACTATACTATTTAAGTAAACCATTTAGAGTACCCTTTAGACCAGACCCTTTAGGCCAAACCATTAGTTCGGCCAGTAATTTAGGCCAACCATTTAGGCACAATTTACGCTAACCCTTTAGGCCAATCATTTAGCCCAACCATTTGATACTTTGATCGGATCTACGACCGACTATCTCAGCTTAGATCTATTAACTAGCTAGCTTACATCGCAAACTGTACCCGGTTAAAAGCATGCAAAGGGAGACCCGATTCAACACCTGAGATATTGCTATTTTAATAGCTTCCAATAAATGCGCCAATTACAACCAATTAAACAAATATAAAGACCCACTTTAACACTTAAACTATTACTGTTTAATTGATAGCCAATCAATCAATGTGTCATGCCTTGGTACATCGCAATATATATCTCAAGGAGATAAGTATTAAACCACCAGGACGCTTAGCTCACTGTCCTGATATTACCTAATGTGTCTCTTGGACATCAAACCCTCCAATCACTCACTCACTCACTCAGTCAATCACTCACACATCACCAAATACCGGACGCGGTTGCCGAATCGGTAGAGCGCGGGCCTCGCATGTGGGAGGTCAGGAGTTCGGTTCTTGGTCGAGCCAAACCAATGACTTGTAAAATTGATACGTGTCTCTTCCTAGCCTGACACTCGGCATTAATACGATAGTGCAAGGACTGGTTAGCTCAGTGTCAGGATAATGTAATCGAGTGGGATATTGGGTCATGGTGCTGGTGGCCTGGTTTCCAGATGGGGTAGCACTATAAAGTCACCATGAGTGCACACTGTCACAAGTCAATAGCTGTCCTGACAAAAGTACATTAGATGTTGCCAGGACATAAAACTCTAACAACCAACCAACCAACCCTTCACCAAATTGAGATGTAATATTTCACAACGACACGATCACATGCCCCACAAACATAGTGGTGTGAAATCGATTTATATTAGGAGGCTAGTGGTTGGGGGGGGGGGGGGGATGGAGGGACAGGGTGGTAATGTGTGTGAATGTGTGTGTGTGGTCTGAGGGGTGGGGGGGGGGAGCCGGGGGGTGACAATAATATAAGCTTTATTACAGAAGAACACTTGACTATTGTCCGCACACCTCATCAACTCTCACAACGCGAACAATGAACGAGAGTTTTGCGAAGTTTTGCAAAACTCCCGCTACATTAATCCATGGATGTGGAGGGAGGTGGTGACTGGAAGGGTGGGTGGTGGGAGGGTAGGAGGGTGGGTGGGAGGGTGGCCGGCGGCGGGACTGAGTAGTGAGAGAGAGAGGGCCTCATCCACCCATCTCTTTAGAGTCCTTTAATACAACACTATCCTTCTGGCGTTGTCTCCTCCAGGAAGTGAGCACCCCCCCCCCCCCTCATCTAGAAACCCCACCCCCATATCTCACATACCCCTCATCATTTGAAATGCGATGCCCCTGGATTCTGGAGTCTTCCGCATTTCCCCTTTCTGTTCCGATTCCCCGATCTCTCCCGTACCTCTAATCTCACTTCCCTTTTCCATCTAATCCCCTCACTGTCTCTCCCCGTACATTTCCCCGCCCCTATCCCCCTCCATCCCCCCTCCCTTCCCCTTCCCCCTCCCCTCTTCTCCTCCTTCTTCTCCAGCGTCCCTCTCCTTGTCCCTCTCCCCCCTCTCCCCCCTCCATATCCCTCCCCCTCTCCCTCTTCTTTCCTCTCCCTCTCCCTCTCCCTCTCCCTCTTCCTCTCCCTCTCCCTCTTCCTCTCCCTCTCCCTCTCCCTCTCCCTCTCCCTCTCCCTCTCCCTCTCCCTCTCCCTCTCCCCCTCCCTCTCCCTCTCCCTCTCCCTCTCCCACTCCCTCTCCCTCTCCCTCTTCCTCTCCTCTCCTTTTCTACCTCCCTCAGCCTATCCTCCCTCTCCCTCAGCCTATCTCCCCTCTCCCTCACACTATCCCTGTTCCTGTCCCAGTCTCCCTGTCCCCTTCTTTCTGTCCCCCTCCTTCTCTCCTTCTCCTTCTCCATCTACCTATTCTCCCCCCCCCCCCCCTTTCCATCGGTCTATCTTTCCTTATAGTATGAGTTGAAGCGGAGCCTCCCACCTGCAACCCAACACCTCCACTCACACCCCCACCCCAATCCCGACCCCTTCTACCTCCAACTTTCCTTCCCACCCGTCCCCTTCCTCCCTTCTATGCCAGGCCCCATCACACGCGTCAGGTGCAGTGAAATGCAGCATTGTATCTGGGAGAACCTGAATGCACCGTGTGGAGTGTGGAGTGTGGAGTGTGGAGTGTGGAGTGTGGAGTGTGGAGTGTGGAGTGTGGAGTGTGGAGTGTGGAGTGTGGAGTGTGGAGTGTGGAGTGTGGAGTGTGGAGTGTGGAGTGTGGAGTGTGGAGTGTGGAGTGTGGAGTGTGGAGTGTGGAGTGTGGAGTGTGGAGTGTGGAGTGTGGAGTGTGGAGTGTGGAGTGTGGAGTGTGGAGTGTGGAGTGTGGAGTGTGGAGTGTGGAGTGTGGAGTGTGGAGTGTGGAGTGTGGAGTGTGGAGTGTGGAGTGTGGAGTGTGGAGTGTGCAGTGTGCAGTGTGCAGTGTGCAGTGTGGAGGGTGGAGTGTGGAGGGTGGAGGGTGGAGTCTGGAGGGTGGAGGGTGGAGTGTGCAGTGTGCAGTGTGCAGCGTGCAGTGTGCAGTGTGCAATGTACATTGTACAGCATGTAATGTACAGTGTACAGTGTGCAGTGTGCAGTGTGCAGTGTGCAGTGTGCATTGTGCATTGTGCAGTGTGCATTGTGCAGTGTGCAGTGTGCAGTGTGCAGTGTGCATTGTGCAGTGTGCATTGTGCATTGTGCAGTGTGCAATATACATTGTACAGTGTGCAGTATGCAGTGTGCAGTGAGCAGTGTACAGTGTGCACTGTACATTGTACAGTGTGCAGTGTACAGTGTACAGTGTATAGTGTACAGTATGCAGTGTGTCCCTCAGTAGGCAGTATGCAGTATGCAGTGTGCAGTGTACAATGTACAGTGTGCATTGTGCATTGTGCAGTGTGCAGTGTGCAGTGTGTAGTGGGCGTGCAGTGTGCAATGTGAAGTATGCCATGTACAGTGCCCAGTGCTCAGTGCTCAATGTTCAGTGTTCAGTGCTCAGTGCTCAGTGTTCAGTGCTCATTGCTCAGTGCGCAGTGCGCAGTGCGCGCGCAGGAAGAGGCTTCACGTGGTGCTCGCGGCGACATGCTAGGCCCGCATTCAAGGCGAGCCGCCCGCTGATTGGTCGGCCGGGCCGCCCGCTGATTGGTCGGCCGGGCCGCCGCTAAGCGCCACCATTAAACGCCATTGTCGGCAAACTTTTCACTCTCGCCGAATTTGTTGAAAACACAATGGCGCGCAAATTAACTTGGCACCAGACCGCTGCGTCCGCACCACAGATCTAAATGAAATACCAAAAAGAAACTGTACTAAAAACACCACCCACACACAAAACACTACTCTCCAGAAATACGCAGGGAAAAATCCGATTCATTGCATGAATGAGTGCATCATACATTTTGGATCGCGCTGATATTTTATAATTTCTATCATGAAAACCCTCCATTTCTTTTTCCTCTCTCCCCCTCTCCCCCCCATCTCCCTCTCTCCCTCTCCCTCTTTCTCCCCCCCCCCCTCTCTGCCTCTCTGCCTCTCTGCCTCTCTACCTCTGCCTCTCTCCTTGTCTCCCTCTCCCTCTCTCCCTCTCTCTCTTTCCCTCCCTCTCTCCCTCTCTCCCTCTCTCCCTCTTTCCCTCTCTCTCCCTGTCTCCCTCTGTCCCTCTGTCCCTCTCTCCCTCTGTCCCTCTCTCCCTCTCTCACTCCACACACCACAACACCCCATCGCACTCCACCACACACCACCGCACCACAATAGACCACCACACACCACCGCACCACAATACACCACCACGTACCACCGCGATTATTCCACCAGTTCGAGGCTGTACGGATTAGCCGCATGCAACGCTTAGTGCAGGTACGCGCCAGTTTGCTAACAATTTGCTGATCACTTCCAACAAAAAAAGACAACTAAAACCCGACAAAAAATTGTCTGAACACTTTCGCAAAAAAAACACCCGAAAACTTTAAAAAAAAACACCCACCAAAAAACAAACGCCCAATGTGTATTCAGCCATAATGCACTCAAAATATATATATATATATTATATATATATGTATATATATATATAAATATATGTGACACACACAATAACAGTAAGAGAAAAACGAAGGAATCTAAAGAGAAAAGTGATTTGAACTGTACACGAATTGCTTTGGAACCATTTAAATTAAAATATATTTTGTTAATCCTTGGAATTGGGATATTTCTAAACTGGCGGCCTAAAAAATGGATTTAGCTGGTCAGGCGCTACCGCGCAGGGTGCGTCGCCCATGCGCGTGCACCCGCGCGCGTGCGCACTGGGCCGTGTGTTAACGCCTGCCCGCCTCGCAGTGGCCACCAGATTATACACATATTGTGACGACACTTTACGCGCATGAACTCAGGCTTACAAATCACAGCCCGCTGTCGTAATGAAAATGGTGTTTGAGCGCGCGATTGTACGTAATTAAACGGCGTGCCATTTATAGTTCGACTGGTGGCCGAAGGCGGCGCTGGCGCTGGTGCTGCCGTTGGTGCTGGCGTTGGTACTGGCGTTGGTGATGGCGTTGGTGCTGCCGTTGGTGCTGGCTTTGGTGCTGGCTTTGGTGCTTTCATTGGTGCTGGTGTTGGTGCTGGTGTTGGTACTGGTGTTGGTGCTGGTGCTGGTTCTGCCGTTGGTGCTGGCATTGGTGCTGGCTTTGGTGCTGGTGTTGGCACTGGTGCTGGTGCTGCTGTTGGTGCTGGCATTGGTGCTGGCATTGGTGCTGGTGTTGGTTCTGGTGCTGCCGTTGGTGCTGGCGTTGGTGCTGCCATTCGTGCTGGTGTTGGTGCTGGCGTTGGTGCTGCCATTGGTGCTGGTGTTGGTGCTGGCGTTGGTGCTGGCGTTGGTGCTGGTGTTGGTGCTGGCTTTGGTGATGGCATTGGTGGTGGTGTTTGCGCTGGTGCAGGTGCTGGCATTGGTGCTGGCTTTGGTGCTGGCTTTGGTGCTGCCGTTGGTGCTGGTGTTGGCACTGGTGCTGGTGCTGCCGTTGGTGCTTTGGTGATGGCATTGGTGCTGGCTTTGGTGCTGGCGTTGGTGCTGGCATTGGTGCTGGCATTGGTGCTGGCGTTGGTGCTGGCATTGGTGCTGGTGTTGGCGCTGGTGCTGGTGCTGGTGCTGCCGTTGGTGCTGCCGTTGGTGCTGGCATTGGTGCTGGCTTTGGTGCTGGCATTGGTGCTGCCGTTGGTGCTGCCGTTGGTGCTGGCGTTGGTGCTGGTGTTGGTGCTGGCTTTGGTGCTGGCATTGGTGCTGGTGTTGGTGCTGGTGCTGGTGCTGCCATTGGTGCTGGCGTTGCTGCTGGCACTGGTGCTGGTGTTGGTGTTGGCGCTGGTGCTGGTGCTGGCATTGGTGCTGGCTTTGGTGCTAGCGTTGGTGCTGGCATTGGTGCTGGCATTGGTGCTGGTGTTGGTGCTGGTTTTGGTGCTGGTGTTGGTGCTGCCATTGGTGCTGGTGTTGGTGCTGCCATTGGTGCTGGTGTTGGTGCTGGCATTGGTGCTGGCGTTGGTGCTGGCATTGGTGCTGGCTTTGGTGCTGGCGTTGGTGCTGGTGCTGGTGCTGGTGCCAGTGCTGTTGCTGGTGCTAGCGCTGGTGCTGCCATTGGTGCTGGTGTGGGTGTTGGTGCTGGTGCTGGTGCTGGTGCTGGCGCTGGTGCTGGCACTGGTGCTGGCATCGGTGCTGGTGTGGATGCTGATGGTGGTGCTAGTGCTCGTGGTGCTGGTGGTGCTGGTGTGATTTTGTTGGGTATGTGTGCGGTTCCTTTAATCGTATAGATGCCTAGAGCTACTCGAGCCGGCTCGAAAATCCTCACCGAGTATCCCATGAGGTACTGCTGCTTACGTTGGCTTAGTAAGTAAAATACTAGTGCGATCTGTTAGTTGCTTACTAACGGCCCAAGCGATGCTTCGACTAATTAAAAGGGTACACGGATAGTAGGAGTTAAAGATGCATAGTCCGATCGCCTTGAGCTTCTGTAATTTTCTGAGAAAAATATAGTAGGTTGGTTATTATAATCTCGCATAGTTTACTTTGAAGTAACTCAGCTTTAAAATGACGACACTTTGGAGATATTTGAAGTGTAATCATGCAACATTAACTTTAGCATTCTTGTCAAAACTGTAATCCCATAGGCTTCAGCAGTAACAAGTTCTATTACATTGATTTAGTATGCCTTTCTTTGTAGCATTAAGTACTTAATATGGGCACCAGTAGCTAAAGTGGATATGCTTTATTTAAAAAAATTGATGCTTTTATCGAACAATGCACCTTTAAGGGGCTCGCGTCCAACTATGAATGGCTACTTAATCTGGCAGTAACATGTTGGTAAAAGATCCTTGAAAAGTGGTCACCATTCAGCACTCCTCTGAATATATGTGATGCAGGGGTTGTTGATAAACTGAGCGCACTGGTGTATATATATATATATACATATATATATATATATATGCATATACGTATACATATGTGTACATAAGCCATAAGTTAATATTTTGGGATTTCTATTCTTGTATATAAAATGAGATGAGTTGATTTTTATTTAGCCACAAACATGTAGTGTGGCTTCCCCAGGGGGTAATCTTCTAGCCGAGCAACCGATGTTATGCATGATATATAGCATATTATATACTGCATACTGGATATGATATCAAATATAATGTATGCTATATACTATGTACTATATACTATACACTATATACTATATAATATACACTATACACTATATGCAATGTACTATATACAACACACTATGTATTTTGTAGGGCCTACTATATACTATATACGATATACTATATATACTATAAAAATATCAAATATCATGGACAAAGAAGATCACAAACAAAGGAGTTCTCAGAAAAATTAAAAATAAGAAAAGCTTGTTTGCCACTATACACACAAAGAAACTTATTTATTTTGGCCACATCATTTGTCAGAGTTCAATATACCGTACATTGTTGGAAGGGAAGATGAATGGCAGCAGAGGGAGAGGGAGACCAAGAACATCATGGTCTACAAATATTTCACAGTGGACAGGCTTGAATTATTCACAGTCTATCAGAACAGCACACCATCGGGACAAGTGGAGAACCATTGCATCCAACCCTCGACTAGAGGATGGAACTATTGATTGATTGATATATACTATGTATACTATATATACTATATATACTATATATTATTTCTTATTTCGCTCACAGAAGCGAGGTCAAGTAGAGATAACCTATATCTATATATCTTGTAGATCTCTATTGCTTAGCAATACAACCATACAATAACAAACACAAGCACTGAAATGCAAGTTATATAACATCTAATGAACATACCCCAGATGGCTTAATACATACATATTAATAAATTCCTACACACACTCTAGAAATACCATTCACCAAAACGCAGTTTGAGTGCCATATTTATTATCTGAAATGTATACCTATATAACCATTATATATTTATACTCCGATCACGCACTATATGTATGTATATACAGCACACCCAACGCAAGGAGTTGGTCGCTAGGTGGGGCTCTGGGTTCTGCCTCCTCCAGTAGGTGTAGTGCCGATGATGAGCATGGTGGGTGGGCCAGCTGCTGCAGCCGCCCTAACTGTGTGTGACAAGGTCACAGAGGTCACGGGTCTCACAGGGATGTGGCGGAGATGTGGACACACCCTTAAGGCGAGATGCCTCGTAAAACCAGCACAAGCGGGGAAGGGAGGAGAAGGAGAAGGAGGAGGAGGAGGGATAGGTTTACTAACCAAGTCTGAATTTTTTTTTAAATTATTATTTTTTTATTGAGGCTGTATTTATACTGTCCATAGCATATAAGCCCGGGTACCCAGGCTTGTTTTCAATGCTGGCCAGTTGTAGTGTTGGTGTTATCTTACCACACAGTGGCTGCTGATAAGGTATTTGATTGCCTGCATTTCAGTAGCAGATAGATAATTGGTTGGTATGGTTAGTAGCCTATGTTAGTTTTTTTGGATTTTCTTGGTATATATGTTTTTATTTTTCTACTCTTATTACTAGACTAGCCTACTCCTATTTACATATCATAGGCTTGTACGTAGCTGTGTGGTGTGTTATCTGGCTACTTTTGGCATGGTTACCTTCCATTGGGCATCCCGCTGGTGGGCCGTGACATATCACATGCCCCTTTGCAGTGCAGCTTACTGGGGGTTTCTGAATATTTTTTTGTTTTGTTACATTCGTTGATTAAACAGGGAAATTGTGAATCGCATGACCAGACGGGATGGCCGAATGAGTTGAGCGTCCGTCTCCCATCTTGGTAGATTGTGGGATTCGAAGCCATGCGTTGGAACCCTGGTCAAGTCAATGCAATGACTTAAATGTTTTTTATTTGTCGCCTGCTAGCCAGGCACTCAGCATTATTAGGATAGGGCAAGGACTGGTTCACTCAGTGTCAGGATAATGTGATTGAGTCAGATATCAGGTCATGGTGCTGACAACCTGGTCTTCCAGTGGGGCAGCACTATAAAGTCACCATGTGTGTGCACTGTCACAAGTCGGTACCCATCCTGATATGACCTCAGATGTTGCCAGGACGTAAAACTCCATCAACCAACCAACCAAATGCTACATGTTGGATGGGAAATGGGAGGTGAATATTTAGTAAGCCACCCCTAAGCGCAATCACATGCTCACATCCTCCTGTGTTAGATGTCACTGCGTCCGTAATTGCTTTGGATCCGCAGCCTCCGCCCAAAGCCATCCCAGAGACCTAGCAGCAGCCTATCCCAATCCCATCCTGGTATCAATGACCTTAGATGTTACCAGGATGTTAATCGCTAACATTAGTAACAAATAAACAAACAAGTTTATCCCATTTGACCTCACCCCTCATGTTGTTATTATTATAAATCCTTGCTTTATGCTCAGTTGGGGATCGAACCCACGACCTCCTACACAGGAACTGGACGCTCAGCTTTGATTGGTTGGTTGTTGGAGTTTTATATCCTGACAATCGCTGAGGTCATATCAGGACGTGGACCGACTTGTGACAGTGTGCACTCAGGGCGATTTCATAGTGTTGCCCCACTGGGAGACCAGGCCACCAGTGCCATGACTTGACTCAGTCACATTATCCTGACACTGAGCTAACCAGTCCTTGCCCTATCCTAATAATGCTGAGTGCCTGGCTAGGAAGCAACAAGTATAAATTTTGTAAGTCATCAGTTTGATTTGACCAGGGTTCAAACACTTGGCTTCAAATCCCACAATCTACTAAAATGGGAGACAGACGCTCAACTCATTCTGCCATCCCGTCTTGTCGTGCTCAGCTTTGACAAGAGGGGTGTGTCCATAGATTCTAATCATGCTCCTAGTTACACAGAACTCCCGGCTTAAATCCCGACTCTATTCATTAGTTTCACTCTATAACTCTATGATGGTTAGCAATTAATTATATATTTGATTATCAGACGGAGCAGAAAAAAAAACATATTTCCTGATTTTGGCAGAGGAGCCAATTTTATTTCTGTGTCAGTCAGCCTTTTAACTTTCTTTGCAATAAGCTTTTATTCGTTACCCCGAATTAAATCCGTTAGTACTCCTTCCAAAAGACTTTATTTTCTCAAGACTGCCTTTAGGGGAGAGGGGGGGGGGGGATAACCATCCCTATAAATCTAGGTCCATGATGGTAATGAACCGCATTGCATAATGACGTCACTGATACATTTAGTTCTGAATCCATCCCATCTTCTGCGACTCTCATATTTCTAACAAACTAGTTTCATCATCTGAAATAAGACTAAGAAAGCCTCGGCGTACTAATTAGTGAAGGTCACATCATTTCTAGTGAACCTCCTTTCGCAAACACATCTAAGTGTACACGCACTTAATTAAAGTGGCTCTTTTCTCTGCAAAGCTTATGCAGCATGTATATAACTAGATGAATGTGTGGGTTATCCTTTTAAATGTCGATTTTCGATTTCTTTTTTTTTGGGTGTGTCTTTCTGTGTGTCTGTGTATGTAACTGTGCTTTTGTTTGTATGTGTCTCGCTTTCTGTGTCTCTATGTGGCTATATTATATGCCTGTGTGTCTGTTTATCTCTGTCTGCGTTTGTGTGTGCCTGTGTGTATATATATATATATATATGTACATGCCTGTGTGTCTCTGTGAATGCCCTGTGTGTCTTCGTGTATGCCTGTATGTGTGCCTGCGTATGCATGTGTGTGCGTATGCATGTGTCCCTCCGGGTGTCTGTACACATATCCCCGTTGCCTGTGTGCACACATGTGTGCCTGTGTACACACATGTGTGTGTCCGTCCATCCCTCCATATGTCTGTACACATATCCCCATGTGCCTGTGTGCACACACATGTGTGTCTGCGCATCCCTCCATATGTCTGTACACATATCCCCATGTGCCTGTGTGCACACACGTGTGCCCGTGTGTCCCCCCGTGTGTCTTCTTTACACATATCCCCGTGTGTGGAATTTGATCGTGGAAGCCGAGTCCTGCGCGACAGGACAAGAAAACCGAAGCCGTAGAACAGGGCGCGTCTCCGTTGACACAGGCTTTGATACGTGAACCAGCCTTTGTAAAGAAGTGACTCCAAATTGTTGCTTCAAGGCTAAGTGCCGGGGCCGACTCACCTGTGGCTTCCTCAGCCTGTAGGCGGGGCACCAACTAGTCGCCTGTGTTTTACAGCACCACACATGTATGTAGGAATGGAGCATGCCATATTGTCATTGCCATTTTCGCTCTGAGACACACCCTGTGTAGTGTTTGTCTGTTGTGAGTCGTGTCTGAGTTGTAGTTACTTATTTATAGCGGGTGCAAAGGAAGTCAATGAGCGTTGATTAGAAAAATAATTAAAAATAAGTTAATTAAGAGATACATTAAAAGTAGAAGAAACGGGAAAATAGTGATTAGAATTATTCTTTAAATCTTTTTAGAAAGAGATACTTTAAAAGTAGAAGAAAGGAGAGAATCTTTATTTTCAAACTTTGGAGAAACTAATGGACTGCTTTGTGACACATCGTTGCTTACTCAGATTTTGAGATGAAACTGCTCCAATTGAGTGACTGATAGCTCGGATATAGATGGGAGCTGCAAGCTAATTTCCTGTATTCATACCTCGATGCTATCAGTGGATGTGCATTATTAGCACATTGGAGGGAGCGGGACTTAGCTCAGGCAGTAGCGTGTCCACCTGTGAAGGTAGCGGTCATCCGATCGATCCTGCTCATTGGACCCATTTGCAATCTGAGCTATTTTCCGTTCCAACCAGTGGTCCACAACTGATTCATCAAAGGCTCCCCTCCTCATATAAACTCTCTTCTTTCTTGAAGCTGAAGAAGCCCAAGCGATGAGCTGCATGAGTGGTACATGAGTGGTACATGAGTGGTACATGAGTGGTACATGAGTGGTACATGAGTGGGACATGAGTGGTACATGAGTGGGACAACCTATGCCTAACCATCCACGCCTCCATCCACCTCCCTGTCCTCTCCTCTCTCCCTCCTCCCTCCCTCCCATCCTCCCTCCTCTCCTCCCTCCCATCCTCCCTCCCATCCTCCCCCCTCCTCCCTCCCATCCTCCCTCCCTTGCTCCCTCCCTCCCCTGCGCCCTCCCCTGCTCCCTCCTGCTCCCTCCCCTGACCCCTCCCCTCCTCCCCCCTTCTCCCTCACCTGCTCCCTCCCCTCCCGCTCCTCTCCTCGCTCCCCTCCCCCCCCCCTCCCCCCCTCCTCCACCCAAACACCCACCGCACCACTACCGCTACCCCGACCCCAACCCCCACCTATGCACATAAACAAGACCTGGCACATACCACATGCAGCTTTCAATTCGATGCTAACCCACCCATACACACAAACCCTGCGCGAATTTTGCTACTGGAGTTAGTTAGTGCTGCGACCCGCTGGTACCGCGCATGTGCACCGCTAGATTTGTGTACCCCAGAGACTACTGGTATAATATGATTTAATCCCCGCCTCATTCCGAGGCTTCATGTGTTAAGGGAGCGGGGCCAGCCCAGGCGCTCGCCCTTGCTACCCCCGACGTCGGCCTGCCCTCGGCCTGTAATTGGTTGGTTTTAGTGGCCGCTCGCCCTGCATACAAATGCTCGTGGTGCCTTGGGCCTGCTGTACTAACTAGTCCTTCATTGTATGCTCCGGGCGCGGTGGCCTAATCGGGAGAGCTCTGGCCTCGCCTGCGGAAGCTCGAGAGTTCGGTTCCCAGTCGAGTCAAACCAATGACTTATAAAATTGATACTTGTCGCTTCCTAGCCTGGCGCTCGGCATTAATAGGATAGGTCCAGGACTGGGTAGCTCAGGGTCACAATAATGTGACTGAGTGGGATATCAGGTCATGGTGCTGGCAGTCTGATTTCCCAGTCGGGCAACACTATAGAGTCACCATAAGCGCATACTGTCACAAGTTGGCACCCAACTTGATATGACCTTAGATGTTGCCGGGTCTGTTTGTTTCTGTGTTGAGGTTTTATGTCCTAGCAAAATCTATGGTCATATCAGGACGGGTGCCGATTTTTGACAGTGCGCGCTTATGGCTACTTTATAGTGCTGCCCCACTGGGAGACCAATCCCACCAGTATCATGACCTGATATCCCACTCAGTCACATTCTCATGATACTGACCCAACCAGTCCATGTCCTATTCTCGTCATTCCGAGCGGGAGGCTAGGTATCAACTTTGTAAGTCATTCTTTCACTTGGTCGGGTTTTCGAACTCCCGACCTCCCGCACGGGAAGCCGGCGCTGTACCGATTATACCACTGCGTTCGGAGCCATTTTGTGCATATTACCGTATATAGTATATTCAATAAAATATATATTAAATAATGTATATAATATGTATATATAATATATTAAATTAAATAAAACGAAACATGCAGCCAGGATAAATATATATATATATATATATATATTTACTTATATATATGTGTGATATATATAATATAAATATATGTATATAGATATGAATTCCTCCACTGCAACTGTTACAAGTCTAGCGCAGTGGGGAGGAAGAGTGGGCGGATGGTGGCGCCACCGGTACAGTTGGTTAGTTGGTAGGAAAGGTATAGATGATAGATTACCTTCACTATATATATACTCGCATACTACATTATACATCACATATATGTTACATACATATATATTGATATGACAATGGATATGGACAATGGAAGATGGATTCCTACGGAATATATTACAAATATTTTCTGTAATTTCAGGTGGAAAGCTATTTGTAAAGACACATCTTGACTGTGTAAGGACTGGCGGGCGAATTGCTACTGCCGAGCCCCTCGCCTCCCCCTGTTTCCGGAAGCAGCTCGCCGCCCGCCTGACCCCCATCTGTGCATGTGTCACATATCGGGCGTCTCTACCCCGATGCCTCCTGACAGCACATCTCCACGCAGAAATAGCCACCGACTGACCCCCCCCCCCCCCTTCTTCTTCCTCCTCCCTTCTTCCCTCAATCCCCTGCTTAACTCACCACCCTTCTTTGCTTTCCTCACAGCCCCCTCTCAATACCGCTCCACCGCCCCGCTGTCCAGCCGCCCCGCCGCCCCGCCGCCCCGCCGCCCCGCCGCCCCGCCGCCCCGCCGCCCCGCCGCCCCGCCGCCCCGCCGCCCCGCCGCCCCGCCGCCCCGCCGCCCCGCCCGCCCCGCCGCCCCGCCGCCGCCCATCCAGCCCCGCCCCGCCCCGCCCCGCACCGCCCGCCCCGCCCCGCCAAGCTCCGCACCGCCCCGCTCCGCCCAGCCCCGCCGCACCGCGCAGCACAACACCCCGCCCCATGCCGATTCCCCGCCATCCCGCCGCTCTGCCGCCCCGCCTCCCCGCCGCCTCCCGTCGCCCCAGCGTTCCACCCGGAGGCGTAATTGCGTGCACGGCTATGAACGGCAAGTGGGAAGGGCCTGAGACGATTGGACATGGGTCGGTAGTGGTGTACTGTTGATGGGTGGTGGAGTGGTTGAGGGGTGGAGGTGGTATGAAGTACCGGTGTTGTCGAGGTGGTGTGGTGATCTGATATCCCACTCAGTCACATTATCCTGACACTAACCCAGTCACTGCTCTATCCTAATAATGCCAAGTGTCAGGCTAGGTAGTGACAGGTATCAATTTTTAAGTCAGTGGTTTGATTCTACCAGGAATCTAACCCATGGCTTCGAATCCCACGATCTACCAAAACAGGAGACGGACGCTCAACTCATTTGGCCAAATCGTCTGGTTTATTTCACTGGGTTAGTAGTTGTTAGGGTGGTAAGTGTTTATGTGTGTGTGTGGGTGTGTGTGTGGGGGGGGGGAGCATGCTATACAGATATTATTAAAGCTTTGTTCGGATTGCAATTCATTGAAGAAGCCTGGGGATCAGACAATAAACGCATTTGATCCCAACCGGTTGTGTTAACGACGTGGGAATGCCCAGCTGCTTTGTACAGGGTGGGTGGGTGTTGTGAGGGTGGGTGGGTGGCGTGTGTGTGTCTGTGTGTGGGTGAGGTGGGATGAACAGGTGAGAGATGGGTGGTTGGTTATGGGGTGGTGAGGGAGTGGCTTGGGCAGGGTAGTGGTTGGTAGACACACTATAGGATCATACACTACTATGCTAGGCACATCAAAGACCTATCATTTTATCTCACAGCCACCCCCCCCCCCTTCTTCGCCAAGCTCACCTGACAACACGGTACGCACACAGAGTCCTACTAACCCGTCAACATTCACCTTCCCACCCCTCCTCCTTACTATCTACCTGCATTTACCACCCTCCTGCCCACACACCCGCCCTCCCTCCTTCCTACTTACCTACATTTACCACCCTCCTGCCCACACACCCGCCCTCCCTCCTTCCTACTTACCTACACTTACCACCCTCCTGCCCACACACCCGCCCTCCCTCCTTCCTACCTACCTACACTTACCACCCTCCTGCCCACACACCCGCCCTCCCTCCTTCCTACTTACCTACATTTACCACCCTCCTGCCCACACACCCGCCCTCCCTCCTTCCTACTTACCTACACTTACCACCCTCCTGCCCACACACCCGCCCTCCCTCCTTCCTACTTACCTACACTTACCACCCTCCTGCCCACACACTCGCCCTCCCTCCCAGCCTACGTACCCTACCATCCTACCATCCTATGCCCTACCACCCTACCAATTCTACCAGTCTACCACCCTACTAGTCTACCAGTCTACCACCCTACCAGTCTACCAGCCTACCATCCTAGCAGTCTACCAATCTACCACGCTACCACCCTACCACACTACCAGCCTACCACCCTACCAGTCTACCGCCCTACCAGTCTACCACCCTACTGCCCTACTAGTCTACCACTCTACCACCCTACCACCTTACCACCCTACCAGTCTACCACCCTACCAGTCTACCACCCTACCAGTCTACCACCTTACCAGTCGACCACCCTACCAGTCAACCACCCTACCACCCTACCACCTAACCACCCAACCAGTCTACCAACTTATCAGTCTACCACCCTATCACCCTACCAGTCTACCACCCGACCGGCCTACTGGTCTACCAGCCTACCAAGCTACCACCTTACCACCCTACCAGTTTACCAGTCTACCACCCTACCACCCTATCAACCTACCAGTCTACCACCCGACCGGCCTATTAGTCTACCAGCCTTCCAATCAACCACCTTACCACCCTACCAGCCTACCAGTCTACCACCCTAACACCCTACCACTCTACAACCCTACCACCCGACTACCCTACCACTCACCCTACCACCCTACCACCCTACTACCCTACCACTCATCCTACCACCCTACCACCCTACCACCCTCCTACCTACACACCCACTCTCCTGCACACCCACCTTCCCTTCCACCTACCCTACCTTACCCTACCCTACCCTACCATACCCTACTCTACACTACCCTACCACACTACCATCCTCTTGCCCCCACACACCCACTCTCCTACCCACTCACTCACCCTCCCTCAAACTCATCCTCCCAGCACACCAGTAATTGCTCCCTTGGCAGACAATGGAAGCATATTGAGTGATAAAAGATCATAACCTGAGATACCCCCACTCACAACTCTATACTCAATCAGCTACCCCTCCCACCCACCCACCCTCCCTACCTCCCTGCCTATTTGCCACCCTCCCACTCTCCCACCCTCCCTCCCTCCCTCCCTCAACCCGCTCAGCACATCAGTAATTGTTCCCCTGGCAGACAATGGAAACACATTGAGTTATGAAAGATCACAACCTGAGCTACCCCTACCTAGCTCTCCTCGCTGACCCCCCCCCCCCCCCCACACACACACACCTTTCCCTCTGCCAACATTCCCACCAGATTCCCAGGTTCAATGATATGAAATGTGAAATTGATCCTTCAAAGGGGAAAATGTGTTATCATATAATCGTCAGTGTTTTGATATAAACAAAACCCACCAAAAACTTCAAAGAGACAAACCTACAAATAAGCTATTTCAGATGAACTATTGAATACACACTCTAGTCGCATATGCTATGATAAATTGTGTTAATTATAATAAAGTCAAATGATATCAGGAATTAATTAGTCGTGCTACGGATAATGTAATTATTTTTAACGATCATAGCTGTAAGGACAGATGAAACACTAATATCAGGAAGGTGCAATAACCTCATAAAACTTGCTACAAGATTAAATCATTGGCAGTGCTGTCGGGGGAGGAGGGGGGGGGTGTGTGTGTGCCAATTTGGAGTCTCCCTCCTCCCCCTTCTCCCTTCCCGCTTCACCCGCTCCCCTTCACCCCCGCCCCCAGTGGGGTGTGGGGTGTGGGGTGTGGGGTGTGGGGTGTGGGGGTGTGGGGTGTGGGGGTGTGGGGTGTGGGGTGTGGGGTGTGTGGGGTGTGGGGTGTGGGGTGTGGGGTGTGGGGTGGGGGTGGGGGTGGGAGTAGGGGGTGGGGGCTGGTAAGCTGTGAGACCAGGTGATAGTCTACCTGAAATTGGAAATAGTCGGACACCAAGTCTGACGTTAAGAACCGACTAGTGTCGACTATTACCGACTAGTACTGATTCAAACCAATTCAAACAACTAATCCTGACTAGAAATGATTAATACCGATTAGTATCGGCTACAATCTAGCATTGCCGACAATGCCCGACGAATCCCAATGAGTACCGATGAGTACCGATGAATACCGATTAGTTTCAACTACTACCGATGAGAACTGTCTAACCTCGATTAGTCCGACTACTACCGACACATACCTATTAATACCGACTAGTTCCGTGTATTCCCGACTAGTCCCGATGACTACTGACTAATTACGATTAGTGCCGACTACTACCGACAAGTACCGACTAGTCCCGTGTATTCCCGGCTAGTTCCGATGAGTACCGACTAATACCGATTAGTTCCGACTAATACCGACATGTACCGACTAATACAGCATAGTCCCATGTATTCCCGATGAGTACCGACTAATACCAATTAGTGCCGACTGCTACCGACGAGTACCGACTAATACCGATCAGTGCCATCTATTACAGACAAGTACCGATTAATAAGCATATTCCTATGTATTCCCGATGAGTACCGACTAATACCGATTAGTGCCGACTACTACCGACGAGTACCGACTACTACCGATTAGTCCCGACTGATACCGACTTGGGCCGACCAGCCCCCAGGCCTCAAGCATTGTGGGAGGTGTGTATAGTATGTAGTCTGCTCCTGGTACCAGCGTGCGTGTTACGCAACTATACACCCTCCCACACACCCGCACACCCATCTTAACACCCGCCCGACAAACCTGCCTGATGAAACATTACCCTGCCTCCTGAAACTGTCAGATCTCTACAGTGTGTTATCCCCACATATAGTATCTTGGTGGGTGTTGGTGGCGGGAGGGGGGGGGGGGGGGGGAGGAAGGAGATATTGACAGAATGAACTGTCTTTATTGACTGTGTCCAATGTGTGACAGGCAGCAGTTAGTTAGTGGTGATTGCTTAACTACGTGTTGGAAGCCAAGGCGATAATCACGGTGGTGAATGAGCGTCGTAATACACATGCCTGTGTGGTGTGACGCGCAATAGTACACACAACTAGGTGGTTATTGGGCATCGTAATACACATGCCTGTGTGGTGTGATGCGCAATAGTACACACAACTAGGTGGTTATTGGCCATCGTAATACACATGCCTGTGTGGTGTGACGCACAATAGTACACCCAACTAGGTGGTTATTGGGCATCGTAATACACATGCCTGTGTGGTGTGACGCACAATAGTACACATAACTATATGGTTATTGGGCATTGTAATACACATGTCTTTGTGGTGTGATGCGCAATAGTACACATAACTGTGGTGATTGTGCACAGTAGTACACATAACTATATGGTTATTGGGCATGGTAATACACATGTCTTTGTGGTGATTGTGCACAGTAGAACACATAACTATATGGTTATTGGGCATCGTAATACACATGTCTTTGGCGTGTGATGCACAATAGTACACATAAATAGATGGTGATTGGGCATGGTAATACACATGTCTTTGTGTTGTGATGCACAGTAGTACACATAACTATATGGTTATTGGGCATCGTAATACACATGCCTGTGTGGTGTGATGCACAGTAATACACATAACTATAATTTGATTGGGCATGGTAATACACATATCTTTGTGGTGTGATGCACAGTAATGCACATAACTAGGTGGTGATTTGGCACGGTAATACAAATACATGTCTTTGTGGTGATTGTGCACAGTAGTGCACATATCTATGTGGTGATTGGGCACGGTAATACACATGCCTGTTGTGGTGTGATGCACAGTAGTACACATAACTATATGGTTATTGGGCATGGTAATAGACATGTATGTGTGGTGATTGTGCACAGTACCAGTAGTACACATAAATATGCGGTTATTGGGCATGGTAGTGCACATGTCTGTGTGGTGATTGTGCACAGTAGTACACATAACTATATGGTTATTGGGCATCATAATACACATGTCTGTATAGTGATTGGACACAGAAGTATACATGCCCATGTGGTGATTGTACACAGTAACAGTCGTACACATAACTATATGGTCATTGGGCATGGTAGTACATGATTGTGCACAGAGGTACACATAACTATATGGTCATTGGGCATGGTAATACACATGTCTGTATGGTGATTGTGCACAGTAGTACACATAACTATGTGGCGATTGGGCATTGCATTACACATGGCTATAAAGTGATTGGGCGCAGTTGCGCCGTAGCTGTTTTCTGAATGCCGGGCTATTACATAATTCCGACTGGTACTTGGCTTTGACTGGCGGCCGCTGTTGGGATGGAGTGGGTGGGGGGGGGGGGGGGGTGTATGAGGGCGGGAGAGGCATGTGGGGCATGGAAGGGGGGGGGGGAGGGCGGCGGGGAGAAGGAAGGGCACCGGGCGGGGGGAGGGGAGGGCGGCGGGGAGAGGGAAGAGAACTGAGCGGGGGGGGGGGGGGCGGCAGGGAGAGGGAAGGGCACCAGGTGGGGGGAGGGAGGGGAGGGCGGCGGGGAGAGGGACGTGGACCGGGCGGGGGGGAGGGGAGGAGAGGGCGGGGTCAGCACTCAGAGCTGGCCGGGTCATCAATCTTTGCTTCGGCAGAGGGCTGACAGTGCACGCTCCGTGAGGCGGGGACCATCCGTCAGTGTCAAGCCGGCTTCCCCCGGCCGCCCCTCCAGTGGTCAGCCGCCGATCGCACGCTCCAGAGCCCGGTATATCGCCCCCGTCCCCTCCCCTCCCCACTCCGGTCCCACTCCCGTCTACCCATCCCCACCCGGGCGCTATACCCCTCCCCCCTCCCCCACCACACACATATACACCCACCACACACCCATACTTCTACTAAACTAACGACGACTCTACGACCTCTTCTCACTCATCTCCCCCCGCCCCCTTCCCCGCCCCCACCTCCACCCCCGCCCTTCTGCTCCCAACTCCGCCCACCCACCCCCTAGCCCACCGACGCCACCCACCATCGAACACACCCATACATATACGCACGCTCAGTAGTTGCTACTGTCAGTCACTGCACACGTTGATTGAACAACTTCTGGTATTCACGTTACTGCAATTGTATCATCATCATCATCATCATCATAATCATCATGGCGACTGGTTAGCTCAGTGTCATGATAATGTGATTGAGTAGGATATCTGGATCATGTGCCGGTGGCCTGATTTCCCAGTGGGGGGCAGCACAATAAAGTCACGATGAGTGTGTAGTGTCACAAGTCGGTACCCGTCCTGATATGACCTTAGATGTTGCGAGGACGTACAACTCCCAACAGCCAACAAATTGTATCATGGTGCTGCATATACCAACCAGTACACAGCTAGTCACACACTGACAGACTCTAACACACTCTAACACACAATAACACACACTCACATACTTACAGACACCTACACGCGACAGTTCCCACTGTGAGCGCGTACACTCTTGGATTAACTGTTGGCATTTACTCTGCTGCATGTGTCTAATGGTGGTGCATACAGCAAACACACACCAATACACAACACACACCAACACAGGCACCAAAGGCTTCTTTTTAATGTGACAACTTACTTTCCATACTATGAAAACTTGCTTTTACTGATCTGACAACTTGCTTTTGCGGATCTGACAACTTGCTTTTACTGATCTGACAACTTGCTTTTGCTGATCTGAAAACTTGCTTTTACTGATCTGACAACTTGCTTTTGCTGATCTGACAACTTGCTTTTACTGATCTGACAACTTGCTTTGCTGATCTGTCAACTTGCTTTTGCTGATCTGGCAACTTGCTTTTACTGATCTGACAACTTGCTTTTGCTGATCTGACAACTTGCTTTTACTGATTTGACAACTTGCTTTTACTGATCTGACAACTTGCTTTTGCTGATCTGACAACTTGCTTTTGCTGATCTGACAACTTGCTTTTACTGATCTTACAACTTGCTTTTGCTGATCTGACAACTTGCTGATCTGACAACTTGCTTTTGCTGATCTGACAACTTGCTTTTGCTGATGTGGTTGGATGCTTTTCCTTATGTTATGTGACAACTTGCGTTTCACACTCCTTTTTCTGATGTGATAAAGTGATTTTGCTAATATAACCACGCGTCTTCAATTATGTGGCAGGATGCTTTTCTAATGTGAAAACATGCTTTTCCTAATGTGACAACTTGATTTTCCTAATGTGACAACTTGCTTTTCTTATGTGACAACTTGCTTTTCCTCAGTGACATTTTGCCTTTTCCTAATGTGACAAATAATTTTGGTCTCTTCGACCAGAGTGGCATCCATTTTAAGTAATGTAACCACGAGTATTGTTAACTCCGCCATTATATAGTGCCACCGATATGGTTGACTGCTTAATGGTACAGATTGATTCCACCAGATGGCAGCACTGTCCATGAGTCCAGGATATAGCAGAGAATGTAGATAGATATGCACATTCTCTGAATGTAGTCAGAGACTGTGAATACATATAATGAGTCAGCCTCACGAAAATGGGCCAATTGGTGGTCAATTGAAGATGTTGGCGTCGCAATTCTTCAAAGTTTAGTGCATTTCTTTGTTTCATATTAAATTATCCTAGAAACAAATAAGGTTGTTGTATTTTTTCGACCTTTACATTCAGGATACATTTAAGGACTTTCCAACACCTCTGTCAATGCTAAACTATAATTATACCGATTGACGCCGACATCCAATGATCGACGCCAACAACTTTAACAGATGTCGGCGTCGCAATTCTTAAAGTGTAGAGCATTTCTTTGTTTTATATTAAATTATCCTAGAAACAAATAACGTTGTTGTATTTTCTCGACCTTTACATTCATGATAAATTTAAGGACTTTCCAACACCTCTGTTAATGCTAAATTATAATTATACCGATCGACACCGACATCCATGCTCGATGCCGACAACTTTCCCCAATTGGCCTCTTTTCGTGATCCTGACTCATATATATATAATGACAGTTCAACACAATATTGGTCCAGGGATTGATGCGAAGCCTAGCCCAGGCTGGTACGTAAGTGCGAATGTATGCAATTCATGCATGTGCATAATAACATCATATATGCCAATATATACCATCTAGTATCCTACCACTAGTACCAGGTTGGTGAGTAAGTGGGAAGAGATGACTAGGTATCTGTAAGGACTGACTGGACAGCTTTGTTCCTCAGTGTCTGAGATGAGTTGTTGGCGGGCTGTGTAGGTAGGATGCTCCAGCGACACACCACCACTCATTGTTAAATAGCAGATCCATCATCTGACTCACCCCGATCCAGCCTCCACCCGCCCACGGCTATCCAGGGAATCGGCGCCGGGGGAGGGGAGGCTTGAGAATGGGGGAGAAGGAATGGCGGGGGGAGAGGTTTGTTTGTTTTTGTTTTATGTCCTAGCAACATCTAAGGTCATGTCAGGACGGGTACTGACTTGTGACAGTGCGCACTCATGGTGACTTTATAGTGCTGCCCCACTGGGAGACCAGGCTTTCAGCACCAGGACCCGCTATCCCACTCAGTCACATTATCCTGACGCTGCGCTAACCAGTCGACCTACCCTAATAATACGAGCGTCTGGCTAGGACGCAACAAGTATCAGTTTTTAAATCATTGATTTTACTCGACCAGGGTTCGAACCCATGGGAATCCATTAGTTCGAATCCCACGATCTGCCAAAACAGTAGACGCTCAACTCATTCGGCCATTCCGTCTGGTGCGGAGAGGGAATGGTGGGGGGGAGGGACTGGTGGGGGGCAGGGAATGGTGGGGGAGGGAATGGTGGGGGGAGGGAAGGGTGGGGGGGAGGGAATGGTGGGGGGGCAGGGAATGGAGGGGCACAGATCAAACTTGAGTGAGATGTAGTGTAGCTTACTTGTAGTGAGTGATTGGAGTTTTGTATCCTAGCAACATCTGAGGTCACACTAGGATGGGAGTTGCCTTCCTGGCAATACGCACTCATCACGGATTTATAGTGCTGTTCTACTGAGGTGGCATGCCGCCGGTACCTTACCATAGAGAACCCCTATGTATGTGATGCATAGCGAATTATGCGAGTATAAAGGTGGAGACGGGAATTATTATCTATTTAATTGTACGTATTATTCTATTCTATATCCTGTGATCGATTGTGGCGCCACCATGGGCCCCCATTGTCACTATCGGGCGCGCCAAACCGCCACTAGCACTGACACTTGGCGCATTTATAGTGTTGTTGCATTGAGGTGCCATACCGCCGGCACCTTGCAACGGAGTCCCCCTTATGTGTTGCATAACGAATTATGCGAGTATAAAGGCGCGGAAGGGAATTATTATATCTTTTATTGTACCGATTATTCTATATTACCCTCGTCCGCTCGATTGTGGCGCTACCATCGGTCACCATTGTCACTATGGGGCGCGCCAAACCGCCACTAGCACTGACACTTGTGTTAAGTATGTGACGTATCGCGCATTGGGGCAAGTAGCTGGGGTAACCAATGGGGTCAATTGAGAGGAACGAGCGAGATGTTGCTGCTATGTGTAACTAAGGAAACTATGTATGTGGTCTATAACTAGTTATAGGAATATAAACTAGGACATTAACCCTCATAGTTGAAGAACCTGCAGGCATTAGAACATAGTGTAAAATATTCTGATGAAACGCATTGGTGGGGAATGCAAATGGTCTATAATGGAATGCAAATGGTCTATTAAGGTAAATGGTATATAGTGCCAGGTGCATGAATGTATTTATGTAGTTGCTGGTGATCCTTTACTTATGGTCAATAGTCATTGTGTATTAGGTAGATAGTGTGAAGGAGGCACTAGTGATCGTGTGTAAGGGGCCTCAGGAGCTCTAATCACTACCCCCTCCCCCCCAACTATTAATCATGGATCACCACACACACAGCTCAGGCAGGTGGTAGCAAAGCAGCCACACCACATGGTGGTGGTGGGCAGATCACGGTAGCCATGGTGACCCAGGAATGCTTACTATTCATTGGTGGAACTGTAAATGCTTGATTCCTATTGGAGAACACGGTCAGGTGGTATGCCATACAAGATCCATGTACCACTATATAATAATAAACGTGAGGGCATTGTCTCTCTCTACTTTCATTCTTTATACTCTTCCTTTCTCTTTTTTTGTTGTTGTAAATATGTTTATTCTTCTGAATAATTCTTTTGTCAGTGCCGAAGCACTGGTCTTCCAGCCATTTTTCAATTCAGGTATATAGAATAAGGTGTACAATACCTGTTGAATAGACAATTTGCACCATGTAACACAATGAAATTCTGAAACCCAAAAGTTCCATAACAATATGGTACAGTAGTGTCATATAACCAGATCAATATTAGTCAGATCAATGTGAGTATATACATAGTATTTAGAATGTAAGCAGAAGTTATCTTCTGTATTCAGTTGGTAAACTTGTAGTAAGTTTTAATGTTCAGTTGCAGTTAGGCAAGCGGTATATAAATGTTGGTTTGTTAGGAAAATTCTAGTGTAACTCTAATGTAGCTAGTTATGTGAGTTTATGAATTATGTTTTTGGGGTGGGGTTGTTAATAATACACTGGACCATCTGTGACCAGTGAAGCAGTGGGACCAATCCCAGTGCATTTAGGTCTTAAATTTTACATTTTTACCTGGACTGTCTCTGTCATCGTATATGGTTGACTGGAGATAGGTGTACAATACCTGTATTGATTTCATTATAGCCTGCCTACACAAACCACAGATGCCAGCCGTGGACTTTACAAGAGAATGTCTACATTTATTCCACATTGTCATATATTTGCGGGTGTGGGGTCTCTGTGGGTGTATTTGGGTGTATGTGGGTGTGGGTGGGGACATGCAGGAGCTAGGCTTGTACTTTTGTAGCAGGTGCCCCGGGCACTGATCCAACGGCAAATCTGGCTCGTGGGAATAATGACTGAGTTTGGAACATTGATCAATGAATCTCCGCCTCTGCACACGCTTTCCGCTAAATTACGTCTACTCTGGTCTACCCCCCCCCCTCCACCTCCCCCCCCACTCCCCTCTACACACACCCGCATGTGAACACTAACAAGTAACATCCCCAGTTGGTTGGTTGTTGCCATGATTGCCCACTGTCACAAGTCGGTACCCATCCTGATCATGACCTTAGATGTAGCCAGGAAGTATTACCCCGACAAACAAATAAAACAAAACAATAATGGGACTGAGTGGGAAATCGGATCATATTGCTGATGCCCTGGTATCCCAGATGGGCAGCACTATACAATCGCCATAAGCGCGGACTGCCACAAGTCGGCACCTATTCTGATTATGACCTTCCATGTTGCCATGCCCAACAAACAAACAAACAACCAATATATGACCTTAGATGTTGCCAGGAAGCATTTTGACTTTAATAAAGCGTGTTAAGGAGGGTCCAGCTAGAGATAGCTCAACCAAACTATACGTAATAGATAAAATAATAATACCAAAACAAACGAGACAGTGCAGTGTGTGTGCCTTAGGAAGTCCGAGCCACTCACTAGGAAGTCCATGAGTAGCTCAGTATAGGATGTAAGAAGCTCAGTGACACAGAAAGTAATCGGGCTCAGTAAGCATGTGATGACAGCGTGGGAGACAGGGGAGAGGAGGACAGGGGCATGGGACAGGGGGCAGGGACAGAGGCGGGAGGAGGTGGGGGAGGCAGGAGACAGAGACAGGGTGACGGTGGACAAGGGACTGGTGACAGGGACAGAGGCGGGAGGAGGTGGGGGGGGGACAGGGGACAGGGGACAGCGGACAGGGGGCAGGGACGAGGAGGGCGGGAGGAGGTCGGGGAGACAAGGCCAGGGGGCCAGGGGCCAGGGGCCAGGGCCAGGGGCCAGGGGGCAGGGGGCAGGAACAGAGGCGGGATGAGGTGGGGGGCACAGGGGCAGGGAGGGACAATGGCGGGAGGAGGTGGGGGAGGCAAGAGGCAGGGGACAGGGGACAGCGACAGAGGCGGAGGAGGAGGGGGAGGCAGAAGGCAGGGGTCAGGGGACAGGGACAGAGGCAGGAGGAGGTGGGGGAGGCAGGAGACAGGGGACAGGGAAAGAGCCGGGAGGAGGTGGGGGAGGCAGGAGGCAGGGGGCAGACGACAGGGGAAAGGGAAATAGGGAGTAGGTGGGGGAGGCAGGAGGCAAGGGCCAGGGGACAGGGGACAGGGGACAAGGACAGAGGCGGGAGGAGGAGGGGGTGTGGGACGGGGGGGGGCAAGCCGTGACAGCTGGTGATCTGTCAGGGAGGTGTCAGCACTCACAGCACAGGCCAAACTGGCGATGCCCTCTCTGTAATCGAGAACACAGGACCACTGTGTTGTGTTCTGATGAAGGGTGGTGGTGGTGGTGTGTGTGGTGTGTGTGGTGGTCAGTGTGGAGGAGGGTGTGTGTTTGCTTGTGGTATTTGTGTGTCGGTGTGTGTAGTGGTGTTAGTGGGGTGAGGGTGGTGGCTGGTGGGTGGATGGACGAGGGGTTGTTTGCTTGTGGTGTGTGTGTCGATGTGTGTAATAGTGTTGTTAGTGGGGGTGGGGCGGTGTGTGGTGATGATAGTAGGGCTGGGGGTGGTGTGTGTGGTGATGTCAGTGGGGCGAGCGTGGTGTGCGGTTGGTGCTGTGTGGTGGGATGATGGGTTATTTGCTTGTGGTGTGCAGTGGTCGGGGTGATGTGTGTGATGGTCTGTGTAGTGGTGATGGCGCGGGTGAGGGTGGTGTGTGGTGGGTGGTCGGAGTTGGGGTTATTTGCTTGAGGTTTGTATGTCGGTGTGTGTAGTGGCGTTTGTAGGGGTAGGTGTGATGTGTGTATCGGTGTGTAGTGGTGATGGCGGGGGTGAGGGTGGTGTGTGGTGGGTGGTGGGTGGTCGGAGGAGGGGTTGTTTGATTGTGGTGTGTGTAGGTGTGTGTTAGTGGGGGTAATGGTAATGGTTATGTGTGTGTCGGTGTGTGCAGTTGTGTTAGTAGGGGTGGGGTAGGGGTGGTGTGTGTCAGTGTGTGTGTTGATGATAGTTGGTGGGGGGGGGGTGGTAGGTGGGCGGGTGGTAGTAAGAGGAAGAGTTGCTTGCTTGATCCAACACCAATATCAACGGTCTCAAATTACCATAACCTCAGGAAGATAATACAATAATACACAGTCCATGGACAGAAATATGCTTAAGTGAAGAACCGCAGTGCATTTAATTTTCTTGAAGATTTATACTGCCTATCATGGATAAGTCTGAATACACTTGTTTTTGCAATTAGACAGTTTGTCGATAGAAAGCCCGAGCCTACACTTTTACCGACCCAAGGGATTTTTAACCTCCCACACCACATAGACATGGTATGAGAGCAACTGGCCTTTGATCACGCTGTAAGTTATACACATCAGTGGAAATCCGAATTGGCAGAGGTGGAGGCACGTGGAACATGGTTTGTTTAATTAGCTGACCAACGCTGCCTCAGAGAAGACAACTTAAGACAAACAGAGCACACATAGACTTAAACAGGGCGAGGTAGGGGTAGGGTGGGTGGGTTGGGTGTTGTGGGGTGTTGTGGGGTGTTGTGGGGTGTTGTGGGGTGTTGTGGGGTGTTGTGGGGTGTTGTGGGGTGTTGTGGGTGTTGTGGGGTGTTGTGGGGTGTTGTGGGGTGTTGTGGGGTGTTGTGGGGTGTTGTGGGGTGTTGTGGGGTGTTGTGGGGTGTTGTTGGGTGTTGTGGGGTGTTGTGGGGTGTTGGGGTGTTGTGGGGTGTTGTGGGGTGTTGTGGGGTGTTGTGGGGTGTTGTGGGGTGTTGTGGGTGTTGTGGGGTGTTGTGGGGTGTTGTGGGGTGTTGTGGGTGTTGTGGGGTGTTGTGGGGTGTTGTGGGGTGTTGTGGGGTGTTGTGGGTGTTGTGGGGTGTTGTGGGGTGTTGTGGGGTGTTGTGGGTGTTGTGGGGTGTTGTGGGTGTTGTGGGGTGTGTGGGGTGTTGTGGGGTGTTGTGGGGTGTTGTGGGGTGTTGTGGGGTGTTGTGGGTGTTGTGGGGTGTTGTGGGGTGTGTGGGGTGTTGTGGGGTGTTGTGGGTGTGTGGGGTGTTGTGGGGTGTTGTGGGGTGTTGTGGGGTGTTGTGGGGTGTTGTGGGTGTTGTGGGGTGTTGTGGGGTGTTGTGGGGTGTGTGGGGTGTTGTGGGGTGTTGTGGGGTTTTGTGGGGGTGTTGTGGGTATGTTGTGGGGTGTTGTGGGGTGTTGTGGGGTGTTGTGGGGTGTTGTGGGGTGTTGTATGTTATGTGTATATAATGGCTTGTTTTGGAAAGGCCAGCTTCGAGTAATCTGTACATGATCACCCACTCTATGGTAAGATTAGTGCGGGGCTTGTGTAGGGTATCACAGGCAGTCATTGTGATTAGTTCTCTTCCACCCGCTCAGCCTTCCACACTCCCACCCTCCCAGCCTCCCACCCTACAATCCTCACACACACCAACACACCATCCCGCCATCCCACGTTCCCACCCTCCCACATTCCCACTCTCCCACCCTCCCAAACTCCCACCCGACCCACCCCCCACCCTCCCACACTCCCACTCTCCCAGCACCCCACCCTCCCATCCTCCAACCCTACAATCCTCACACACACCAACACACCATCCCACATTCCCACCCTCTCACCCTCCCACACTCCCACACTCCCACACTCCCACACTCCCACACTCCCACACTCCCACACTTCCACACTCCCACACTTCCACACTCCCACCCTCCCACCTTCCCACCAAGACACCGTCCCACCTTCCTATTTGTCTACCTTCCCCTACCCTACCCCACCCACCACCCCACCTTCCCACCCCTCAGCCCCCACCCACCTCTCAACATCCTACCAGCTTAGACCTAACGTAGCAAAGGGACCCATACTGCAAACTCTCCCAGAATCCCAGATCATCTGAAACACTCACCGACCAGGCAATGTGTTCCAAAGAACATGTGTATTTATATACCATGACCAGAGGGGATGACCGAGTGAGTTGAGCGTCCATCTCCAGGTTTTGGTAGATCGTGGGATTCAAACCCTAGTAGAGTCAAATTGATACTTGCCGCTTCCTAGCCCGTCACTCGGCATTATTACTATATTAGGATAGGGCAAGGACTGGTTAGCTCAGTGTGTGGATAATGTGACTGAATGGGATATCAGGTCATGGTGCTGGTGGCCTGGTCTCCCAGTGGGTCTGCACTATGAAGTTGTCATGAGTGCGCACTATCACAAGTAGGTACCCATCCTGATATGACCTTAGATATTGCCAGGATGTAAAACTCCAACAACCAGCCAACATCTTTATATACCCGTCAGTGTAGGCGGCGTTTGACTACAATAAGCAATCTTTTTTAATCTCTTTTGTTTGGCGTTGGGATATTTGTATTCCCTTAAAAAAAACCTTTAAACAATCAAAAAGTCCTCCCAGTTTTCTTTCTGGGCGATTTCACCGACCATGACATTTACTTATGATGACGCTCAGATTGGTTGGCGATTCGTCAGTAGAACACGACACTGATACTGGTGGGCAGGCAAGGTCGGTCGGACGTCGCCTACCTGTGATTGGGCAGGTGTACTGACCGTCACGTGACCTACACACCTGTCCCTTAATTACCAGGCGTAGAGATCAGGGACACCAGCCCCCCTCTCTCTCTCCCTGTCTCCCTCTCTCCATCCCCTCACCCCCTCTCCCCCCCCTTCCATTTCTCCCTCTCGCCCTACCTACCCAACCTCCTCCATCAGTCCCTTCTCTCCCTCACTCTCCCCCTCTCCTTCCCTCTCCCTTCCATCTCTCCCTCCCTCTGTCCCTCCCTCTGTCCCTCCATCTCCCCCTTTTACCCTCTCCCTCGCTCTCCCCTTCTCCCTCCCTCTCCCCTTTCATCTCTCCCTGCCTCTCCCCATATCTAGCCAACCTCTTGCCACCACACCCGCATACCCGCCCCTCTCCCCCCCCCCCCCCCCCCCCCCATCTTCTGTGCCAACCGCAATGACAATTAATCCTGCACTGATTACTACCAGAAACGGTGGCGCCATCTGGTGTAGAGTGTAGTGATGAGATTACACAGGCTGCTGGCTGAATTCATATGTGTATATATAACTATATACTATCTATGTGGCATAGATATATATGTATATATACAGTATATATGCATAGACATTATATACAGTATATAATTATATATATATTAACATACATATACAGTAGATAATATACTGTATATGTATATATTTTAATATATATACATATTTATATACTGTAAATGTACACAGTATATATACATATACAGTATACATCATATATATTAACATATATACATATACAATATATACTGTATATGTATATATGTTATATATATATATTTATTTACTGTAAATGTATGTGAATATACTGTACAGTTTGTATTTATATTGACCCTGATTGGCTCTGATATATTTCAAATTCGGCCATTAGTGACCACACATAAATTACAATTTAGGGGACAGGGGCAGGGACAGAGACGGGAGGAGCTTGTGAGAAACTACCTCAATACTTTCTCAGTCCGCGCCCACAAATATATGAGGGCGGGAAACAAATGTGTACATTCTTGGTTCTCATTCAATTGTGAGGGTTAGTGTCCTAGTTTATATTCATATAATGGATTATAGAGTATATATATATATATATATATTCATATATATACATAATACATATGCATATTATATATAATATATACATATATGCACATGTATACACATATATGCATATATGCAGTGAAACCTCTCTAAACGACCGCCTCCACAGATCGACCACTCCCCTATATCAATCGCCTTATTTGGGTCCCAACAATACCATTGTAAGGATATTCTGACTCCCTAAACCGACCACCTCCATAAATGGAACACCTAAAGTCGGTCCTAAGGTCATTCGATTTAGAGAGGTTTTACTGTATATATACATATATATATATATTCATATATATATATATGGTACGGCACAGTGAGATCGCATGTCACCGTAGACACATGCCACGCACACTGTCTGTTCTCTACCCCACCCCCACCCCCATACCCCCACAAACCCCCACACCCTCCGCACACAACACACACTCAGGTGCGTAACCCCAATCGGACACCCGACCCGCCCGTCTCTCACGGACCCGCCGTAAGCGCGCCGGTGTGGCGGTTTCAGCGCCCGGTCAGTTTCAGTGGCCTGTCGTGGCTTCTGCATATGCGCGGATTTTAAGACATATGCAAAAGACCCGTGGCCTCGCCGGCTACAAGCTCAGCTGACTATGCTGGCCCGGCATGTTAGGACCGATTAGGCCGAAATCTATGAGTGCGATCATTTAACGAATACAACTCAAGATGAAATTAATAAATTAACCTTAAATTCCAAGCGATATTAACGTAGCAGCTAGATCAGTGTCGAATCGCCGAGTGTAAACAAAACAAATAGCAGTGCTCGCCGCAACGTGCGAAAATCCGCGCATGCGCAGAAGCCACGACAGGCCGCTGAAACTGACCGGGCGCTGAAACCGCCACACCGGTCAGGCTGGGCCGGGGCTCAGCCGTGGCGGGGCCCTGCGACAACGCTCCATTTCAGGTATACTACTTACACTGCGGTCCTATACTACTATGTGCCTCTGCGGCACCGGGCGCCGTCATGGCGGGTGAGTGGTATCTGGCCAGGTAGGACAGGCGGGGGGGGGGAGGAGGTGGGGGTCGGTACTGGTGACGCATTAGGGAGGGCGCGGCGTGGGGACGGGGAGGAGGGAGGAGGGAGGAGGAGGGGGGGGGGAGAGTGGTAGTGAGACAGGAGGAGGAAGAGGAGGAGGAGGGAGGCAGGGAGGGCAGTACTGAGGCCCGAGGAAGAAAAGGAGGAGGAGGGAAGAGGGAGGAGGGGGAGGGCGGTACTGAGGAAGGAGGGGGAAGAGGGGGAGGGAAGAGGGAGGGAGGGCGGTAGTGATGCAGGAGGAGGAAGAAGAGGAGGAGGGAGGAGGAGGGAGGAGGAGGGAGGAGGAGGGAGGAGGAGGGAGAAGGAGGGTGGGCAGTACTGAGTACTGAGGCAGGAGGATGAGGAGAGGGGTGGGGGGGCGGAGTGGTGGGGGTGATGTGGTTTTTAGTAGCGGTAATGCCGCTAAGTGGTCGCGCAGGCAGCTAATGGTGAGGCGGGTCATTGGCGGATCATTATGTGAAAATGATCTAACAGGAGCGCTGGGGTCACCGCGTGCGGCCGGCCCTATCACTTTCCTCCCCCGGTAAGGCGCCGCACCTCCCGCCCGCCCCACCGCCCGTGTGCTTGTCCCGCCCATCCCGCCGTCCGCGACGGCGCCTGCCCCGCCGCATGCCCCACCGCCTGCCCCGCCTCCCGACCCGCTGCCCGTATGGTTCTCCCGCCCGCCCCTCACCCTCACCCTCCCCGTTCCGCCCCGTTCTGCCCCGCTCCGCCCCGCTCCGCCCCGCTCCGCCCCGCTCAGCCCGCCCCGCCCCGCCCCGCCCCGCCCCGCCCCGCCCCGCCCCGCCCCGCCCCGCCCCGCCCGCGCCGTGTGGTTCTCCCGAACGCCGCCAGGGGGATATTTGCGCAGCTAATGGTCGCAACGCGATCTGCGCTTAATGTGAACGCGGTTGGCTGGGAAGGATAGGAAACGGAGGTTAGGGGGAGGGGAACGGGGAGGGGGTTGGTTGGTGGTGTGGGCGGCTGGTGGCCACTGATAAGATAGCTACTGCTCCTACTGCTGATGCTGCTATCTTGGTCACGGGTGCGGTGTAATGGACGGTGGGTCTGGCGTGGTGTTGGTGGTGTTGTTGGTGTTGGTGGTGTTGTTGGTGTTGGTGGTGTTGGTGGTGTTGGTGGTGTTGGTGGTGTTGGTGGTGTTGGTGGTGTTGGTGGTGTTGGTGGTGTTGGTGGTGTTGGTGGTGTTGGTGGTGTTGGTGGTGTTGGTGGTGTTGGTGGTGTTGGTGGTGTTGGTGGTGTTGGTGGTGTTGGTGGTGTTGGTGGTGTTGGTGGTGTTGGTGGTGTTGGTGGTGTTGGTGGCGTTGGTGGTGTTGGTGGTGTTGGTGGTGTTGGTGGCGTTGGTGGTGTTGGTGGCGTTGGTGGTGTTGGTGGTGTTGGTGGTGTTGGTGGTGTTGGTGGTGTCGGTGGTGTCGGTGGTGTTGGTGGTGTTGGTGGTGTCGGTGGTGTTGGTGGTGTTGGTGGTGTTGGTGGTGTTGGTGGTGTTGGTGGTGTTGGTGGTGTTGGTGGTGTTGGTGGTGTTGGTGGTGTTGGTGGTGTTGGTGGTGTTGGTGGTGTTGGTGGTGTTGGTGGTGTTGGTGGTGTTGGTGGTGTTGGTGGTGTTGGTGGTGTTGGTGGTGTTGGTGGTGTTGGTGGTGTTGGTGGTGTTGGTGGTGTTGGTGGTGTTGGTGGTGTTGGTGGTGTTGGTGGTGTTGGTGGTGTTGGTGGTGTTGGTGGTGTTGGTGGTGTGGTGGTGTTGGTGGTGTGATGGTGTTGGTGGTGTTGGTGGTGGTGGTGGTGGTGTTGGTGGTGTTGGTGGTGTTGGTGGTGTTGGTGGTGTTGGTGGTGTTGGTGGTGTTGGTGGTGTGGGTGGTGTTGGTGGTGTTGGTGGTGTTGGTGGTGTTGGTGGTGTTGGGGGTGTTGGTGGTGTTGGTGGTGTTGGTGGTGTTGGTGGTGTTGGTGGTGTTGGTGGTGTTGGTGGTGTTGGTGGTGTTGGTGGTGTTGGTGGTGTTGGTGGTGTTGGGTTGGTGGGTGGTGGTGTGGTGGTTTGGGGGTGGTGGTGGTGGTGTGGGGGTCGGTGGTGGTGGTGGTGTGCGGTGGTGGTGGGTGGTGTTGGTGGTGTCGGTGGTGTTGGTGGTGTTGGTGGTGTTGGTGGTTGTGGTGGTGTTGGTGGTTGTGGTGGTGTTGGTGGTGGTGGTGGTGTTGGTGGTGTTGGTGGTGTTGGTGGTGTTGGTGGTGTTGGTGGTGGTGGTTGGTGGTGGTGGTGGTGTTGGTGGTGGTGGTGGGTGGTGGTGTGGTGTTGTTGGTGGTGGTGGTGGTGTTGGTGATGTTGGTGGTGTTGGTGGTGTTGGTGGTGTTGGTGGTGTTGGTGGTGTTGGTGGTGTTGGTGGTGTTGGTGGTGTTGGTGGTGTTGGTGGTGTTGGTGGTGTTGGTGGTGTTGGTGGTGTTGGTGGTGTTGGTGGTGTTGGTGGTGTTGGTGGTGGTGGGGTTGGTGGTGGTGGGGTTGGTGGTGGTGATAGTGGGGGTTTGGGGGTAGGTGGTGGTGGTAGTGGGGGTCGGTAGTGGTGGTGGTGGCGGTTGGTGGTGTTGGTGGTGTTGGTGGTGTTGGTGGTGTTGGTGGTGTTGGTGGTGTTGGTGGTGTTGGTGGTGTTGGTGGTGTTGGTGGTGTTGGTGGTGGGGTGGGTGGTGTGTTGGTGGTGTTGGTGGTGTGGTGGTGGTGGTGGGTTGGTGGTGTTGGTGGTGTTGGTGGTGCTGGTATTGGTGCTGGTGGGGTTGGTGGTGGTGACAGTGGGGGTTTGGGGGTAGGTGGTGGTGGTAGTGGGGGTCGGTAGTGGTGGTGGTGGGGGTTGGTGGTGGTGAGGGTGTTTTGTGGGTGGTGATGAGTGTGGGCGGGGTGGCACGGTATGTGTGGTGTGTTAGGGTAGCATAAGGGTTGGGTCCGTTCTATCGGGTGGATGCGGTAGGATTGCGAGTGATAGGGTGAGGGTGAGGGTGAGGGTGACGGTGATGGTGACAGTGAGTTCTATCTCCGGTGGTGTCTGGCGGTGTCCGGTACAAGTTTTGAACATGTTCAAAACTTGTACCGGACACCGCTGGACAGACGTGTATGGTTGGTGTCCGGTTTACGTCCGTTTTGTCAGTTTTGTCCGTTTCATGTCAGTTACTCATCCGTTAGGTGTCCGGTTTGTATCCTGAAGAGTCCGTTGATGGTGTTGAGGGAATTCGGACGTCGGTTTTTGGCGCGTCCGTGAAGAGTTCGCTAGGTGTCCGGTAGGTGTCCGGTTGGTGTCCGTTTGGTGTCCGGTCCATCCGTTTAACACTCGTTTTGCGTCCGGTTCTCGTTTGGTTCTCGTCCGTTTACCGTCCGTTTCGTCTGGCGGCCGTTGCAACAGTTCGACACCGGAGACCACCGGACTAGACAATTACTTTGTCCGGTGGTGTCCGGTACTCAGTCCGGTAAGATCTGCCTGGGCCTTTAGGTATAGGGGGTTGTGTTGGAGGAGGTTTAGGAGTGTTGTGTTTGGTGGAACTGATAGGGTGGGGGCTTAGGTGTGTTGCATTGATATGGTAGGGTATAGGTGTGTTGCATTGGGTGGAGGTGGGTGGGTGTCAGGTGGGTTTTGGTGTCCATGGTTGCATAATGGGGTTGGGTGGTGTTGTGTTAGCTGGGTGCTGCTTAGTGATGTGGTGGTTTCTTGATGTATCATATAAATGTATCATATAAATGTATCATATAAATTCCATGGTGTTATTTGTGATAGCATAAAGGGAGATATACCTGCTATTCGTGTGTCAGTGATAGTGTGGAGTACACTGAGTAGTGTATGTTATAGTTAACTATGGAGATATCGTGTTATAATGCGTGGTTACTATAGTTAAAGCCGCACAATCCAATGTGGTCTGTTACTACAGCTTTAAAACAACCAACAACTGCTTTTAAACAATGTTTCACTTTGTCCTACTTCTGGCCTTAATTATACAACAAACTAGTTTCCTTTGGTTAGTTAAGGCCGCACAGTGTGGTCCATTGCTATAGCTTTAAAACAACCAAAAAAAGCTTTTAAACAATGTTCCCTTTATCCCTCTAGCCATAATTATACAACAACACTACATTGTCTCACTCTCTACCTGATAGTAACACCTTCTGAAATTCCCTTTCTGATCTGAGGTTAGAAATCAATATAACTAAACCACAAGTGCACCTTCAATATCCTTGACTCAGGTGCACAATACCATTATTTTACACACGCCCTAACAACTACAGAATCGATGCTCTCCACCTGCTATATAACACAATGTACTTCACATTCCCGTTTCTTTGTTGTGGTTTACATCAAAGCAACATTGCAGGTAATTTCAGAACGGGTGCCGATTTGTGACAGTGCGCATTCATGATCATTTTATAGTGCAGTTTAACTGGGAGACACTATGGCATAATACCCCACTCGATCACATTATCCTAATACTGAGCAAGCCCGTCCTTGCCCTGTCCTATTATTATGCCAAGTGCCATGATATGTATCTACACGCATCAATTTTATACGTCATTGATTTGATTCGATTGTGCTTCCAACTCAGGACCTTCCACGTGAGAAGCCAGATAGTGCTCTGAGCGATTCCGCGATGTTTTCTGGAGTGAAGTTGACTGAAGTGAAGTCAGACCAGATGGGATCGCCGAATGAGTTGAGCGTCCGTCTCCTCTTTTGGGAGATCGGGGATCCGAACCCATCGCGTCCGGTATCTGACTAAAGCTAAGATTCCTTACATGCGGTATGCGGTATGCGGTATGCGAATGCGAATGCGGTAAAAAATCGAAATGCCTTGAAGTCAATGGGCTACATCCCTTACATGCGGTATGCGAATGCGAATGCGAATGCGAATGCGACAACTCGATCAGTCCCTGTAGCGATCAGTGTGGCATGTGGCATGCGGCATGTGGCACATGGTATGCAAATAGAAACGGCAGTCGCACTTGTCCATTAGGTTTAGACTAGGAGAAGCGACTGGTCATTACGGAACGGTCACACACAGGGGTGCTGAGTGGAAACATATGGTAGTGGTGGTGGGGGGTAGACGCTTGCCGCTCACCGCGTAGAAGGAATCCTCCCATTCGCATACCGCATACCGCATACCGCATGCCGCATACCGCATACCGCATACCGCGTAGAAGGAATCTTAGCTTTATACTATATGCTATACGTATATTCAGAGCCAGGGAGGCGGTGTACTGAGATCAGTGTGCATCCATTCATGTTGATATGAGCACATTGCTACCCAAGCAAAATAGTAATACTGAATGTGAGGAGGATGGCTTTGGGCTGACTGTTGGTGAGAGTGTTGGATGTAGGGGTGGAGTGGGGTGAGAGGAGTTCGAACTGTAAGACCAGACAGATGAGGTAAACTCCACAGAGAGAGCGAGATGGAGAGAGAAAGATAGAGAAAGAAAGAGGAAGGGGAACAGGACCCTAGAAAGAAGCAGAGTGGGGAGTTGAATGGGGGAAGGGTGGGGGGAGGGGCGTTAGAAGGAAAGAGACAGTGAGGGAGAGGGTAAGAGGGGCTGAAAGGAAAGAGAGGGGTGGTAAGGGGAAGGAGATGGGAAGGGGACTGATAGGGTGGAGAGATGGGGATGTTGTGGAAGGAAGGGATGAAGGAGGAGGAAGGAGCGGAGGGAGAAGGCAGAAGGAAAGGGAACATGGAGGGGGTATAGGGGGTGGGGGAGGGGTGGGTGGGGAGGGAGAGGTTATGAGGAAAGGTGGGTGTGTAGGGATAAGGGAGGATGAGTATGGGGGGAGAGCGTAGGAGGAATGGAGAGTGGGTGGGTATGTAATGGTGAGTGAAGGGGTAGAGGTTAGGAGGAAGGGTGAGTGTAGGGGTGGGGAGGGGTTTTGTGGGGAGAGAGAGGTTAGGAAGGGAGTGGATAAGAAGGGAGAGGTTAGGAACGAGAGGTTATGAAAGGAGAGGTTAGGAAGGGAGAGGTTAGGAACGGAAAGGTTAAGAAAGGAGGGGTTAGGAAAGGATAGGTTAGGAAAGGATAGGTTATGAAAGGAGAGGTTATGAAAGGAGAGGTTGGGAAAGGATAGGTTAGGAAAGGAGAGGTGAGGAAGGATAGGTTAGGAAATGAGAGGTTAGGAAAGGAGAGGGGTTGGGTGCGACGGTATGTAATGATGGAAGGAGGTGTGGGGGTATGGGGAGGGGGGGGGGTGAAAACGAGGCTACCTGCGTTCAGGTAGACTCAGACAACTAGGCTGATATATAGGCGCTGTCTCAAAGTCAGGCTGTTACTTGGGGGGGGGGGGGTAGGGGGAAGGGTAAACTAACCCATAAAGTCAGGGTCTCTACTCCCCTCTCACCCGACACCCCACCCCCCACCCACACACACACTCGGCCTCGTGCACGCGATCAAGTGGTAACGCAGCGCACATCCGGTCTCCTGCTCGGCTGGAACCCCCACCCACCCACACACCACTCTTACAATTCCTTCGTGTTTCATACAGTTAAAGCCGCATAGTTCCAATGAAAGCATCAACATTTCCAAACCAAGACCTACATTTTGATCCTACATCTCCAACTGAGATAGATACTGGTGCACTTGTTAAACGTGTATTTGCTGAATAGAATAAATATTAAATGAATTTATCAAACCTGTCACTACTTAAATAAATGGTGTCGGGAATTTTCGATGTGCATGCCATAATTAGTTTCTATGACCTCCCCCCCCCCCAATAGCCGATGTTTATTTTTGTGTGCTGGTGGGGGGTGGGGGGGGTCGTTGAAGAAACAAACAAAAGTCATAATTAATTTGAAGAGATTCACTTTAAAAATCTCCAAAACATTGACTATTTAAAATTAAATCTAGTTTAAACTAATGTAAAATGACTACACTGATTAAAATATGGCAGAAACTCAAAAAGATCAGTATATGCAACTTTAAAGTTGCATAGTCTGATGCTTTTGAGTTTCTGTCATTTTCTGAGATAAATATATTCGATTGATTATTTTAATCTACCTTACTACAGTTTGAAGTTACTTTGAGATATTTGAAGTGCAAACATGCTAACTTAATTTTGGTAAGCTCGCCAAAACTCTGACACCATAGACTTCTGCAGTAGCATATTCTATTAAATTGCCTCAGTATGCACTCTGTTGCGACACATGTTTAATAAGTGCACCAGTTTCTAACTTAGATATGGAGAATCAAATGTAGATAATTGTTTCAGTTTTGAAAATTTGATTTTCTTCATCGGACTATGCACCTTTAAGAAGCCACCCGTCTCCTCCCGCTGCATTCTTAGACTTCCGGTTCGCCACAGCGCAAGTACATATGATACATGTATGCATGCGCAGAGCACGTGCATATGACGCTTCCACGCATGCGTCATCGGCTGCATCCTCAGGTGCGCTGCGCATGCGCGCCTGACACACATTGCACACAACGTGACGCCCAGTCACGTGCTGCACCAGACCGGAACTGGTGCAATGTCCCACTTCCTGCTTCTGTCGTTGGAACCTGGTCGTGTGGTATATAAACCCACTGCGTCTAGTGTAAACGGACTGGTGTAATATGATGGCTTTACTATGGCTAACTATAGAAATATGGTGTTACTAGTGCATGAATGATTTGGTGTGTGGCTTTTACTGGGCAATCCACAGCGGTTGGAGTTATGTATATAAATAAAAGTGAATGTATGTATGTTTGTTTATGTGTATTTGCAAAAAGAAATCTAACAAATGAGTCTTAAATAGTGGTGAATATGCCATTGGTTGGGATGATGATTGGGACTATGATATCGGTGATGACCATTATGTTGGTGAACCTTATAATAGCCCTGTCACACTATGACATATCTCGCCAGCGTGCCGCCAACACGCAAAATCACTTTTAATCGTCGAGAAACGTCAAGCTGCAACGTATTGGTAGAGTGCAGCCGACATTGTGCGAAAAAACCCAAAAAAGTTTGGCGCCCCCATCCTGATATGACCTTCGATGTAGCTAGGATGTAAAACAACAAAGCAACAGTTTGGTGCAACGAGCCTCACGCATGCACGGCGTGTGCCTAGCATTCGCATAACGTTATTCCAGCGATGTCGACTTGCTTCTGACATTGCCATAATGTTGGCACCCGCGCATTGTCGCGCGTTGCCGGTCGTCGAAAGTTTTGGGCAAGTACAAAACTTCACCGATACCCTGACGTGTTTCGCCGACCATCGCCGTCCATCAACGATTACCAACACACACCTAATGCGCACATAACGCTTCCAGATGTCTCTGACATTTCGGCAAGAAGTGACACACGTCAACGCGCGTTGGCGAGAAACGTCGTAATGTGACAGCACCAATGGGCAGAAGGCCCAAGAAACCCTCTGCAGGAGCAAGCTTTAAAGTCTGTGCAGAGCATGGCTTTTAACCTTTTTTACAATAAAAGCCAAAGTTGTGTTTCCGTAAACAGCACATTCCACTTCCCCATAACCATATACAAATCAAATGTGATCGCTCCAATGGCTGCAAGACGAGTGCCTCGGCGCTGACAAAATGTGTATTCAGACGAATAAAATATTTACCACAAAAAAAAGTACACAAAAATGCTACTCACGATAAAGCCTGAGGTGTTGTCCAGAAGACATCGGAAACGGACGGTAAAGGATCTTTGTAAAACGTGGTTATTTTCTGAAATATATAAAGAAATTAACAGGGTAAATGTATGCATGTTGCAGCTAATAATGTCCTAGTTACTTGTAGACAGTGTGAGGTGCTCAAACACTAATCTATAGGGAAAGTGCGAGGTGTTGGAGTAGTTATCTGCAGGGTGAGTGTGAGGTGTTGCAGTTATCTGCGAGGAGAGTGTGAGGTGTTGGTGCAGTTATCTGTTGGGAGATTGAGTGTGATGTGCTGAAACACTAATCCATAGGGAGAGTGTGAGGTGTTGGGGTAGTTATCTTCGGGGAGAGAGTGAGGTTTTGGAGCAGTTATCTGCGGGGAGAGTGTAAGATGTTGGAGCCGTTACATGCAGGGGAGTGTGAGGTCGTGGAGCAGTTATCTGCTGGGAGAGTGTGATATGCTGGAATCCTAATCCATAGTCAGAGTGTGAGGTATTGGAGTAGTTATCTGCGGGAACTGTATGAGGTGTTGGAGCAGTTATCTGCGAGGAGAGTGTCAGATGTTGGAGCCGTTACATGCTGGGAGAGTGAGGTGTTGGAGCAATTATCTGCTGGGAGAGTGTGAGGTGTTGGAACAGTTATATGCTGGGAGTGTGTGAGGTTTTGGACCAGTTATCTGCAAGGAGAGTGTGAGATGTTGGAACCGTTACATGCGGGGAGAGTGTGATGTGTTGGAGCAGTTACATGCTGGGAGAGTGTGAGGTGTTGGAGCAGTTATATGCTGGGAGAGTGTGGGGTGTTGGGAGTACTAATCCACAAGGAGAGTGTGAGGTGTGGCCGACCACTGCTCATCCCCTTATTCATTGGCACCGCTTCATTATTCAACGCGAGCCTTTGATGTGACGGGACTTGGGTCGCCAGGTGCCGGTGGCTGGGGGCGGCGGGTGTTTGACTGCCCCCGGGCCCAGCTCCCGGCCAGACCCCGGCCAGCCCCCGGGAATATATGACCGGGTGGGCGCCCGGGGCGGCGGCGGAGGCAGGCAGTTACAACTAGCCATGACACCCCTACTCCCCAGCTCTCGTCACAACCCCCCCCCCCCCCATCACCACGCACACACCTGGCAGACACACACCAGTAACACACTGGCTCACACACTTGTAGCACATGACTGGGACACACACCCCATCAGACACACCCACACACCCACCATACACATTCACCTAAACATACGCTTTTACTTTAAATTTCAAGGGAATACTGGGATGATCGGCGTTTGGTAACAATAATTTAATTCTATCACATATACAACATGCCACACAGAGAAGAACATGCTACACAGATACGACATAATACATAGATACAACATGCTACACATATACGACATGCTACACAGATACAACTTACTACACAGATACAACTTACTAGACAGATACAACATGCTACACAGATACAACTTACTACACATATACAACATGCCACACATATACAACATGCTACACAGATACAACTTACTAGACAGTTACACCATGCTACACATATACAATATATTACACAGATACAACATACCACACAGATACAACATGCTACACAGAAACAACTTACTACACATATACAACATGCTGCACAGATCCAACATGCTACATATAGAACAACACGCTACACATATACAGTATATTACACAGATACAACATGCGACACATATACAACATGCTACACAGATACAACTTACTACGCATATACAACATGCTGCACAGATACAACATGCTACATAAAGAACAATATGTTACACATATATAATATATTACACATATACAACATGCCACACAGATACAACATGCATGCTACACAGATGAGACATGTTACACAGACAACATACTACACAGGCAACAACATGCTACACATACAACATGCTACACATGCAACAACATGCTACACATACAACAACATGCTACAATACAACAACATGCTACACCGACAACAACATGCAAGACAAACAACAACATGCTACACCGACAACAACATGCTACACATACAACAACATGCTACACAGACAACAACATTCCACACAGACAACAACATGCTACACAGACAACAACATGCAACACAGAAAACAAGACGATACACATCCAACAAAATGCTACACCACCAACAACATGCTACACTGCCAACAACATGCTACAATGCCAACACCAGACTACACAGACAACACCATGCTACACAGACAACAATACGCTACACAGACAACACATGCAACACATACAACAACATGCTACACAGAAAACAGCATGCTACACAACCAACAACATGCTACACTGCCAACAACATGCAACACATACAACAACATGTTTCACAAAAAACAGATTGCTACACAGAACACAACATGCTACACCACCAACAACATACTACACAGACAACAACATGCTACACCACCAACAATATGCTACACTGCCAACAACATGCTACACAAACAACAACATGCTACACAGACAACACCATGCTACACATACAACAACATGCTACACATACAACAACATGCTATACAGACAACAACATGTTACACAGACAACACCATGCTACACATACAACAACATGCTATGCAGACAACAACATGCTACACAGACAACACCATGCTACACAGCCAACAACATGCTAACCCGACAACAACATCCTGCACACAACAACATGTTACACATACAACAACATGCTATGCACAACACCATGCTACACACACAACAACATGCTATGCAGACAACGACATGCTACACAGACAACCACATGCTAAACCCACAACAACATGCTACACACAACAACATGTTACACATACAACATGCTACACACACCAACATGCTAGATAGACAACAACATGCTACACAGACAACAACATGCTACACAGATTAACCACAGCTCAGAGTGCCCAACTTCAGCCTCACGCGCGCCATATGTCTGGGCTCTGTAGCCCGCCACCACTCGGCAATTTGTAAAGAACTTGGAGGTGGCGCCCCCTTGTGTGCAACGCACGAACCCTGAGGCAGACCCGACAAGCACCCACCCCCCCCTCCCCCACCCCGCCCGTCCCTCCCCACTAGCGCCCGGTGTAGGACGTTCAAAACACTACCCTATTCAAAACACTACGGTAGTATTTTGAACGAAGTTCCAAACACTACTGTTAAGTTCCAAACACTACCCCTACGTACGTTCAAAACACTACCCAAGTTCAAAACACTATCATGACACAGCAGTGCCAGTGGGGGTTGTAGTGCCGCAAAATGTAACCTACTGTATTCTGCTCAACCTTACTGCACACTGCACCCCCCTTACTCCATAATGCCCCACCCTACTGCATACTGCCACACCTTAGTGCACCACTTATTAGTATATGCTTATAGTGCTGTGGCATTTAACAACGTATTAGTAGTGTAATGGGGGGGGGGTGATGAAAATGGGAAATATTGCACTTAGAGCGGGACTCGAACCCACATCTCTTTGCATTCCGGGCCACTGTGCTAACCATTACACCACCTAGGCTCCCTGATATCAACACACTACCCATGCCTACCTGTCCATGTGGTTACTTGCCTGAGAGGTCAGGGCAGACTACTACAGTAGTATATACTGATAGCGCTCTGGCATCTGCACCACATATTAGTATATGCTGATGGTGCTGCGGCGCTTAACAACTTACTGCACACTGCATTCTTCCCCACCTTACTGCCTACAACCCCACCCTACTGCCTATTGCACCACCCTATTACATACTGCCCCACCCTACCCTACTGCACACTACCCCATCCTACTACATACTGCCCCATCTACTACATACCACAATTATAACTCTTTTTAGAGTAGTGGTTTGAACTTAAAGGTAGTCTTTTGAACTTAAGGATAGTGTTTTGAGCGTGGCCACAGTAGTGTTTTGAACCTGCCTTCAACTCGGTTGAAAACACTACCAAAGTGGTTTTGAACCTAGGTTGAAAACACTAACGTAGTGGTTTTTTAAAACTTACTACTCCGGCACCTCCACGGCAGACAGCCCACGGCCCACAGTCCACGGCCCACAACCCACGGCCCACCGTCCATGGCCCACAGACCACGGCCCACAGCCCACGGCCCATGGCCCAGACACTAGCGATGCGACACAGGGGAAATATGCAAATTACAAATTGCCACAAGCATCTGGTCAATAATTTGTCATGTTCTACTGTGTTTTATTTACTTTTTATTTTTGTTGTCTGTCTGGGGTGCGAATCCTAGCCGTCGGAGACAATGGCTTCTAAATGCCGCTTTGGTTTCATAGTCATCCCGCGAGGTTCACCACCAGTTGTGTGTAGTGCAGCAGGGTGGTAGAGGTGTAGGTGTGGATGTGTGTGTGGGTGTGTGTGTGGGTGTGTGGGTGATGTGGATATATGTGTGTGTCTGTATGGGTGTGGATATATGGATGTGTGTGGGTGTGTGGGTGATGTGGATATATGTGTGTGTATATGGGTGTGGATATATGGATGTGTGTGGGTGTGTGGGTGTGTGTGGGTGTGTGTGGGTGTGTGATGTGGATATATGGCTGTGTATGTGGGTGTGTGTGGGTGTGTGTATGGGTGTGGATATATGTGTGTGTGATGTGGATATATGGATATGTGTGTGGGTGTGTGTGTATGGGTGTGGATATATGGGTGTCTGTGGGTGTGGGTGGGTGTTGATGGGTGGATGTCTGGGTGTGATGGTGTATGTGGGTGTGATAGTATGGGGGTGTGTGGTGTGTGTGTATGTGTGGGTGTTGATGTACACTTAAACTGTACACACATGTTACTTACGCACATTTAACTGCTAATTTACACACGCTAATTTGCTAATTTAAATACTACCATTTGAACCAGAATCTTTACAGAATCTTTACACCAAATACACACTTTTATTTACACACATTACGTTTATGCTTTACACACATTCCACACATTTATTTACACTCATTATACTTACACGTTACATTCATATTATTTACACACACTACATTGCTACTTTACACACATTACATACTACTTTAAACATATTACATACTACATACACCCATTATATATAATTTACACACATTGCATTGTTACTAACACACTACGCCACCACTTCCACACAGTACACATTATTACGCACCGCTACCTTACACACATTTCACTGCTACTCTACACACATTATACTGATATTTACACACATTGCACACGCTACATTACACACATTGCACTGCTACTTTGCACACATTACACACCTAGCGTGAAATTAAATGCTTACAAAAACAAATTAACCCCACTTTCATAGAATCAGAGTGAGTGAAGCCTAATGGTTTTACTGATGGGTTTTAAACACAAATTAACCTACACTCATGGCAACATAGTAATGAAGTCTAGTGACCTATGAAAACGAATTAACCCTACTTTTATGACATCACAGGAGTCAAGTCCAGTGGATAATAACAATTGTTTAGCCTTGCTTTCATTGACGAGAAGAAGTGAAGCCTGGAACTAGAACTAGAAGCTCTCCAACTGTGCTTGTTAGAACTCCTTAAACTGTTAGTAGAACATACCTTATTGTACCTCTATCAGTGAACGATGGACTGTTATTAGAACGTCGTCATACTCGCTCCCTCACTCACTCATTCACTCACTCACTCACTCACTCACACATTCAATCATTTACTCATCCATTCATTCACACATTAACTTATTCACTCATTCATTCATTCGTCCAACCTCACTCACTCACTCCCTCATTCACTCATTCATTCACTCATTCACTCACCCACACTCTGACTGAGTCACTCAATCACCAACTCAATCAATCAATCACTCCCTCACTCACCCACTCAATCACTCACTCAATCAATACATCACATATCCACTCACTCACCCATCTACCCACGCACCCACGTACCCGCGCACGCACTCACTCATTCACTCACTCACTCATACATTCACTCATTTACTCATCCATTCATTCACACATTAACTTATTCACTCATTCATTCATTCGTCCACCCTCACTCACTCACTCACTCATTCATTCACTCATTCACTCACCCACACTCTGATTGAGTCACTCAATCACCAACTCAATCAATCGATCACTCCCCCACTCACTCACTCACTCACTCAATCAATACATCACATACCCACTCACTCACCCATCTACCCACGCACCCACGCACTCACTCACTCACTCATTCATTCACTCATTCACTCACCCACACTCTGACTCAGTCACTCAATCACCGAGTCAATCAATCAATCACCCACTGACTCAATCAATCAATCAATATCCACTCACTCACCCATCTACCCACGCACCCATTCACTCACTCATTCATTCACTCATTCACACCCTGGCTCACTCACTCATTCACCTACCCACCACTCAATTAATCACTCACTCATCCCATCCATCCACTCACTCAATCAATCAATCACCCACCCACCGACTCAATCACCCACTCATTCACTCCAAAAACGAAGACAACAGCATTAACCCTGACTCAAACACTGATAACTTTGCTATGTATATTCGGAGTGATAAATGTGTCAACAGAATTACAAAGTACCAACAAAAGTTAAAAAGAATAGTCACATGACTATAATGGCGCCAAGTGCTCTCTACTCACCTGGTAGTAGGGCCTCTTGTAGTGTCATTTCTTGGTGCTCGGATCCAAGTTGAGACCGCCAGTCCAGTTGGTTCTTGAAATCCTCCCGATCTTCGGAGTGGATTAATTCTAGCGCGCTTTGGTGAATAATGTCCGACTGAAAAGACAGAAAATAACAACACTATAAAGTATAAGTGACAGCACGTCAAGAAATAAAAATAAAATAATGTTTGATTAGAAACCAATGTTTAATTCATAACAACCAGATCAAACGGGATGACTGAATGAGTTGAGTGTCTGTCTTCCGTTTTGGTAGGTCGTGGGATTCGAGCTCACGGGTTTGAACCCTTGTAGAGTCAAAACAATGACATAACAAGTGATACTTGTCCCTTCCTAGCCAGGCGCTCGGCATTGCTAGGATAGGGCAACAAAGTGGTGGAATGAGGAAGACCAATCATCCGCGATTGAAATTTCCTCTGCTTAATCAACTAATGTACCAACAAAAATGAGAAAGAAATGTTTAATTCATAATAAGGTTCCTAATTGAAGAACCCTTTTGTCAAGTTATGTGTGTGTGTGCCGACGCGAGTGTAAGCGTAGTATTTTGGGGTGTATGTGTGTGTGATGTATTGTATGTGAAGTCTGATGGATGCATGTGTGTATGACTCTGGGTGGTGGTGGATAGTGTGTGTAAGTGTGTCTCTTTGTTTGGTGTGGTGTCTGGAGTGGTGTGTGAATGATGTGTGGGAATGTGAAGTGTGTGTGTGGGTATGTGAAGTGTATGTGGATATGTAGAAGTGTGTGTGGGTATGTGAAATGTGTGTGGGTATGTGGAGTGTGTGGGTATCTGAAGTGTGTGTGTGGGTATGTGAAGTGTGTATGTGGGTATGTGAAGTGTGTGTGGGTATGTAGAAGTGTGTGTGAGTATGTGAAGTGTGTGTGTGAGTATGTGAAGTGTGTATGTGGGTTGGTGAAGAGTGTGTGTATGTGAAGTGTGTGTGGGTATGGGGAGTGTGTGGGTATGTGAAGTGTGTGTGTGTGGGTATCTGAAGTATGTGTAGGTATGTGAAGTGTGTGTGTGGGTATGTGAAGTGTGTGTGGGTATGTAGATGTGTGTGTGAGTATGTGAAGTGTGTGTGAGTATGTGAAGTGTGTATGTGGGTATGTGAAGAGTGTGTGTATGTGAAGTGTGTGTGTATGTGGAGTGTGTGTGGGTATGGGGAGTGTGTGGGTATGTGAAGTGTGTGTGTGGGTATCTGAAGTAGGTGTAGGTATGTGAAGTGTGTGTGGGTATGTGAAGTGTGTGTGGGTATATAGAAGTGTGTGTGAGTATGTGAAGTGTGTGTGAGTATGTGAAGTGTGTATGTAGGTATGTGAAGAGTGTGTGTATGTGAAGTGTGTGTGTATGTGAAGTGTGTATGGGTATGTGAAGTGTGTGTGGGTATATGAAGTGTGTGTGAGTATGTGAAGTGTGTGTGAGTATGTGAAGTGTGTATGTAGGTATGTGAAGAGTGTGTGTATGTGAAGTGTGTGTATGTGAAGTGTGTGTGGGTATGTGAAGTGTGTGTGGGTATATGAAGTGTGTGTGTATCTGAAGTATGTGGAGGTATGTGAAGTATGTGCGTGGGTATGTGAAGTGTGTGTGTGGAGTGTGTTCGGGTATGTGGAGTGTGTGTGGATATGTGAAGTGTGTATGGGTATGTGGAGTGTGTCTGTAGGGTATATATGTGTGTGCATTACGTGTCTATGTGTTCGGGTGTGTGTGGAGTGTGTAAATAGGGTACGTGTGGTATATATCTGGTGTGTGGCGTGTACATCTGTGGGGAGTCTGTATGCGGTGTGTTTATGTAGCTAGGTGGAGTGTGTGTATGTCTGTGGTGTGTGCGTGGATGGGGGTGGTCGGTAATGTGGCTGCTTGTTTGTTTGATTATATAGCAGCAGCGTTGAATTCACAATGAGGTCATTAATGGAATACTTTTTGTATGTGTCTGTGTGCACGATGTGTGGAGGGGTGGGGAGGTGAACTGCAATGTTTATCAGATTGCCATAATGAATAATGCTTACATTAGGCCAAGCAATACCATAAACTGCCTTTTGTTTTGGATAAGTATAAAATAAAATTGTTTATAATGGCTGCTATGATGTTGTGCTATTCATTCACTTAAAAAAAAAGAACCTAAACACACATCAATTAAATCCTATTGCCTCAACAAGGTATGATGTTGTGTTATTTATTCATTTATTTTATGTTATATGGAATTTATTTTAAAGAAGATAAGCACAAATAAATCAAACGCAACTGCCTCGACAAGGTATGATGTGTTATCCATTCATTGAGTTTAGGCTTCATGGATTAAAAAGAAAATATAAAAATTAATTAATTAAATGCTATTGCCTCAACAAGGCAATTATACAGGATGTGTACAACTGTTTCTCTTTGGGTTTCTAGTTGTATGACTAACAGTATATTCCTTTAATACACAAAAGACAATATTAGCTGGTAGGGGGGAGTGTGGGGTGGGTAGGTGGGTGGAAGGGTGAGGGTGTGGGGGGGGGGGGCGGCGCCGCAAGGACGCGCACGCGCACTGACAAGAAACAAACCACAACTTTCTTCTGTCTCCATCTGATGGTAATAGAGCCTATTTTGATTAATTATTTTTCAAATCAACAAGTAATGCATCGATGTGTTACATTCATTCTATATTGCACGCAACACACGCACAACAAAAAAATAAAACTATCCTCTTTTTTGTTGTTGTATTATATATATATTTAGTGTGTGATCGAGTATAATGTGACTGTGTTAGCAATTGGGGTCATGGTATCCGTGGACTGGTTTCATAAAAGGGCAGCACTATAAAGTAACCATGAGTGCACGCTGTCGCAAGTCGGTACCTATCCTGGTTGATATAACCTTGGATGTAGCCAGGATGTTAAACCCAAAACAAACAAGAACAAACATACATCTTGAAACATCTGAATACTAATAATAATATGATATACATACATATATATATACGTATATATATATAGTGTTCAAGTGGAAAAAACCCATAAAGGCCTATCCAAAAATTGAGATAAACATAGGAAATAAAACCATCAAAAAGCTTCTTTTTTTACCTTCGTACTTTTTATTCATTGCTCCATAATCCTGTGATCATAAGAAACGTGGAATTAGTGAGCATTAAAACTATTTTCAGCTAAAATTCTTTGATCTAAACTATATTTTTTTTATTGGCGTTTACGTGGATTTGTGCCTGAACTCTAGATAGTATAGATATATATAAACATATATATATATGAAGATATATATGTATGAAGAGTTCAGGCGCAAAACCACGTAAACGCCAATCCAAAAATGTAGTCGAAATAATATGTTTTTACCTAAAAATAATTTTAATTCTCACTAATTCCACTTTTCATATGATCATATATGGTTATGGAGGAACGAACAAAAAAGTAGGAATACAAAAATTTACTTTTTGTAGGTTTGATTCCAATGTTTATCTCCACTTTTGGATTGGCATTTACATGGTTTTCGCCTGAACTCTTCATATATATATATGTAAGTACGCATTACGAGGAGACCGGAGTGGATGATACAATCTTTATTAACATGGAAGTATATATATAAATATGGACGTAAAATATATATATAGAAAGTATCTGGCTGGGCTGACAATGCCCTACCGATCAAGTAAAAATTAAAATACAGTGAATCGTATAGCAATGTGTACAAAGGCGTAGTGATGCAGCCAGCGTGCGCTCAGTGGTGTATATGTCGCTCAGCAGCGCCGACTAGCGGATTTAGCCGGTAGTCCCCTGCGGCTCCAAAACTCGCCGCGGAGGGGCAGCACCATGCGGTTTCTTACATCGGCATATACGTAGTATATGCTTTGCTATATATATATATATATATATATTTATAATATATATATATATATATATAAGGCAATTGTTTGTTTCTTGATAGTCTACGTTGCCCGACAAATTAACGAGCCCGAGGCGTGAGTCAAGAAGTCAGTATTAGTCTGTCACTTCTTCTCATGTCAACTGAAGACGGTGATTAATCTGCGACCAATTTACCCCTCCCCCCCCACTCCCCCATCTGGGGCTATGCGGGAGCTAACACTTACAAGCCTTAATTGTGGCCAGGGCTGTCACTGACTGGGTGCTGGAGGGGTTGGTGACGGCGATGAGAGCCACCATGTGCTACCATGGAGGATGCGGGCAGCAATAGAACTAAAGCCAGACAGGCATGCATGTTGGGGACATGATTACCAATGAGATCATTAAATAAAAAAACTTTAAAAATGAAAAAGAATATATAAAAAAATGAAGGGAAAAAAAAATCTGTGCAGGAGATGTGCTTTAAAAAAAAAAATCAAACAGAGCGTCTATGTATTCTTTCTCAAGAATATAGAGAAGTGAGTGATTGTGGTTTAATGTGCTAGCAGCACCTGAGGTTATAATTGGGTATGTGAGATAGTTTGTGACAAAATTACCAATGAGATCCGCAAAAATAACATATGGTTCAGCAGTAACAAGTTCTATTAAATTGACACAGCATGCCCATCTATGGTGCATTATTTTGGCCTGTTTGCTTGTTTAACATGGTGCGATACATATTTAATAAGTGCGCCAGTATAAGTTAGATATGCATATGATCAAACCTAGCTAAGCGTTTTGCTTAATGAAATTGTATGCTTATATCTGACTATGCAACTATAAGAGCACTCACTGAAAGTGAGCGCAGCGGAGAAATGTGAGTCACTGTACACTGTACACTATGCGATGCTTTGCTTTGAACACAATGTTAATCGAGCATCGGGAACAGTTCCAAATCCAGCTCTCGTGCACCTGCGTGATTGGCAGCTTGTCAGGTTCTTCCCTCCCCTTCCACCCCTCCCCTTCTCTCTCCATCCCCCACCGCTCCCCTTCACACCCATTCCCCCCCTCCCCTCCACCCCATCCGTCTCCACGTTTGCCCATCCCTCCTCACCCCTCCCCACCCCTACTCTCCCCACTCCACCCCTCCCCACCGCTCCCCTTCCCTTCCATGCCATTCCCCCATTCCCACTCCTCCCCACCCCTCTCCTCCATATCCCTCTCTATCTTTTCTCACCCCTTCCCACCCCTCCCAACCCATCCCCACCCATCCGCATCCTCCCCACCCATCCTCACTCCTCTCCTCCCCCTCCTCACCCATCCCCACCCATCCCTATTACTCTCCTTCCAAGTCCTCCCCACCCATCCCCACCAATCCTCACCCTCCCCACCCATCCCCACTCCTCTTCTCCCCCTCCTCACGCATCCCCACCCATGCCCACTCCTCTCCTTCCCAACCCTCCCCACCGATCCACCCTATCCCAACCCATCCTCACCCTCCCCACCCCATCCTCACCCATACCCACCCATCCCCACTCCTCTCCATCGCCACCCCCTCCCCACCCATCCCGACCCATCTCCAGTCCTCCCCACTCCTCTCCTCCCTCCCCACCCTCAACCATACCCACCCATCTCCACTCCTTCCTCCCCACCCCTCCCCACCCCTCCCATCCCCTCCCCACCCCTCCCCTCCCCACCCCCTCCCCCCACCCCTCCCCACCTCATGTCTGAGGCATGATATCTGTGCCTCATTGTCACTATTGACTCCTCCATCAACCAATAATGTACACGGACGGAAGGTTGGTTGGTTGTTGGAGTTTTCCCTCCTGGCAACATTTAAGATCACATCAGGACATTTACCAACTTGTGTCAGTGCACACTCATGGTGAGTTTATAGTGCTGACCCACTAGTAAATCCAGCTCTAGTACCATGACCCAATAGCCCGCTCAGTCACATTATCCTGACACTGAGCTAACCAGTCCTTGTCCTATTCTATTAATGCTGAGTGCCAGGCTAGGAAGCGACAAGTATCAATTTCTTTTTATCTCATTGGTTTGATTCGACTCATAACTAAAAGGAGGAAAGTTGCACACAGTTTATTTTATTTCCGTTATTTCGTACATTAAATCTGACCATGAATATGAAAAGAATAAGGACACAAATAAGTAGGAAGTTTTGTTATTGATGTTTTAAAATCCCACCCCATGCTGACCAGTTTTCAGTAGAGTGACCCATATATATATATATATGCATAGACATATGTGATGTATAAGCATTATGCGAGTATAAAGCCTTGGAAGGGAGTTATTATTATTATTCTATTTGTTACTGCTATTCGTTGTATCATTCGGTGCGGAGTACCCCCTCCCACGTGACCACTGGCACCACCACTGCCAGCTTCCCTAACTACAGACGCTTAGCAATGTCATTTGCGCCCGGGAATATATGAGACTCTCTCTTCAGTTGCGAAGCAATATGGGACAAAACTTTGTCCATTGTAACGGTCAACATAGTATCTACTTATGCATTTGCTCAGGATAAACTGATTTGTTTTTTACATGGTATTTCATAATCCCAATAGAATACATATTGATTTGAAGCCAATGTCCTTGTGTTTTCAGTGTAACCTTTTCTGTGCTGTTTTGTGTCAATCGTTACAATGGACAAACAAACTAAGAGTTGTCACCTTTTGAGACAGGCTCATATATCTTTGTTTATAATGTATAGCTATTAAAATTTGGGTTCACACCAATCATGGTGCAACGTCAATATCATGGATTGCAATCTGTACATCAACTCCATGTTAACTCCTTACATGACAATTGTACCACCAATGTGCAGTGGACGCTCGGCTTTGATGAGTTCAGTCCCTACACATAGTGGCACAGAAGGGTGGGGGCGATAGTGGGTGGATTGTGGGGGGGGGGGAGTGTGGGTGGAGTGGGGTTGAGAGGGTACTGGTGTAGGGGGTGCAGTAATGACTGAGCGTGGAGGGGTTATTGATTATAGTGTGTGTGTGTATGTGGGGGGAGGGGTGATGGTGGTGGAGTATTGGTGGCAGTGAGTGAGTGAGTGGGTGTGTGGGTGTGGTGGGTTGGAGGTGGGGCGGGGAGGGGTGTAAGGGAGTGGGGCAGCACAGTGGATTCCCTCCCTGCCCTCCCTCATTGTTCACAGATCCTCCACCGCCTGACAAATTCACGGGGCGCCACACAAAGGCAGCCCGGGCGGCGCTGGCAGGGGGCCCGCCCCACCCAGCCCAGCCCAGCCCCGCCCCGCCCCGCCCCTCCGCCAGCCCCGCCCCTCACCCCGCCCCCACCGCCCCGCCCCGCCCCGCCCCGCCCCCGCCCCGCCCCGCCCCCGCCCCGCCCCGCCCCGCCCCGCCCCGCCCCGCCCCGCCCCGCCCCGCCCCGCCCCGCCCGCCACGCCCCGCCCCGCCCAGCCCCGCCCCGCGACGCGCCGCCAAGTAGAACACAGTGGGCGCCGACCAGGCCCGTTACCACCACCCACTAATTGCGTTCTCATAGAGCTAAGCCTCCCGCCGCCCGCCACCCGCCGCCCGCCGCCCCCGCCGCCCCGCCCGCCGCCGCTGCCCGCCGCCCGCCGCCCGCCCCGCTGCCCGCCGCCCGCCGCCCGCCGCCCGCCGCCGCCGCCCGCCGCCCGCCGCCCTCCGCCCGCCGCCGCCGCCCGCCGTCCTCCGCCCGCCGCCCACCTCCCATCAGCTGCCGCCCCGTCCCCGCTGCCAGACCGTGCCACTACCGCCACCTGTGGAGTGGAACGGGCATTAGCGCAGCCAGCCGAGCAGGCTGGGAATGAATGGAGTCTCCTCCTGCAGGCAGGGGGCACTCCGCTCGGCACCGCCTCGCGCCGGGCCCGTGGTGTGTCGCTGACTGTCACATCACCCCCGCACCCAGCTCCCACCACTACCACCATGCCCCAACCATCCCACCCACATACACAGACACACACATTAGGCATACGCATGCACACATGGCTCGAACACATCCACGCGCGAGTAATCTGCGGGCACCCCCCCCCCCCCCCCCACCACCCCCCAACACCCCCCACACCCCCACACTCACCCACACACTCACACTCACCCACTCACCCACACACTCACCACATCCACCACACCCACCCACCCACCCACCCACCACACCCACCACACTCACCCACCCACACACCCACCACACTCACCCACCCACCCCAAACCCCCACCACCACACCCACCACACCCACCACACCCCCACACCCACCACACCCACCACACACCACCACACCCACCACACCCACACACCCACCACACCCACCACACCCACCACATCCACCCACCCACCCCACCCCACCGCACCCACCACACTCACCCACCCACACACCCACCACACTCACCCACCCACACCCCCAGACCACACCACACCCACCACACCCACACACACACCCATGCCCCCCCCCCCCCCCACCAATCGCCCCTCACCGACACACCCTGCGGGGACAGGCTTAACTCATTAAACCCGACACTATTAATAATAACATAACTAATCAGACTAATCCGCAGCGAGCTAAATCGAGGCTGATTAACTATTGAAAGGCACTCCCCCCTCCCAATCCTTTCCCACCTCCACCCCCAACCCACCCTCACCCAACCCCAACCCACCCACTCATCACTCCCAATCCCGTTACCCCCACGCCAGAGAAGCAGGTTAATTACAGTATTATTTACAATGCCGGTATACCTTCAGAAAAAAATATTAAATATCGAGAACGGGGCCGACACTGGGCGAGCTGTGTCTGCCTCTGGAGCTGCTTAATGCTTCTCCAGAAGCCACGGGTGGTAGCTATGTTATTTTACCACCACTCGGTCTCAGCACCACTACCAGTGCGAGGACTCCTACTAGCATCAACACGACCAGACGGGATGGCCGAATGAGTTGAGCGTCCGTCTCCTGTTTTGGAAGATCCGGGGCTTCGAACTTTCGTTGGTTCGAACCCTTGTCGAGTCAAACCAATGACTTAACAATTGATACTTGTCGCTTCCTAGTCAGGCGCTCTGCATTATTACGATAGGGCAAGGACTGGTTAGCTCAGTGCCAGGATAATGTGACTGAGTGGGATATCGGGTCATGTTACCGGCAGCCTGATTTCCCAGTGGGGCAGCACTATAGTCACCATGAGTGTGCACTGTCGCAAGTCGGTACCCGTCCTGATATGACCTTAGATGTTGCTAGGACCTAAAACAACAACAAACAAACAAAGCATCAGCACCTTTACTACCACCATCACCAGCACTAATACTATCACCACCGGTCCCGTTACCACCACCCACTAATTGGGTTCTCCTATGAGGACAAACACGAATACCACCACCACCACTAGCTCTACCACTACCATCACTACCACCACTAGTACTACCACTACCACTATAACGACCAGAACATCCCACTGCCATCACTACCACTATCACTACCACCACAACCACCACAACTATCACTACCATCACTACCATCACTACCACCACCACTAGCTCTACCACTACCATCACTACCACCACCACCACTACCACTACCACTATAACGACCAGAACATCCCACTACCACCACTACCACTATCACTACCATCACTACCACCACCACTAGCTCTACCACTACCAGCACTACCACCACCACCAGTACTACCACTACCTCTATAACGACCAGAACATCCCACTACGACCACTACCACTATCACTACCACCACAACCACCACCACTATCACTACCACTACCGCAACTACCAACACTGCCACTACCACTACCAGCACCAGCAGTACCGGTACCGCCACTACCAGTACCATCACTACCGTCACCACTCCCTCTACCGCTAGCATCACCACCACTAGCATCACCACACACTAGTATCCCTACTACTAGTACCACCACTACCACTACCACGACTACCACTATCAGCACTGCTACTATCAGAACAACCATCAGTACCAAAATCACCACCACCATCACTACCAACACTGCCATCACTATTACCACAACTATCACCACCAGCATCAACACCACCACAACCTTCCCCACCACCACCACCAGCACCACCAGCACCACTAGCACCACCAGCACCACTAGCAGGACGAGGAGTCTATTGGTCTTGCATATTATTTGACATATTCCGTATAGACTGGTCGAGACAACCCTCAGGGTGATCCCAAATAGACCCTTCATTTATTCATCATTACAAGTAAATCTTTGGCCAGAACCCAGATGAGCAACTCAAGGCGGCATTTGCCTACATGTGTGCAAATCTGATGACCCCCAGACCGCTCAACCTTACTGACCTAGACAGCACTTCCAATCACACTATTCAGAGCTTTACAAGGATATCACAGGGTGACTTATTCTTGGTTGTGCATCAGCGGCGATGATGACAACAGCTCATCATTTGTGTTTAACTGAACTTGTCAATGACTAATGCTAGGTACACACCTACCGTTTACGATGCGATTCGCGCATATGACCTCGTTAGTCGGTAGGTGGGTGCGGTGCCATAACACACCAGACGTCCGCCATTTGCGATTACAACTCAGTTTTAGGCCTTAAAACTGAAATCGCAAGCAATTCGAAAAACGAATCGGGACGATTGCAAATCGGGAGGTGCGTGCGGTCGGTCGTATCTTAAACGGTATATGCGTGCTAGCCGCCGACCGTTCGCGTCTGAGTTTTAACGATCAACGAATCGCCGGGCCGGAAAAAGGACACGTGACAGTGTCTTAACCAAAATATTCTAATCGGCGGCTATATATTAATATTTTCTAATCGACGAATGTAAACTAAACAAATACGTAGCAGGCGCAAGGAAATTCCGCCGGTTCGGCGGCTACATATTAGACCCAAATCTATTCAACGGCGGTGATATTAATCTTTTCTAATCGACGAATGTAAACTAAACAAGTACGTAGCAGACGCAAGGAAATTCCGCCGGTTCGGCGGCTACATATTAGACCCAAATCTATTCAACGGCGGCGATATTAATGTTTTCTAATCGACAAATGTAAACTAAACAAGTATGTAGCAGGCGCAAGGAAATTCCGCCGCCGGCGATATTAATGTTTTCTAATCGACGAATGTAAACAAAACAAATAGCATTGCTACAGGAAACTGCTAGATGGTGCTGATGGCGACGTAGTTCGCGCAAAACCCACCAGGTGCGTGCAGTGCAGTCGCGAATCGGCGCAAGGAAAATGCTAGATGGCGCTGATGGCGAGGTAGTTCGCGCAAAAACCCACCAGGAGCGTGGATCGCAGCCGCGAATCGGACGGTATATGTGCGCGTCCAGTCGGTATATGTGCACATCCCTTATCTTCGGTTTTAATCGCGATCGGGTCGCGATCGGGTCGCATCGGGCGCAAAGTTTTAGTCCGCGAGTCGTAAATGGTAGGTGTGTACCTAGCATAATATTGATAAGTCCAATTCGTACTCGGAATGTGCGGTGACATGTTAGACATGTGTGTGTAGCTGCAGTGGGAGAGTCTGATGGGTGAAGGATATAATCTTTTTTCTCTTTAGACACCCTTGTTTATCTCTAGATAGCATATTAAGAATGTAGTTTATTCAGTGAATAATACCTTATGTCAGCTCCAAAGCGCTGGTCTTCCGGCCATTCAGTAAAATTTGTTGGTACATAAATGAAACTATCAGTTGCAATAATAACCACATGAAAATCCTGTTCGATAATAAAAGTATCATACATAATATAAATGAAGTATTAGTTGTAATAATAACTGTATACAATTCCAGTTTAATAAAAGTACTGTAACTAAATCACAAATAACACACGCATAATACATTATACAAAACAATCTATATTAAAACACCGTCCTGATATGACCTTAGATGTTGCTGGGACGTAAAACAACAACAAACAAACATTAAAACACATTTTTTTAAATCAAAAGAAGGTTGAGAAGATACAAATTAAAAAGAATATATATGTAGAAGCTATATAACATATAACATATATTTGATTTAAAACTATCAAGAAAAATGCAGGCACTGTGGTGTTGTCGCGATTAGACGGGTCTATTGGCACGGGGCCAATGAAGCAATTCATGGCGGGGGGCACGTGTCCAAGCCCTTTCCGTTTTAATTAGACAAAGACCAGGTGGTAATTAAAAAGATGACGGGTGTTAATAATACATGGCGATGTAGGGGTACTCTGGGGAGTATTGGTTTAGGCAGTCCTGCAGCGTCTGGGAAGGGGTGGGAGGGAGGGTGGGAGGGCGGGTGTTGAGGAGGGTGGGAGGGGGTTTTCAGGGAGGGTGGGAGTTTATTGATGTATAGACTTTATACACCTGGAGTTCTACTGTATACAGCGTGACCACATTACACAGGCTAGGCACCACCCTCCTCCTGCTCCTCCTCCTGCCCCTATTAGCCCTTTTGTACTCGACCGGCCGCGGTGGCCTAATCGGTAGAGCGCGAGTCTTGCGTGCGGAAGGTCTGGAGTTCAGTTCCCGGTCGAGTCAAACCAATGACTTATAAAATTGATACTTGTCGCTTCCTAGCCTGGCGCCAGGCATTAATAGGATAGGACAACGACTGCTTAGCTCAGTGTGAGGATAATGTGACTGAGTCGGATATCAGATCATGGTGCCAGCAGTCTGATTTCCCTGTGGGGCAGCACTGTAAAGTCACCATGAGTGTGCACTGTCACAATCTGGTACCCATCCTGATATGACCTTAGATGTTGCCAGGACGTAACACTCCAACAACCAACCAACCCTTTTGTACTCCACGGTGCCAAAACATTAGATCGATTCGGTGGTACACACTGGTGCATTAGGTCATGGATACTGCAGAGGAAGAATGTTCTCCTGTAGGCTGTGTGCAGCTGCAGTCGGAATGTCTGGTGGGTGAAGGAGACAACATTTCCTCTGCTGACACTTTTGCTTAGCTTGAGAGACACGATCAGTTTCAAACTGTCCAGTGTCTTTACGAATAGAAATGTTTCTACAGGTTGGTCTTTTGTGGCGGTTGCCTTTAACTGGCTGTATTTTTTGTTTGTTTTTGGGGAGCTTTCAGTCGCGTTGGCGCGCTGAAGGCTGCAAATCTGCAGCACTGCATGGGTACCGCTGAAAGCGGTCCCATGTGCTCGGGAGTTGGCTTCTGGTGGGTAGTGGTCAGAGAGAGGAAGTAAAAAGGCAGCCTAAGCGCCCAACCACAGTCCTCTGAGAGGGCGACGGGCGGCTGTGTAGTTGGTGTAGTTCTACACCCAAGAAAGACCCTAGACCATACCAGGATGAGCACCGACTTGTGACAGCGCACACTCTTGGTCATTACTGGCTTCTAATATAGAGAACACTGAGGAATGTGGTTTGTGTTGTGGTCCCTTCTTAGTAGTTGGCGAGCAGCTCAGTGAGTAGTATATGACCTCGGAAATTTAAAGCAGGGTCATGTACTTCTAGTTGCCTCTGGAAGGCGCGTATGCAATGTGCGCCGTTGCTACCTTAAAGCTGCATAGTCCGATCAAATATCAAATTTTCAAAACCAAACCAATTATCTAGATTTGATTTTACATATCTAACTTAGATACTGATTCACTTATTAAGCATTTGTTTCTGCATAGAAGGCAATACTGAGTCAATTTAACATATCCTGTTACTGTAGAAGTCTATGGTGTCAGAGTTTTGGCAAGCTTGCCAAGACTAATTTTCCATGTTTGCACTCAAAATATCTCAAAAGTTTACCATTTAAAATAAAAGTAACTTTGAACTAATGTAAAGTATATGTACTAATGATGGATCTAATATATTTATCTCAGAATAAATACAGAAATTCAAAACCATCTGACTATGCAGCTTTAAGGCTGAGTGTGATCTGATTGCTAAATGAGGTCGATACATTTTCTAAATCATTTTATAACTCCGAACAAATTCCAGTGCGTGAGTGACAGTATTTTGCGCCACTGGTAGGGATCGTGGTGGTGGCGCCACATGGCCGAACTGTGAAAAGGGGTCACCCATAAAGTAGTACACAACATATGGGTGATCACATACGGAACATTCCCTTTTGCACCTTTATACTCGCATAATTCTTAAATATCATATATATTATATTTATAAATACCAATAAGACAATGATTTTAATAATGCATGAAAGTTAGACAAGAGTGACCATTGGGGTGAGTTGGTCAAGCGTCAGAGTCGGCGGGATGCAGAGAATGACCGCCTAGCAGGGTACCAGTATCTAGTTAGTTTAGTATGTGACGATTGGTGTCAGAAGGACACAGACCAGAAACATTAGGAAGCATTCTTAATTTAAATGCGCATAATGAATTTATAGTATGTTCTGTATAACTTCTATAAGCATTATACGAGTATAATTATCCATGAACTGATTATCCTCTAAATGGTGCCTCGGGTTACACCATGTCTGGACACTCAGGCGGAGTGGACAGGCTCCCCTCCTTGCCTGGTGCTGCCACCTGGCCTATTCAGTTGTCACGATTCAGCCTCTTGCCTGTACCACTCGCTTAACAAATTATTATATTTATAAATAGTATCTATATATATACACATAGATGGAGGGGTGGGCGGAGTGATACCAAATTTCTGATTTGAATGTACAATGGCCTGAAGCTGAAGGCTGAGGCCTATTTCTAACTAATCACTGCTCCTCCTGCACCAGGAGTATTATCATACACCTACACGTGATTTGAGAATTATGCCTTTCGGTAATACTTTGCCTGAACTACAACGCTATAGCCTTATAGTGATGCATACATAAATGCCGAACAAACAACACTAGTCTTCCCAGAACAAGACGCCTCCCCTCCCCACCACCAACTCCCACCTACAGACACACACCCTTCCGCGCCAGGAAATATCTCAGCTGAGCATCATTCAAATTGACTGACAATCCATTCACCAGTCACTAATGTACCGAGTGAACCTCATCCTCCACCTCCCCGCCCCTCCCCCCCACACAAACCCCCACACACACACACACAATCAGCATCGCGTCTTCAACCCGGCCTTAAACTCACGGTAAATATCGAAGTCAGCTTTAATCAAATGGAGTTTCGTTTTCAATTAAATTTCACCTTTTTCTTTAAAAACGTCCTCTCCCCCCCATACCTCACCCCACCCCTATCTTCACCACCACACACCACTCTTGGCTTATACTTGTCATTTCTATCAGCTTCCACTGCTGACAAAACATCAAAATGGCGCCGGCTTTGATCCGTGTTGTTTTTCCCCACCCTCCTCTTCCCACGGCTGGTGCCTCGGAATATTACCAATTAGAAGTCATTAGGGCTCGGCCGGGACTTCTCTCCTCCAGTGCGGCAGGCAGGGTGCTGGCTGAAACCCCTAGCCCCCACCTCACCCCACATTCGCCCCACCTACCCGCACCTCCACAACCCCACGCTACCCCACCTCTCTTCCTCAAGTCACTCTTCAAGCTGACACCCCCTCCCTTTCCTGCCCATCCCTCTCCTCCTCATAGCTTCCATCAACTCCCCTCCTGTCTCCTCCCCTCCCCCCCCCCCCGTCCCCTGCCACAACCCATCCCGCCCTCTCCCCCCGTCCTCTCTCCTCCTCTCCCCTTCCATCCAGTTCCCTCCGCCTCCCTTCTATTCCCTTTCATCCCTCTCCTTTCCCTTCCCCTCCCCTCCCATCCCATCCAGTTTTCTCCTCTCCCCTCCATTCCCATCCCCACATTTCATACCTCCCTCCCTTCCCTTGCCTTTCCCCACCTCTCTTCTCCTCCCTCCCTCTCTTCCCTGCCCTCTGTCTGCCCCTCCCTCTCTCTTCCCCTTTCCCCTCTCCTCCCCTCCCCTTTCCTTCCCCACCTCCCGGTCTTCCCTCCCCTTCCTACTCCCCGTCCCTACCTTCCCTCCCCAACCCCCACCACCACCACCACCATCATACCCTCTTCGTCTTCCTCACCTCACTCTTCAAGTGCGACAGGCAGGATATCGGCTGACCCCTCCCTCCCCCTTCCCCCCTTCCTCCCCTTCCTCCCCCCTTCCTCCCACCTACCTCCCCTTCCTCCCCCCTCCGTCCACCCACGCCCACCCCTACCATCATCCACACCCCTTCTCTCCCTCATCTCACTCTTCCTTCTCCCGGCAGAAGCCTCCAGGCCTAGCACAAGAAATAACCGGCCGATTGAAAGTGTCTTTTTCTTCTTTTGTTTGTTTTGTTTTTATCAAAGTAGATGTATTAGATGGTCGCATGGAACAATCTAATATAAGGTTATATTTTATGGGACCTCCTCGCGTCTACAATAACAGTCAAATACATTAATAATGTTTCCTACGAAATTAATGAGTGCAGTGAGGCTGGGAGGCAGATACCTTAGCATGAACAAGAATTATTCTCTTTAGAGCTTTTATAAAAATGGGTATCAATTCTGGTAGTATTATTATTATTTGCCGCTTCCAATAAAAAACCCGTATCATTATTTATTTGAGCTAATATCACTGGCATTTTGCTCAAATATGATAAATTACACAATATATATTATAAATTATGGATCAGAAAATACACTAAAATAAAATACATGCTGAAAAAATCCTCCGGTCCGACTGACACTGGTCAACATCCGGGGGAGGTGAGGTGGGCGAGATGGCGCCACTGGTACAGTGTTGTATCTTACGGAGGATAACAATAATAATAATAATAATAAGTAATATTACCTTGCGAATCTTTATACTCGCATAATACGTTATACATCACATATTAAACAGCAATATTGTCTTGCTAGGAACATGCATATGGAATTTAATATTTAATTTAGATCACCAGTTTTTTATTGCCGATAAAATCAATAAATGAATACATGAATAAATGAACAATAACTAAGAAATGAATCCCTTCAGTGTATTGACAATTAGCAACGCGATTCCCTTGCTGTGTTGTACTGCACGACACATACATAGAATAAATAGCATGATCTGATGAAGCACAGAACTCAGAAGCGAGTGAGTTTCCAAAAAATCTTTCGAATTGAGGTAGGGCGGGAGGGAGAGGAGGAAGTTTAATGCTCAAAACGAAACTTGCCCACTGAACACCCCACATCTCAATTAGCAGTGAAAGCTATCGCCATAACAACCGATTACAGAGTGATTTATTGGCTGCCCGCCGGTACCGCCGCCGTCGCTACCGGACAAGGGGCGAGGGGAAGCCGGTACCCGACGCCCCCACAGCGCAGCTTTTATCCGGGGGGCTTGTGACGGGGTTCCCGGTGGCCACGTGCCGGGGCGGGGGTTGTGGCCGTCACCCCCCGGCCACACACCGGCCACACCCCGGCCGGCGGGCCTCCCCCTCCATCCCGAGACAATACTGCGGCGCCCCACTGCCCAAGGCGGCACCGCTCCGCTGGCTTTCCACTCAATTGGCTGCAATCACACTGCAGGCGCTGCTTCTCCATCGGGTCGTTGAAACCCCCCCCCCCCCCACGCCCACCCCCTCTAGACCCCCCTCCCCACTCCCCACACCCAACCCCACCCCGCCTCCTACCTCCTCCCCAATATCCCCCCCACCCATTCCCAAATTCACTACAGTACTGGGGCCATATGCAGGAGTCAGTGTTAGCGGGGTTTGGTGTTAGAGCCTGTTACCGTTTAGCTATCACCGAAGTTGGGACCTGTGTCAAGTCGTAGGCAGGAGCGCGTAACACTTTCATTATAGCTAAACGTGAAGTTATTTATAGATTTGGGAAATCCCTCTGCGTTTGTAGCCATATAATCGATGAACGTATAGTAAACAAAACCGCCGCCGCCGCCAGTATGGAAAGCGACGACGATGCGGCGGCGGTGGCGATTTGTTTACTTTACGTTCGTCGATTCGATTTGACAATATTAATAACGCCGCCAATGTGGCAGCAGCGTTAATATTGCTTCGGATTTAGGGTTAATTTAATGAAATTTCACTTATTGCGTATGTAATTCTGTTAAATATGATGCCATTGAATAGATTTGGGCCTAATCGATACCTAACACCAACCTTAAACAACATATGTTTCTGGTTTAGCTTAACCTAGTTTAAACTTGTGGTGTTAGGCCTATCACTGACTCATGCATACCGACTTTTTGGCGCTAAACCAGAAATCCCATCTAAAGGCGTTTTGTCTCGGTATCACCGACTCCTGCATATGGCCCCAGTTCTCTCCACTCATACACACACGCACACTAAAACCATTTAAATTTCTATTCTGTGTGAGCGATGCTCGTGGTTATTCTGGTGGTTCTGGTGGTTCTAGTGGTTCTGGTGGTTCTAGTGGTTCTGATCGTTCCAGTGGTTCTAGTGGTTCTGCTGGTTTTAGTGGTTAACCCTCTCCTCTTCATACCCCACCAGTACCGGCACTGCTGCTTGTAATTCTAGTGATGGTTCTAGTGGTTCTGGTGGTTCTAGTGGTTCTAGTGGTTCTAGCGGTTCTGGTTGTTCTGCTGGTAGTTATTCTAGTGATGGTTCTAGTGGTTCTGCTGTTATTGCTGGTACTGTTAGTACTGCTGGTTCTGCTGTTATTACTGGTACTGCTAGTACTGCTGGGTCTGCTGGTCCTGCTGGTCCTGCTGGTCCTGCTGGTCCTGCTGGTCCTGCTGGTCCTGCTGGTCCTGCTGGTCCTGCTGGTCCTGCAGGTCCTGCTGGTCCTGCTGGTCCTGCTGGTCCTGCTGGTCCTGCTGGTCCTGCTGGTCCTGCTGGTCCTGCTGGTCCTGCTGGTCCTGCTGGTCCTGCTGGTCCTGCTGGTCCTGCTGGTCCTGCTGGTCCCGCTGGTCCTGCTGGTCCTGCTGGTCCTGCTGATACTGCTGGTACTGTTGGTACTGCTGGTGCTGCTGGTGCTGCTAGTACTGCTAGTACTGTTGGTTCTGCTGGTTCTGCTGGTACTGCTGGCACTGCTGGGTCTGCTGGTCCTGCTGGTCCTGCTGGTCCTGCTGGAACCGCTAGTCCTGCTGGTCCTGCTGGTCCTGCTGGTCCTGCTGGTCATGCTGGTCCTTCTGGTACTGCTGGTATTGCTGGTCCTGCTGGTGCTGCTGGTGCTGCTGGTGCTGCTGGTGCTGCTGGTGCTGCTGGTGCTGCTGGTCCTGCTGGTCCTGCTGGTCCTGCTGGTCCTGCTGGTACTGCTGGTACTGCTGGGTCTGCTGCTACTGGTGGTACTGCTGGTCTTGCTGGTTCTGCTGGTATTGCTGGTACTGCAAGTACTGCTGGTTCTGCTGGTATTGCTGGTACTGCAAGTACTGCTGGTACTGCAAGTACTGCTGGTACTGCTGGCACTGCTGGTACTGCTGGTCCTGCTGGTTATGGTAGTACTTTACACTACACAAACCCTTCTCTTCTTTCTGTCCCACAACTGGCAGCGCTGCTGGTGCTAGTTCTGGTGCAGGTTGTTGGTTTTGATTGCTGGTGCTGATTGCTGGCGACCAGTGCTGGTGGCTATTGCTGGTTCTAATGCTTCTGGTTACCTGGGGATTGGGGTAGGGTGGTGGTAGTGAAAATCGGGATGGTTGCACTATACACATCACTCCCGTTTCTCCTAGGCCACCAGTGCTAGAGCTGCTGGTGGTAGTTCTAGTGCAGGTGCTGTTGCTGATTGCTGATTGATGTTGGTGATTGCTGATTGCTGGTGGTGATAGCTGGTGGCGACTACTGGTTCTGGTGCTTTTAGTTGCCAGGTTGCACTGTATACAACCCCCTCCCCTCCCCTCCCCTCCCCCCCCCTCCGCTCCCCTTCCCTCCCCTCCGCTCCCCTCCCTCCCCTCCCTCCCCTACCTCCTGCAACACCAGTGCCAAACCTGGCCAGCCAACGCTGCCTACCGACTCCTTCGGGGAACAATTTACTAAATTAAAATTCATTTCATCAAGGCTCTATCAATGTTCAGCATGCTTGTTGCCTGTCAGTGGCGTGATGGATGGATGGGTGGTTAGGGAGGGTGTGGGTGTGGGTGTGGTGTGGGTGTGGGTCCGGTGTGGGTGTGGGTGTGGGTGTGGGTGTGGGAGTGTGGGTGTGTGGCGCCCCCTGGCACTCGCCTGATGAACCGGCAGCCCAGTAACCAGCAGCCAGATTGGTGGTGCCACCAGCTACCCCCCCCCCAAACTCCCCTCACCCCAACCCACCTCACCCTCACCCATCTCCCACCCCCTACCGGGCAAACTGCGCGCTGATACCTGAATGTTATCAGCGTGCACAGACTGCGCCCGCCAATCAGCAGCCACCGATCGGGCCCCCTACCTACTAACTGTTCACCGATCATCGCCTCGAAATTAAAAACAGTAAGTATGTTTGCTGATGTGTTTGGCGGTAACATTTATTTAACACTGGCATTCTACTACCTTTGAGTTTGAGTCATACTGCACATATACATATATATAAATATAAATATATATATATATATGTATACACTCCTCCGATGCGACTGACACTTGTCAACATCCGGTGGGGGTGAGGAGGGCCGCATGTGGCACCACAGGTAGAGTGAAGAGTCTTACACTTACAGGGTATAACAATACGATACTAATTCCCTTCCATACTTTTATACTTGCATAATGCATTATTCGCCAAATCTCTGCCTATGCAAAATAATTCTGATCCTCACAAACCTGCTTATTCAATGCAACATACGGTAAACACAGTCACCGACTTTATTTTCAATCTTCGCACAGTTAAGGGGTGGTGGACAGTTGGAGTTTTATTAATTAATTTAGTTGAAAATGGTCAGTGGATTGTTAGTGAAGACATACAAATTGGCTTACTCAATGTAAAATACGGTAAACTCAGCCCCCAACTATATTTTCACGCACCATAGTATGCACAGTTAAGACGCGGGAGAGGGGCAAGTTGGACTTTTTTTTTATTAATTACTTTGGTTGAAAATGGTCAGTGGATTGTTACTGAAGACATACAAACTGGCTTATTCAATGCAAAATACGCTAAACTCAGCCCCCAACTTTATTTTCATGCACCACACTTTGCACACTTAGGGGGCTGGAGAGGCGCAAGTTGGAATTTTTGATTAATTACTTTGGTTGAAAATGATTAGTGGATTGTTTGTGAAGACATACAAACCGGCTTATACAATGCAACTTTAATTAATTATTTTTGGTTGAAAATGGTCAGTGAAATGGTAGTGAAGACATACCCCAGAGCGCAATCAACGCTGCCCACGTGGCTTAGGCCCGATATCAGCGCGCCACTGTCACTTGATATTAACCGTGAAACTGCCAGCTTGTTCAGTCACCGTTAGGGTAGTGACCCTCGGTGGCGCCTCCCAGCGGGGGGCCCATTAATTAGTGCCCACTTGTAACACACTCGCCTCCGCAAATGAACAGACAGACAGACAGACAGACAAGAAGAGGATGCACCCGCCCTACACACAAATGAGTGGACAGGCGGGGGTTGTGTGTGCCCTGAGCAAATATCCAAAAACCATTCAATGTGAGTTCTGTTATATATATATGTAGTAGTCTGCGCTGACCTCTCAGGCAAGTAACCACATAGACAGGTAGGCGTGGGTCATCATCATCATGCTGTCGGTCGTGATGCAACAAAGGCTGTTTTCATTACTTGACTGCCACTCTCCATTTAGCTCTCTGCTGTGAGAGTTGCGTCCATGAGTCGGTCTTAATGTCTCTCAGCTTCAGGTTTCTCTTGATGGTATCCTTGAACCGGAGCCGAGGGCGCCCTCTCTTTCTGTAGCCAGAAGACAGTTGAGAATAGAGGATCTGGGCCTAAATGTATGAGCCGCCGGTTATCTCCGCCGGAGTTAAGGGCGGCCGACGGGGTAGCTATCGTCGGTGTTGGTATATGTGTCAAGTGAAATGTATGCCTCCCAAGCGCGCACTTGTTAGCTACCCTGTGCGTTATTTATAGATTTGGGGGGTCCCCCTGGGAATGTACCCGGCCATCGTAGTGGGAGTCGGGAGGAACCACCCCCTTCCTCCCCCCCCACCCCACTCCTCAGTGTGTGACTCTGTGTCTCTGTGTTTCTGTGTGTGTGTGTGTGTGTCTCTGTGTGTGTGTGTCTCTGTGTGTGTCTGTGTCTCTGTGTGTGTCTGTGTGTGTGTTTCTGTGTGTGTCTGTCTCTGTGTGTGTCACTCTGTGTTTATGTGTCTCTGTGTTCCAGTGTGTCTGTGTGTGTGTGTCTCTGTGTGTGTGTCTCTGTGTGTCTCTGTGTGTCTGTGTGTGTATCTGTGTGTGTGTCTCTGTGTCTGTGTGTGTCTGTGTGTGTGTCTCTGTGTCTGTGTGTGTCTCTGTTTGTGTCTATGTGTGTCTCTGTGTGTGTCTCTGTGTGATTCTGTGTCTCGGTGTGTGTGTGTCTCTGTGTGTGTCTCTGTGTTTATGTGTGCCTGTGTGTGTCCGTGTGTGTGTCTGTGTGTGTGTCTGTGTGTGCCTGTGTGTTTCTGTGTGTCTGTGTGTGTGTCTCTGTGTGTGTGTCTGTGTGTGTGTTTCTGTGTCTCTGTGTGTGTCTCTGACACAGACACACACACAGCAACAGAGACACAAAGACACAGAGACACACACACAGAGACACACACAGACAGACACAGAGACACAGAGTGACACATACAGATACAGAGACACACACAGAGACACATGCAGAGACACACACATAGACACAGAGACACACACACATACACAGAGACACACATAGACACACACAGAGACACAGACACAGAGATATACACACACAGACACAGAGACAGACACAGAGACACACACACAGAAACACATACAGAGAGACACACACAGACACACACACAGACACAGATACACACACAGACACACACAGACACAGAGACACATACAGAGACACACACACAGACACACACCCACAGAAACACATACAGAGACACACACAGAGACACATACACAGACAAAGAGACACACACAGAGACAAAGAGACACACACAGAGACACACACACAGAGACACAGAGACACACACACAGAGATACACACACATACACACACAAACACAGAGACACATACAGAGACACATACAGAGACAGAGACACACATACAGAGACACACACAGACAAAGAGACACACACATACACAAAGAGACACACACACAGAGGCACACACAGAGGCACACACACACGCAGAGACACACACATAGACAGAGAGACACACACACAGACACACAGACAGACACAGAGACACACACACAGACACACACACAGACACACACACAGACACACACACAGATACACACACAGACACACAGAGACACATACAGAGACACACAGACAGACACACACACACAGAAACACATACAGAGACACACACACAGACACAGAGACACACATCCATCTTCAGTCCACGCGTAACACCGACGATAAACCACCTAAGAGTTGGGGTTAGCGCAGGCCTCGTTAACCCTCGAGGGGTTTGCCTAACCCGTGCACACACATTGTGAGTTTCGGCCTCTAACCGGGGAATTCCCGACTACGCTCGGGTTATGACTGCTAACCCCCGCTAACCCGCCCCCTTACATTTGGCCCCTGCTTTGGTAATCTGTCTGATGACATCCTCATGAGGTGTCCAGTCCACCGGAGATTCATTTTGATCAGAAGATCTTCCATAGAGGGCAACCCCATCCGTTCGAGTATTTCCTTATTTGTCACTTTGTCCTTCCAGGTTAGCCTCATGATTGAATGCAGATGTCGCATCATGAAGGCATGCAGCTTTTTCACCTGTCGTCTGTACACTGGTTGGCATGGGTAGTGTGGTGATATCCGGGAGCCTAGGTGGTGTAATGGTTAGCACACTGGCCCGGAATGCAAAGAGATGTGGTTTCGAGTCCCGCTCTAGGCGCAATATTTCCCGTTTTCATCACCCCCCACGACATATATAAATCGTCAAGTGCGACTGACACTGACAACATCCGGTTGAGGAGAGATGGGCCTAGATGGCAGCACCAGTACTGTGTTGCGTCTTACCGAGTACAACAATAATCATAATAATAAGTAATAATCCCCTCTGTATTTTTATACTCGCATAATATGCTATACATCATACAAATATATACCTAGACAGTTAGGGTGTTGTGTAGTGTTACATACATAATCATTGTCACTAGTTATGCAAACCTTATTTTTAATGAACATAGGTTCCTTTGTTGCTTCACACTCACGTATACAGTAAAACCTCTCTACATCGACCGACCTTGGGACCGACTTTAAGTGGTCCATTTAGGGAGGTGGTCAGTTTAGGAAGTTAGAATATGGTTACAATGGATTTACTGGGACCCAAATAAAGCCTACATTCCGTATACGCGGTATGCGGTATGCGAATGCGAATGCGGCAAAAAATCGAAAAGCATCTAAGTCAATGGGGGTGATTCCTTACACGCGCTATGCGGCATGCGAATACTGAATCGGTCCATGTAGCGATCGGTGCGGCATGCGAATGCGAATGCCCATAGACAACAGTGTTAGAGAAACCAGACACTATGTGTGTGGGTGTGGGTGAAAGGACCCAACCCGTCCGCATACCGCATACCGCATGCCGCATACCGCATACCGCGTGTAAGGAATGCACGCTTAAAGCGATTGATATAGGGAAGTGATCGATCTGTGGAGGTGGCCGGTTAGAGAGGTTTTACTGTATAACATTTGGGGTTCAAGGCCTATAGACGGTCGAAGATTCTGACTGTCATAGATTATGCATTGATATGGGAAAGCAGTTAGAATATATCTGTGATGTATAGCGTATTATGCGAGTATAAAGATATATAAGGGGATATTACTTATTATTATTATTATTATTGTTATCCTCCGTAAGATACAACACTTAATCGGTGGTGCCATCTCGCCCACCTCTCTTCCCCTGGATGTTGACCAGTCAGAGTTAGTCGCACTGGAGGATTGGTAGTTTAGTATATTAATTATTTATGCAAAGGTAATTGTGCTTATAGCGGTATTGCCTGAGGGAGTTTTTAATATACAGTAACATGCATTGACCTTTGCATACAATGAATATTATGCAATATAAAGCAGACATGTATCGATGGTTATTGCACGCACATTACTGTAAGACTGGAAGTTTAATTCTTCAGAGTCAGACATAACTACTCCCTTATAGACTCCATCACGGTTCCGACTGCGCATGCGCTGAAAACGGCCGTGGGAGCAAAGCAAAGGCGTACGGCCATTGACTTTGCCTATACGTGCATTGAAAAATGTCAGTTTTATTCAAAATTAATAGAAATCCAAAACCCTAACCTTATACATTTAATATAATCTTTTTGTTAAACATGTTTTCTATATGTGTTCCAAGCGGTTTGTCTCTAGGTGGTGTGGTTTTATCAATATTTTACTTTTTCTGTATGGAGATTGCTCACTGCCATTGACAATGCATTGAGTACTCTGGCTATGGCTCTAACACTAGTCTGAGTGCCTAGATCTTTCTAAATCTAAATGCACATGGCATAAGATGTGCTGATTATATTGATGTAAATGCAATGCTGGATAAAAGATTAATATCTTAATTTATTATATATCTTTTTTTAGTTAGTATTCTATGTTTCAAACAAGAGCTGAGATGAGCTGAAACTCGCACATTTCATAGCTGCACCCAGTGTATTAGCATGTGCCATGTGCTTTTGGGGGGGTTGTTTTGCTCTGATGCATCCCACAATGCACCGCGCCGCTGGAACCGTGATGTAGTCTATTAAATCTGTTGATTTCCAGTGTAGCGTACATCAAAATTTGACTGCCATGTAGATATTTTAGCCACCTAAGCTGTACATCAAGTTCCAGGGTATTACTATTAGAAACTCCTACCAAAAAACGTGTACATTTCAGTTTCACTCTACAGCGTCCATTATCATTGCACACGGTGTACTGTTACATGTACATTTCAGTGTCACTTTTCAGCGTCAATTCTCATTGCACACGGTGCACTTTTACTCGTACAGTTCAGTCTCACTTTTCAGCGTCAATTCTCATTGCACACGATGCACTAGACGCGGTGGCTGAATCGGTAGGGCGCAGCCTCCCGTGCGGGAGATCGGGAGTTCGATTCTGAGTCGGGTCAAACCAATGACTTATATTAAAATTGATACTTGTTGCTAGCTGCCCAGGCGCTCAGCATTAATAGAATAAGACCAGGATTAATTAGCGCAGTATCGAGATAAGGTGACTGAGTGGGATACCGGGTCATGGTGCCAGCATCCTGGTCTCCCAGTGGGGGCAGCACTATAAAGTCGCTATGAGTGTGCACTGTCAAAAGTCGATACCCGTCCTGATATGAACTTAGATGTTGCTAGGACGTAAAACAACAAAAAACAACTACTATTAATAATAATACAAGTAAATAGGGCTAGTATTATAATAACGAAGAAAAAACATGTAAAATCATAAAGAACACGCCCAGACCCCAATTCACTTGAGTTACAAGTAACCATGGAGACGAGAGAGGAAGAAACAAAAGGAAAGAAAAAAGGAAGGAGACCCACCCACCCACTCACCTGCCCTCCACACCTGGTTACATACATACTCATTAACATTCCTGGTGGCTGAGTGCAGGAAATGGTGGCCAGGTAAAACCTGACAATGCCTTAATGAAGCAGTCTGCTTTCAACTAGGGGATGGTGTGGTGATGTGAGGTGTATGAGGGAGAAGGGGGTGGGGGAGGAGGTGGGCGGGGGTGGATGGGGATGAGGTTGGTTGGTTGTTGGAGTTTTACATCCTGGCAACATCTAAGGTGATATGACGACGGGTGCTGAGTTGTGACAGTGCACACTCGTGGTGACTTTATAGTGCTGCCCTACTGGGAAATCAGGCCACTGGCACCATGACCCGATATCCCACACACTCACATTATCCTGTCACTGAGCTAGCCAGTCCTTGCCCTATCCTATTAATGCCGAGTGCCAGGCTAGGAAGCGACAAGTATCAATTTTATAAGTCATTGATTTGACTCGACTGAGAACTAAACTCCCGACCTTCTGCTTCACGCAAAGCCCACCTGCTACCGATTCGGCCACCGTGATCGGTGAGGGAGCAGGGGATGGGGGAGAGGCGGCGAGGGTGGGTGGGTGAGAAGGAGGCAGGAGAATGTGCCCATCCGGTTGAGCCTCATTGGGCCTCACTGGATCCCATTGTCAGTCCAGCGCCCTAATTGTCATCGAGGATCCATTACAGCCGACCCATGTGACTCTCAGGCAAACACGAGGAGACGTTAAAACAAAGGAATTTAGGGCTCTCCATTCAGGGCAGAGCACTATAATTTATTAGCGCTAAGAAGTTTAAGTAACGCCCTCACAAAACATGGCTGGAGCACTGAAAGAGCCCGAGTGGCCAAAATGGGATGAGAGAAAAAAGTTGAGAGGGGGGGGGGGAAGGGTGGTGGGTGGGGGTGGAGGAGGTAGGCGGTTGAGGGAAGGGGAGGGTGAGGTGTGGAAGGTGTAGGAGAGTGGGAGGAGGAAGGAGGAGGGAGGAGGGAGGAGGGAGGAGGGAGGAGGGAGTGTAGAGGGGAGGTGTGGAGGGAGGGGCGGTGGAGAGGAGGGAGGTGGGTGAAGGGGGAGGAGGGTGGAGGGTGGAGGGTGGAGGGAGGAGGGAGGATGGAGGATGGGGGGTGGAGTTCATTGTGTTTTTTAGCATAATCAGGGAACAATTCCCAGGGGCTGCAGCCGGGGGTGGGGCTACTTTTTATATGTCTGTTGGTGGTTGTGGGATGTGGGGAGGGGAGCGTTGGGTGCGTGGGTGGGGATGGTTGGTGTGTTTTTTTTTTGTGGGGGTTTGGAGAGAGGTGGAGTAAGATGGGTGTGGTGGGTTTTGTGGGTGTGGCAGGTGTTATGTGGATGGAGTTGGGCGTATTGATGGATGGGGTTATGAGTAATGTGGATAGGGTTATGAGCTATGTGAATAGGGTTAAGAGTTATGGGGATGAGGATGTGAGTTATGTAGATATGGTTGTGAGTGATGTGGATTGGGTTGTAGTTTATGTGGATGGAGTTGCAGGTGTTGTGGATGGGGTTGTTTGTGTTGTGGATTGGGTTGCAAGTGTTGTGGATTGGGTTGTGTGTGGCTTTGATGGGGTTGGAGTTATGTGGATATGGTTGTGATTGGCATGGATGGGGTTGGAGTTATGTGGATATGGTTGCAATTGGCATGGATGGGGTTGAAACTATATGGATCTGGTTGTGATTGGCATGGATGGGGTTGTAATTATGTGGATACGGTTGTGATTGGCGTGGATGGGGTTGAGGTTATGTGGATATAGTTGTGAATTATGTGGATATGGTTGTGAGTAGAAAGAGAGGGTTGTGAGTTATGAGGATAGGGTTGTGAATTATCTGGATAAGGCTGGATTTATGTGGATAGGGTCACAAATTATGTGGATAGGGTTATGAATTATTTGGATAGGGTTATGAATTATTTGGATAGGGTTGGAGTTATGTGGATAGGGTCACAAATTATGTGGACAGGGTTGTGAATTATTTGGATAGGGTTGTTCGCGGGTGGTACAGATGGGGTCAGGAGTGGTGAATGTCGAGGAGGTGTGAAAGATGCAAAGTATCACACACTGCATCAGTTCTTACCTGGTGAAATCCTAAATATTGCTCTACCGTCCTCGAGGCCCAGAACACTTCGCCGTCGCATGTCACAACGAAGAGGAACCCGTTCAGAGCCTGCAAGCAGAACAAACACAGCTCAGCACCGACCTATGGCATGACCAGCGACAATAAACAAATACATGCCCACTCACCCCACCCTGTCTGCCACCAGGCGCTATACCCAACCCACCCACAGCCAATATTAACTGCACCCCACCCACCCCACCCCATCCCAACCACCCCCACCCCACCCTGTCTGCCACCAGGCGTTATGCTCAACTCACCCCCCCCCCCCATCCCCCGGCAACATTAACTGCACCCCACCCACCCCACCCCATCCCAACCATCCCCACCCCACCCTGTCTGCCACCAGGCGTTATGTTCAACTCACCCCCCGGCAACATTAACTCCACCCCACCCACCACACTCCACCTCACCGCCACCACACCCCACCCCTCCTCGTCCTGTATATACGTCATCTTCACACCTCCACTCCCTTCACGTGCGGGGGGATCCGGAGTTCGGTTCCCAGTCGAGTGAAACCAATGACTTATAAAATTGATACTTGTTGCTTCCTAGCCTGGCACTTCACATTAATAATAGTATATGACAAGGACTTATTAGCTCGGTCTCAGGATAATGTGACTGAGTGGGATATTGGGTCAGGGTGCTGGTGGTCTGATTTCCCACTGGGGCAGCACTATAAAGTCGCCATGAGTGCACACTGTCACAAGTCGCTACCAGTCCTGATATGACCTTAGATTTTGCCAGGACGTAAAGCTCCAACAACCACCAAACCTCCACTCCCCCCACCCCAGCTCTGCTCCTCCACATACCTCATCTTCACACCCCTCCACTCCCCCCACCACCCCTCCTCTTATGCATACCCCACCTCCACATCTACTCCCCTCCCCATTACCACCCACCCACATTCCCTCACCAACCATATACACTACTTAGGCATGATCCTCACAAACAGTGCACTGTCACAAGTCGGTACCCGTCCTGATATGACCTTACATGTTGCGAGGACGTGAAACAACAACAAACAAACAAATCCTCACACACATGTTGCCTATCCACTACAGCTTTGCCCAGACTATAAATATAAAGCCTGTAATCAAGATGTCTGAGGTACCTACTATATCAGCACTATAAAGTCACCATAGGTACACACTGTCATAAGTTGACTGAATTATATTTAATTGCTTATCTATATTGGCATAACTTCGTTTGGTGTGTAGTGGGGATTAGCCAGTGGGGCTGGAAAGGCCAATGCATCAGCACTGACCAAATGAAATTCAGACAAACAGAGGAATAAATCAACTTGAACAATAACAACAAATTGGACAAGAACCAGTGCGAGTTGTACTTGTAGTGCCACTCACTTGGAATGAGCGGATGTGAAGGCCGAATCAGTAAGAGCGATGGCTTCCCATGTGGAAGGTTAGGAGTTTGAATGCCAACAGATTCAAACTCATGACTTACAACATTCATACTTGTCACTACCTAGCCTGGCGCTCAGCATTACTAGGATAGAGCAAGGACTGGTTAGCTCAGAATCAGGATAACATGACTGTGTAGGAAATATGGTAATGGTGTCGATGGCCTGGTCTCCCAGTGGGCAGCATTATAAAGTCACCATGAGTACACACTGTCATAAGTCAGTACCCATCCCGATATGACCTTAGATGTTGCCAGTATGTCAAACCCCAACAAAACAAACTCGGACTGCTCCTATTCAAAATCCATCTTGATATGACCTTAGATGTTGCCAGGACGTAAAACCCCAGCGCACAAAGAAACCCAATAAGCGCGACAATCCAAGCTAAGGCAATCTTAAATAGAAATTTACCATATATTAACCCTTTAAAGAAAAGATTTAACGACGCCTCTAGAGCGCATTGATTTTTATCATCGGCTATTGGACATCAAACATATGGTCATTCTGACATATTTCTTTGGAGGAAACCCACTGCCCACCACATAGGCTACTCTTTCCGATATGGAACAAGGGGGCTCTTTATATGCACTTTCCCACAGACAGGACAGCACATACCACATCCTTTTGATGAACCAGTTGTGGACCAATGGTTGGAACGGAAAATAGCCCAAACTGCAAATGGGTCCACTGAGCAGGATCGATAGGATGACCCATGCCGACACAGCTGGACACTCTACCGCCTGAGCTACAGCGCGCTCCCCCATATTTTAACACCACCCGTTTAGCGCTGTGCAGAATGGTGCTGTGTTCAGAACCCATTCAGACATTTTTGAGCGTGTGTCTTTTTCTTCTTCTCTCAGTTCCCTCGCGAGCCTCGCTTGCAGTTTGTTCGCGTGAATAAAGGCCATTTGAGGGGAAACTGGATCGCAGCTGACACCGCTCTGTTCATTGGGTTGTTTGACTTAAAGATAAGGTCACGTGATTTTAACACGGCTTCCTTAAATGAATGCCAGCTACATCTTAGAGTTGCATAGTCTGATTGTTTAGAGTTTCTGCTATTTTCTGAGATAATTACATTCGATTGGTTTTTGTAATCTACGTTACTTTAGTTTGAAGTAGCATTTATTTTAAATAGCTAACTCTGGAAATATTTGAAGTGCAAACATGTCAAATTAGTTTTTGCAAGCACGTCAAAAGTCCATCACCATAGGCTTCAGCAGTAACTGATTCTATTAAATTGCCGCAGTATTCCCTTCTATGAGATGACAAATGTTTAATAAGTGCACCAATATCTAAGTTAGATATGAAGAATCAAATGTTTAATAAGTGCACCAGTATCTAAGTTAGATACTGAATCAAATCTAGATTAATTGTTCTGGTTTTCGAAAATTTGATGTTTTCATCGGACTATGGAACTTTACCAAAATATTCACATTCCAGAAATATTAACTGCATTAAAAAGACATTTATATATAGTTTCTAATTACATTTCACTAATCAGGAAAAATTTCGATTGCAGACAATTTATCTGCCTTATTCAAAAACTCCGTCCCCTGTCCTATGAAACCCAGCGCCAGGCTATGTAGACACATGCATTAATTTCTTTTAATTCATCAATTTAACTCGACAGGAATGGAGCCGAATAGATTCAAATTCCATGACCTGCCACGAGGAAAGTGGATGCTCAACTCATTTGGCCATCCCACATTGTTTTAAATGATTTTGCTTAGAATTGTTGAGGATAATATGAATAAGCAATGCTTAGGACCGACTCCCCGATATAACTGCAGCAAAGTATTTTATTATTGCGCGTGTATTTTCTTACTCCACTCGCGGTGTTCGATTTGAAATTCTAGTAACTCGGGTGACCCGAATACGGCTGTCGTTTCCGCGGAAGAAACTTATGTTTATGCCAAATTGTTCTTTATTTCTTTTGATTTTGAATAATATCAAAGTTTTGAACTGCGCATATCGGCAAATTCTATGGCAGCGGGCATTTGTTTTTATATATTATTAACCAATCGCTGACCTGAAGGCTAGGGGACCAGGTTGGAAACTGAGCGATAATAGCTGAAAATATTCCATAGGAGTATACAAATGGCAGCGCCCATAGAGGGCTATTTCCGTTTCCGTTTGCTGGAATTTGGTGATTTCATCTTCCAGCTCTATCAGTACAGGTATTGTTTATGTGTATATATCTACATGCGTGTTAGTCTTAAGCCTCCCCAGAGGGTGGGTCGGTATTATTGAGTTGTTGCATCTAATGGTTCTGGACAGATCAGTCCCTGCCGAGTGGGTTGGAGTGACTTCAGGTGGGGGGGGGTTAGACAGAATTATAGAATTACATAAATTAGATACCAGATCAGATGGCTGAATGATTTGAGCATCCGTCTCCCATTTTGGTAGATCATTGGGTTCGAACCCGTGTGTTCGAACCCTGGTCGAGTAAAAATTGATACTTGTCACTTGTCACGCCATGAGTGAGTACTATCACAAGTCGGTATCCGTCCTGATATGACATTAGATGTTGCCAGGACTTAGAACTCCAACGAGCAACCAACATAATTTAGAAAGGATAGTCAAAGGACTTCAAATTCAATTACAACGGATAGTTTCATTTATGTGCTCTATAATCTATTATGGGATTATAAATAAGGATACTATCTCTCTTCAGTTCCCTATATTATAGAATACTCACTATATTCTATCTAACTGGCCCTGTGTAGTACAGTATTGGCCACACTGGCGCTACCTGTGAGGGGCTCTAAGCACTATGTGTCTGTCCATTATCGTCTATAGACCCATTTGGACGCTATAGACCCGTTTGGACCCAGCTGGAAGACCAGTGCTGCGACCCTGTAAAAAGATTATTATCAATGAGAAAAACTGCACTTAATGAAAAGACAAAGTAGTGGCTCTGTGATCGGTTTCTTAGGGAATACGTTTGCAGTAAATTACTTCTGTAGAGCTTTTCACTATAAGGACTCTCCCATTCATCAAAACATGTTTCAATTCATTTAATAGAAAATGCTTATCCAAAGTTGTAAGCATTCCTTGGTATAAGTCATTTTAACAGCTGAGGAAGGTTATGCAGCTCAAGGCCATGTATCCATAGAGTAATTAGCTCATGGAGTGTTCCCTTGTTCTGTGTTCGCTTGTGACCTTGTGACGCGCCACACAGACAGTGAACCTATGTTTTGCTTAGTGGCCATTCCCATAGGGTGCACCTAAGGACCGTATGGCCTTGTGCATGGTACTGACCGTGCAAATAGAGAATGAGCATGTTCATTGTCTGTGTGGCGCATCACAAGGTCGCAAGTGAACACAAAACAAAGGAACACGCCACAACAGAACAGTCTATGGATGCATTGCATAATAGTCACCGCTTGATGACAGTGGCCAACTGCCTTAATTGGGGCCTAAATAACTCCCAGAGAATGGGTTCTTTTAATATACAGTAAAATCTCTCTAAATCGACCGACCATGGGACCGACTTCAGCTGGCCCATTTCGGGAGGTGGTCGGTTTAGAGAGTTAGAATATCCTTAGAAAGGTATTGTTGGGACCCAAATAAAGCGATCGATATAGGGGGGTAGTCGATCTCTGGAGATGTTCGGTTAGAGAGGTTTTACTGTATATATGTTTGTTTGTTGGAGCCCTAGACGCTGCCAACATATATGGTCATTTCAGGATGGGTACCGATTTGTCACTGTGCACCACTCATTGTGACTGTATAGTGCCATCCCATTGGGAGACCACACCGTCGTTACCATGACCCGATATCCCACTCAGTCACATTATCCTGATACTGAGCAAACCAGTCCTTACCATAATCCTATTAATTCAGAGCGCCAGGCTGGGTAGTGATAGGGTTGTCCAGTTATTCGCTTGACTCGGGCGGGGGTTTCAAACCCCTGACCTTCCACACTGGAAGCCTGTGCTCTTACCGATTCGACCACTGCCTACGGCGCGTGAAAAAGTAGTTCTGTGTTGGTCATGTTACTGCCTCTTCAAATAAATCCCAGAGATTCTTTTTAGATAGACAGACTCAGGCTGATGCACTGGCTGCGGTGGCCGAATCGGTAAAGCATTTACTTCCCGTGCGAAAGGTCGGGAGTTCGAATCCCGACCGAGTCAAACTAAGGACTCACAAAATTGGTACTTGTCGCTACCTAACCTTTCGCTCGGCATTAATAGGATAGGGCAAGGACTGGTTGGCTCAGTATAAGGATAATGTGACTGAGTGGGAAATCAGGTCATGGAGCTGGCAGCCTGGTCTCCCAGTGGGGCAGTGCTATAAAGTCGCCATAGGTTCGCGCAAGTACAGATAACTCACAACGTCATCCACACCACTCACTACCCCACCAACACCACTCACAACCCCATCCACACCACTCAGAAGCCCACCAACATCACTCACAACCCCATCAACATCACTCACAACATAAGACCTTATAAGTGATATGTTGTCAGAATAGAAAACTCCAACAAACAAACTGCGACTGCTCCTATTCAATATATGATAATTGCGAACGAGTAAGGTTGTGTTGGTCATGTTACTGCCCCTTCGACACACCTCCCTCTGTCCTCGCTGCCGTCTCCATGGCGAGAGGTTTAGATGCAAGCTGTAAAAATATGAATAACGGCTTGTACTGCGTGCGGCGAGCCTGTTTTATTGTGGCCTCTTCTGATTGGTGGAACGCGGCGTAATTTTTACAGACAAGGAGCCTCTCATTGCCACAACAACCCACAAAGCACACACCTCATTGCGACCACAGTGGCCAAGGAAAAAATGAAGAAGAGGAAAACAATATGAGCCAAAACCCAACTAAATTCCCGCAGACAATGGAAAATGGGTGAACTGTGTACACAATAAACTGTGTGGTATCGACGCCGCTCTTAAGACAAAATACCTCATGGTGACTCAGGCGCAAAGTAGAGGTAGGTGGAATGGGGAGGGGAGGGGGAGGGAGGGGAGGGGAGGGGAGGGGAGGGGAGGGGAGGGGAGGGAGGGAGGGGGGGAGGGGGGAGGGAGGGAGGTGAGGGGAGAGGAGGGGAGGGGAGGGGACAGTGAGGAAGAGGAGTGGAGAGGGGTTGGGGAAGGAGAGGAGGGAGGGAGAGGGGATGGAGATGGGGGGAAATGGGAGTGAGATAGGGAGGGGGAGGGGGAAGGGGGAAGGCAATGTTGGGGGGGGGGGGAGAGGTGGAGTGGCAGCTGGAAAAGGTGGGGGGAGTGGTAGGGAAGGGGTAGGGGAGGGGAGGGGTGGCAGGGGGTCGGGTAAGGAGAAGGGGGATGGGTAGGGTGAGGAGAGGGGGAGGCGGAGAGGGAGGGGAGGCGGAGTGGTAGGGGTGAGGTGGAGGAGAAACTGCAACATTAATGACGCAAGTGTGAACATGCTGTATTTAAATAAAAGCATTAAATAATTAGAAAACACAATATAATATAATACACACAGACACACAATCTATAACGAACAGGAAATAAACCTCACAGTTGTCATAGTTCTAGACGTGGCGTCTTTAAACTCAAATTTTAAGTGCAAATCGGTTTCTTGCTTCCCGCCGTTTCGACTTAATTTACATGTTTACTGGATTCCCAGCGGAAGACATTCCGCGAAGCCATGTCATTAACTGGGACGTTTTGATGTTGACAGGACTTTGGCCACAGGCGGAACCCAACCTGGGAACACCCCCCCCCACACCCACCACTCCCCACCCCTCCCCACCTCTTCCTCCCCTTCCCACTCCCACCCCACCCCTCCTCGCCTGCCTCCTCAGCCGCCTTCCCACCCCCAACCCAACCCCCTCCCAACGCCTCCCCACCCCTCTCCTCCCCTCTCCATTCCCCCACCCTTCCCCACCGTCCCCACCCCTCCTCACCCTTCCCCACCCTCCCCACCCTCCCCATCCCCACCCCTCCATACCCATCCCCACCCATCCCATCCATCCCCAACCGTGCCCATCCCCACCCCACTCCAGTCACTCTCCCCCCCTCCTCAATCCTCGCGTTCACCCACACCCATCCCTGAAGAGAAACTGGAACCCTCCCCCCACATTCACATCCCCCCAACTTCATCCCCCCACCTCCCATACCTCCATCCACACTCAACCTAAAGCACAACCCTCTCCTCCCTCCCCTCCTTCTCCCTCCCCCCCACTCTCTCCTCCTCCACTCCTCCTGTCCGTCCCAGTCCCCCTCCCCTCTCTCCCCTGCCCCCTTTCCCCCTTCTCCTCATCCTCTCTCCTCTCCTTCCCCCCTCCTCGCCCCCTCCTGCTCCCTCCTCCTCCCTCTCCCTCCCTCTCCCTCCCCCTGCCTCCCCCTGCCTCTCCCTACATCACGCCCTCGGTCCTCTTCCCCTCCACCTCCTCCCCCCACTCCTTCCCTCCGCTCCCCTAACCCCACCTCATCCCCTCTCTCCCTTCCCCCTCCCCTCCCCCTCTTCCTCTCTCCTCTCCTTCCCCCCTCCTCGCCCCCTCCTCATCTCTCCTCCTCCCTCCTCCCTTTCCTCCTGCCTCCCCCTGCCCCTCCCTCCTCCTGCCTCCCCCTCCCTCACCTAGGTCCCCTTCCCCTCCACCGTCCTCCCCCACTCCTTCCCTCCGCTCCCCTAACCCCGCCCCATCCCCTCCCCTCCCCCCTTTCCCCCCCTCCCGCCTCCACCTCCACCCTCCCAAGCAGAGTCGATGCTGACGGAACCACTTTAACTGGCCAAACACCACAAGGCTGTTTGGTACCGCCGAGCAGATTCCGATGTCAAGACAAAGATGTGTAATGTCTGCCGCTGCTGGTGGTGCCCCCACCCGGCGTCTAAATTCACTACGACCAGGCTGCAACCTCTATCAGTCGCATGTATAACAATTAATGTACATGTCCATGCATGTCTCTATGTATTGCATCATATCTATGTCAATAATTGCATCATGTATGTCTTGCATCAATATATGTTCAGTATTATTATTAATACAGCAGAGGGTTGGCTGGTTGTTGGAGTTTTACATCCTCGCAACATCTAAGGTCATATCAGGACGGGTACCGACTTGTTACAGTGCGCACTCATGGTGACTTTATACTGCTGCCACACATGGAGATCAGGCCAGCAGCACCATGCCCTGATATCCCACTCAGTCACATTATCCTGACACTGAGCGAACCAGTCCTTTCCCTATCCTAATAATGCCATATGCCTGTCTAGGGAGCAACATGTATCAATGTTTTAAGTCATTGGTTTGACTCGACTGGGAATCAAACTCCCGATCTCTCGCACGCGAGGCCTGCGCTCTACCGCATCGGCCATTGCGCCCGGTAAGTGGTGCAGGACAACCCTCCTTATCATTCCCAGGTGAGTTGGTTGGTTGTTGGAGTTTTACTTCCTGGCAACATCTAAGTTCATATCAGCATAGGCCCCCAGGTGGGTGACTCACCTGTAGCACGCTGTCTGTGTCGGTGAAGCCTGGCTCTGAATACAGGTGACTGTGTGGGAGGTGATGGTGACCCTCCAGAGAGTATCTCTCGTGTAGAGCAGCTGCAAAACACAAGGCAACAACAGGTTAGTCATGGGTGGCATTGTAATACATGTAGTTCTATACAAGCAAAGCTATCTGCTTAAATTGTGTACTCATTGGAGTACACGAAGCCAGGCGGCTGCCCCCCTCTAGCGCCGATGCACAGGCTTCCTGCTTACTGATAATTTATTGTAGTTATAAATTGTCGGTAGGTTGTGGGGTTCGAATCGTGGCCGGGTCAAACCAGTGACTTAAAAATTGATACTCCTCGCTATCTAGCCTGACTTTTAGCCTTATTAGGATAGGGCAAGGATGAGGAAAACCAATTGTTCCACCTGCTTACTCAACTAATCTATACACAATATATATATATACATATATATATATACAGTGGTCTGCACTGACCTCTCAGGCAATGAACCACATAGACAGGTAGGCGTGGGTCGTGTGGTGATATCAGGGAGCCTAGGTGGTGTAATGGTTAGCACTCTGTCCCGGAATGCAAAGAGATGTGGGTTCAAGTGCCACTCTAGGCACAATATTTCCCATTTTCATCACCCCCCACAACACTGGTTCCATGACCAGGATCATGTACAAGCTATGCACTGTATGGTTGTTGAACCTACCCTGTGTATGTATGTGTAAGTGCATTGCCTGTATGCATGTAATTGTAAGCATTAAAAGACTTACAATTCCAGGTGGACGAGTGTAGTGGTCTGCACTGACCTCTCAGGCAAGTAACCACATAGACAGGTAGGCTTGGGTAGTGTGGTGATATCAGGGAGCCTAGGTGGTGTAATGGTTAGCACACTGGCCCGGAATGCAAAGCGATGTGGGTTCGAGTCCCGCTCTAGGCGCAGTATTTCCCATTTTCAGCACCCCCACGACATATATATAGTTTGTGCAATGAATAAAGTGGTTTCTTAGTGGCGTTGCACTGGTCTTCTGACGATGGTAGTTGTGGGATATGGGAGGTGTGTGGCTAGATGGTATTACTGATGTGGTGTGGTGAGGTGGTGTGGTAAGGTGGTGGTGTGGGGTAGTGAGGTGGTGTGGTAAGGTGGTGGTTTGGGGTTGTAGAAATGGTGAGGTGGTGGTGAGGTGCAGATGAAACGGTGGTGAGGTGGTGAGGTGTTACATGATAAATGCTGAGGTAGTGGTGATGTAGTGGTGTAGGTGTAGTTGGTGGTGGTGGGGGATGGTGGTGAGGTGGGGTTGCGGTACAGATGGTGAGGTGGTGGTGAGGTGCGGGTGAGATGGGGGTGAGGGCGTGAGGTGGTACTAGGGATGTGGTGGTGGGATGGTGAGGGGTGGGGGTGGGGGTGGGGAGGGGAGATGGAGGTGAGGTGGTACTGGAGATGTGGTGTAGGTGGTGGGTGTGTCGGAGATGGTGTTGAGGTGGTGGGGTGGGGGTGGGGGTGAGGGGTGCAGTGAGTGCGAGCTGTAGGAGGGTAATAAAGGACAATCAAGGTGCGATTACTTAGCGTCATTAGCCGTGACCTGTGTACATTACACCTGACTCCTGCCCTACCAGACGGTGCAACTTGTACACAGACATGCCATCACTCCAACAACACCAATAATCTTACAGTCCTCAGTGAGCCGAGACAAATAAATACCTCACAAGTCACAGCAGGCGTTCAAACAAGAGAAACATAATCAACAACAACAACAACCCCCAAATACCGACGTTTTATTCGCATTATCAAGATGTCAGCTGTGGCGAGATCTATGGTAATGGTTGGTTGGTTGGTGGAGTTTTAAGTCCTGGTAACATGGGTAGGGTGTGGGGGATGTGTATCTACATAGGTCCGTATAGGGATATGTGGAGGTCTATGTATGTGGGTATTGCAGGTATAGCAATACCTCAGGGAGTTTGACGCCCCTGCCTTGCAGAGTTGTAAACCACTGCCTTGTGGTACAGGTTCCTGACAGAACCGAAGGCTAAGGGAGCAAACCCTAAACAGAAAACCATTTCACTGTGGCAACATTAAGGGCGGTTGATGTATGGAACCCCCATCATCTCCCGATCAGCCACTGCAGGGACAAATAGCTTTGCGCCTGTCTTGACATGTTCTTGCCGGTGTGAAACCTCTATTTTCTCCCCGAAAGAGTGCCGCTGGTAACTTGCAAAAGCCAGCAGCACTTCAACACTTTTGCAGGCGGCTTTCATGAAATGAAAGACCGACTCATGGATGCAACTCTCACAGCAGAGAGCTAAATGGAGAGCGGCAGTCAAGTAATGAAAGCAGTCTTTGTCGCATTGCGACCGACAGCATGATGATGATGATGATGATGGAGGTCTATGTATGTGGGTTGAATATGGGTCTGTACATCTGTGTAGGTATGTGTGTGCCTATGTATGTGGGGTGGCTGTGTGTCCTTATTTGTCTATGTATGTGGGTTGAATATGGGTCTGTACATCTGTGTAGGTATGTGTGTGCCTATGTATGCGGGGTGACGGTGTCTTTACATATGGCTGTGTGTCATCATGTGTCTATGTATGTGGGTTGAATATGGGTCTCTACATCTGTGTAGGTATGTGTGTGCCTATGTATGTGGGGTGGCTGTGTCTTTACATAAGGCTGTGTGTCATTATGTGTCGATGCATGTGGGGTGGATATATGCGTCTACATGTCTGTGTAGAGATGTTTGTGTGTCTATGTGTGTGGGTCTATGTGTATCTGTCTCTACATGTATGTATAGAGATGGGTGTGTATGTGGGGTGAATATGTGTAGGGATGTGTGTGTATGTGGGGTGAATATATGCGTCTACATATGTCTGTGTAGAGATGTTTGTGTGTCTATGTGTGTGTGTATATGTGTATCTATCTCTACATGTCTGTGTAGGGGTGTGTGTCTAGTTATTTCCTGTGAATATGTTTATCTACATATATCTGTGTAGAGATGTTTGTGTGTCTACGTGTGTGTACATGTGTATCTGTCTCTACATGTCTGTGTAGGGGTGTGTGTATATATATTTGCTGTGAATATATTTATCTACATATGTCTGTGTAGAGATGTTTGTTTGTCTATGTCTGTGTGTCTATGTATATATGTCTCTACATGTCTGTGCAGAGATGGGTGTGTATATGGGGTGAATATGTGTAGGGATGTGTGTGTATGTGAGGTGAATATGTTTATCTATATATGTCTATGTAGAGATGTTTGTGTATCTATGTGTGTGTGTCTATGTGTATCTGTCTCTACATGTCTGTGTAGGGGTGTGTGTATAGTTATTTGCTGTGAATATGTTTGTCTACATATGTCTGTGTAGAGATGTTTGTGTGTCTATGTGTGTGTATATGTGTATCTGTCTCTACACGTCTGTGTAGGGGTGTGTGTATAGTTATTTGCTGTGAATATGTCTATCTACATATGTCTGTGTAGAAAGGTGTATGAGAGTGGTGCGAATGCTCTATAACCCTCCTGGACCACTACCGTGGTGGGCTATGCTTAATATATAATCAAAGGGGCTGTGGACTTTGATATAGTTCCCCTATATGACGGTTCGCGGCCAGTGTGAGGGGCTTGCTATGGGCGACGGGAGGAGGAGGAGGGGCGGTGGGAGAGGTGGCCGGAGGACAGGGAGGAGGGGCGGTGGAAATGGTGGCCAGAGGAGGAAGGGCGGGGGGGGGGGGGAGAGGTGGCCGGAGGACGGGGAGGAGGGCGGTGGAAATGGTGGCCGGAGGAGGAAGTACGGGGGTAGAGGTGGCCGCAGGACGGGGAGGAGGGCGGCCGGAGAAGGGGGAGAGGGGGTTATGTATGACGGCGATCAGTGGGACTGATGCGGCCAAGCGACCCGCTTCCCCCACCGTCCTAATGTTCGGGCGCACGCCATCATTCCCCATCCCGCCCTGCCCCTCCCCGCCCCGCCACCCGCTTACCCGCCCTGCCCCGCCCGCCCTCCGATACTACCAGCATCTCCCCACCCCCTACCCCGACCCCGGCCCTGCCTCCCGCCTGGCCCTGCCCGACCTCGGCTATTTGCCTGACATCCAGCTCACCCGCCCGCCCGTCGCCAAATAGGCTCTCGGCAGTGGCTCCGCGTGTGGCTTCCCTTCCCCGGTATGACTGGCTTCTGGGGTGGCTTCCACACTTTGCCGGGCTGGCTTGGCAGTGAAACGCCGCTGTATGCGCGGATAGATGTGTGGGTGTATATGGGGGGTAGGGTGGTAGGGTGTTCGCTCATACTCTTGCCATACCACTGTATGGCAAAAAGAGATCGACTCACCCTTGTGAAAACACGGCCAGCCAGTACCACACCAATCACCATGTACATACAGATGGTATATATATGTGTGTCTATATATAGACACACATACCGCTACATAAGTCTACCGAAGCTGCTTGGTAAGTACATGTCTGGTTGTTGCTAAATTGCATTGCATCGATTTGTGAATAACTCTAAAACATTCCATCACCCCACCATCACAACAGTTCACCACCCCACCACCACACCGCCACATTTCCCCACCACACCACGATAAAACCACACCACTACATCACCACCATACCACCACACATATACCACCATATAGCTACCCGCCGCTACATACCTTTAACACACTCATTAGTTGATCAATATGGCTGGTTCTAACCAAATTGCATGGTACCGATAAAGGAATACCCCCTCCCGCACCTCCCCCACCCCTCACCCCCCCGCCACAAACCCCACTAAACCCCAATACTCTCCATCATCCCGCCATACACACACCCTATGCTCCCACCACACACTCTCACCATACACCCTGGAGCGGCCGGCCGGTCTAATCGCCGGTTCCCCCCTGCCCCCGCCCCCGATACCCACTGCTCCCTCCGCCAGTCACCCACATGCCCCCTCCTCCGGTCACCCCTCACGCCCCCTCCGCCAGTCACCCCCATGCTGCCTTCCCCGGTCACACCCCGGCCCCCTCCCCCCGTGTCCACCTGCCCCCTCCCTCGGAACCCCCTCCCCGCTCCCTCGGTCACAGCGGTCACATCCCCGTCCCGGCCACGTACCCCCTGCCCGATCCCCCGACTCCCCTCCTGCCCCCCTTCCCGGTCACACCCCCGCCCCGTCCCCGGCCTTGCCCCGGCACCCCCGTCCCCCCGGTCCCGGGCCGGGTCCCGTGGATGCATTTCCCGCCAGGTTCGCTGCGCACCAGTACACAGGTTCATGGCGCGTTCAATCACCCGCCATTCACCGCGCCAGAACTGAGTCTTCAATCCGACTGAAATCGAAATGAATTGGCCGCATGTACATTGCTCAATGAATGCGGCTTGGTTCCACCAGGGGGCGCCGGACCATTGGGTTCGTAGGGCGGGGAATGGGGTGGGGAAGCGAGGGAGGGGGCAGGGGAGGGGCAGGGGGGAGGGGTAGAGGGGCAGGGTGGGGGTGAGGGAGGAGCGGGGAGGGGGGCGGGGAGCGGGGAGTGGGGTTGGCTTATATTGAGGGCGGGGGGCTTATATTTAGGCGAGTGCAAGTGTGGTTGTGGTGGGTGGCGTAGATAGGATGGTGGGTATTGGATAGTGTGGGTGTGGTTTTTGGTTTTGGTTTGGGTGTGGGTGTGTGGGTGTGTGTGTGTGTGGGTTTGGGTGTGGGTGTGGGTGTGGGTGTGGGTGTGGGTGTGGTTGTGGGTGTGGGTGTGGGTTTGGGTGTGGGTGTGGGTGTGGGTGTGGGGTTGTGAGTGGGTGTGGGATAGGTGGTGGATGTGTGGGTGAGTGTGGGTGTGTGGGGGTGGGGTGGGTGAGTGTGAGGTAAGGGTGTGTGAGGTGAATGTGGATGTGGTGGGTGGTGTGTGGATGTGGGGTGTGGGGGTGAGTGGGTGTTGGATGTGTGTGTTTTGGGGTGGTGTAGGGGGTGGAGGAACAAGAAATGCTCAGGTCAGACGAAAATGCGCGTGGTGTGGGTACAGGGTGTGGCATTCTGGGTGTGCGGTGGGAGTTGCGGTGGGATGTGTGTAGGGGTGTAGGTCGAGGGGATTTTGATAGTGTGATATGGGGTTTACGAGGTATGGGGTGTAAGCTTTAACATCTTGTCCAAACTTTATTCATCTTGTCCATACAAATCAGGAGTCTTTTCAATATATCAAATCCCAGCTACCCTATAGGTAGCTGGGATTTGAACATCAGCCTCGCCCAGCCCAGCTAGCAGAACCTAGCTTAACGTAGCTCAGCCCAGTCCAGCCCAACTTAGCCCAGCCCAGCCTAGCCTAGGTAAGACTAGCATCTGCTAGACTAGTACATAGCAAGCCTAGCATAGGCTAGCCCAACCTAGCAAAACCCATCCCAAATCAGTCCAAATATATATTGTCCAACAAGTCCTGTAGAGCTTAACACAACCCAACCCAGCCAGAGAGGAGAAAAGAGAGAGATAGAGGAGAGAAAGGAGATGGAAGAGGGGAGGGGAGGGAGAAGAGAGAGGAGAGGGAGGTGTGAAGGAAAGAGAGCGAAGATATGTGAGAGATTGGAGAAAGGGGGAGAGGGGTGTGATGGGAAGAGAGCATAGAGGGAAGAGAGGTGACAGATTGGAGAGAGTGGGGTGGGGAGGATGTGGACCAGCTGGCCAGAAGAGCGACCGTCGTCATTGCCACAGCCGCCGTCACCGCCACCGCTACCGCCACCGCCACCGCCACCGCCACCCCAACAATTACCTCAGCCACTGAAGCATACACAAAGCACCCGCCCCGCAATGTCAATGAACAATGGCGGTATGATCGGGCTGGCGGCCGCGGCGGGCAGGCGGGCGGGCGGCAGGCAGGCGGACGGCAGGCGGCCCTGTGCCGCCACCGGTTCCGGGGCGCGAGCCGGGCCGGATGGGAAGGGGGTGGGGGTGGAGAGGGGGAGATGTGGGGGGAGGGGAGCGGGGGGGGCGGCGGTGTCGGCCGCTCCATCGCGCCGTCGCCGCGGGCGGATGGCGGTCGGGAAATGCGGCATGGCAACGGGATGGGGGCGGGATGGGGGTGGGCGGGGGGCGGGCGGGCGGGCGGGTGGGCGGGGGGGGGGGTGGCGGGGGTAGGGGGCGGTGATTAAAAGCTTGTTTATAGTGATCACTGCTGCTGCTGCCGGCGACCGGCGGCGCGGCGTTTGTCAGTACTGACACTTCCTCTCCGTAATTCACTCCGACGCCGTGCCAGTTGATCGCTCTGGTCGCAGATCTTTTACATATATATATACATATGTTGGTTTGGTTGTTGGAGCTTTACATCCTGGCAACATCTAAGGTCATGTCAAGATGGATACCGACTTGCGACAGTGCACACTCATGGTGACTTTACAGTGCTGCACCCCTGGGAGACCAGGGTGCCAGCACCATGACCTGATATCCCACTCAGTCACATTTTCCTGACACTGGGCTAACCAGTCTTTGACTTATCCTATTAATGCCGAGTGCCAGGCTAGGAAGTGAAAAGTAACAATTTAATAAGTCATTGGTTTGACTCGACTGGGAACTGAACTCCCAAGCTCCCGCATGTGAAGCCCACGCTCTACCGATTCGTCAACCGTGCCTAGCATATATATATATGTATATATATATATATATATAAACAGTTGGCCCCCAGATAAACGGAACAACAATATGACTGACGTGGTTGAGAAGAAGATATATATTCTCTGGCGGAGATATATTACAAATTTGATGGTCCCGACTGGTCTATAGGCGATAACGGCCAGATGCAGCTGGCATACAGTGCTTAGAGCGCCTCACAGGTGGTGCCAGTGTGGCCAATACTGTAGTAAACAGGGTCAGTCAGATAGGATACAGTGAATATACTATTACATAGGGAACTGAAGATAGATAGTGTCCTTGTTTATATTCCCATAATAGATTATAGAGCACATATATAGTGGGTCATTCTCTAAAACTGGGAACAGCATATTTGGTTTCTACGTTACGATGCTGGAAAGCAATTCTTTCTTTTATTGAGAGAAAGACAGGTATTTGTTGTTGCCTCTGTGTGTTAAGTATGTTAGCAATACTACATGTATTTAATCTATCCCACAATAAATATTATCAAAAGTATGCTTTTATGATTTTGTGCTGAAGTGATAATTCATTAAGCAGCACACACTCACATATACAGTAAAACTTCTCTAACCGACCACCTCCACATACCGACCACTCCCCTATATCGATCGCTTTATTTACCATTGTAACCATATTCAAACTCCCTAAACCGACCACCTCCTTAAATGGATAACTTAAACTTAAAGTCGGTCCCAAGGTCGGTCGATTTAGAGAGGCTCCCGGGTCCCGGCCTCCCGGCCTCCTGGCTCCTGGCCTCCCGGCTCCCGGCTCCCGGCTCCTGGCCTCCGAGTTCCCCGCTCCCCGCTTCTGGCTACCGGCTCGCCCTCAACTCCCGACCGACGATTAATCGTGATTTAAAAATGTGCAAGTAAAGCGGGCGCTGAATAAGCAGCGGCACCGCGACAGGAGAACGCCGTTTCCGGTCCAAGCCGCGCGTTCCAACCTGCGTCTTCCTCGGCGGGCTTCCGGTCTAGAGTTTCACCGTAATTAATTCTGATTGAATATCGTTTGTCGGCGCAAATTGGTCGCCAAACGGCGGGCGGCGGTCGGCTGGTGGCGGGCGGAGGGCGCCTGGCGGCGGGTGGCGGGCCGGGGCCTCGGGTTTCGGACCCTCGTTTCTAGGGGGAATGGCCGAAAACAATAGCCTCATAAATCAGGCTGTGGAGTTGGGTGCGGACACGGGTCAGAGGTCATTTGTGTGTGCGTGGTGGGGGGGGGGGGAGTCGGGGGAGGGATGGGAGGGGGAAGGGGTGGGGGCTGGGGTTGTTTGGGAGATGTAGGGAATTGGAAGGGGATTGGAATTTGGAGGGATGGCGGGGAGATGGGGGGGGGGGGGAGAGTGGGAATGGGAAGGGAAGGGAAGAGGGGCACATAGGGGAGGAGAGGAATTCCAAGTGATGAGGGGACGGAGGATGGGCGGGTGAAAGTGAGGAAGGGGGAGAGGGAAGGGGACGGGGAGGAGGAGTGGAAGGGGACGGGGTGGGGAGGGGAAGGGGCGGGGAGGGAGGGGTGGGGAGGGACAGAGGGCGGCGAGGGGAAGGGGAAGGGGAAGGGGAAGGGGAAGGGAGGGGGCGGGCGGCGGGGAGGAGTGGCAACGGGGGCGGTCAAACATCAAGCTGATCAAGCGTTCCTCCCAGCACTCACAATCACTTACCGTTATTGCGGCTGTGGCTTGCCCCACTCATTAAGCCGTCCGACCACTACCCTCCCCCCCCCCCTCCTCCTTTCTGCCCCCCAAACCATCACACACACACCTCCTTCGCCTACACCTCTCTTGTCCCCTCCCCTACCCACGGATTATAACCCCGAACAATCTACACAAGAGAGAGAGGGGGGGGGGGGGAGGGGGGGGGGGGGGGGGGGATAGAGGCAGCAGAGAAACAGAGCCAGAGGGCACCACAGTCACCTCACCCCCACGTCTCACCCCCCCCCCCCCCACACTCTTCTCACCCACACTTCGTCCCCCCACTTCGTCCCCACACTTCGTCCCCACACTTCACCCCCACGCATCGCCCCTTAGAATCCCCCCACGCCTCACCTCACGCCTCACACCGAATCGGTAGAGCACAGGCCCCCCCCATATGACAGATTGGGTCTCCGAATACCGGTCGAGTCAAACCAATGTCTTACAAAATTGATATTTGTTGCTGCCTAGTCTGGCGCTCAGCATTACTAGGATAAGACGAGGACTGGTGAGCTCAATGTCAGGATAATGTGACTGAGTGGGATATCGGGTCATGGTTTCTGGTGGTCTGATTTCCAAGTGGAACAGCATTATAAAATCACCATGAGTGTGCACGCACCGTGTCACAAGTCGGTACCCATCCTGATATGACCATAGATGTTGCCAGGACGTAAAACTCAAATAACCAACCAACCAAATCCACACCCCACCCTCACACTTCATGCCCACACCTCACCTCCACACATCAACCCCCACACCACACTCTCACACCTCATCCTCACACCTCACCCCCACTCCTCCAACCACAGAACACAAAGCAGAAAACCAGCCATGAGGCATCATCACCCACTGCCGCCCCCCAAAAAAGCATCTATAGGCTTTATAGGCCTACATACTTCAATATTTATTGTAATGCCATTCCGCCGCCAGCCGGGGTGAGCCTTGTGCTTAGAGGTTAGAGATCGATAGATCCGATTGGATCTTCTCTTCTTTTTTTATCGCAATGCTAATTTTGGCCATCAAATATTGACGAAACTCCCGCGCCCTGGTGCTGCATACAATGGTGTAGCCAGTGCCTAATGGTCTGCACACTTCAATAGGCTTGTCAGGAGTTGTTTTACCCCCCCCCCCCCCCACTCACCCCCCCCCCCACACACACACACTCCCTCTCTCACCATTATCAGTAATTATAGCAGCTACTTATTCGAAGGACTACACTGATACAATTGCAGTTCCACATCCCATGGGTACTCCGGATCTAAGTTGATTGATTGCTGATGGCTTAACACCGTGTCGCCAGCGAGGGTTATTATATTCATGGCGAAAAGGAAAAGCTGGTGGCATCTATTCAGTCAGTCTTGTCAATCACATTCATGTGCGCCTACATTGAAATTTACACACAATTCCAAAATGGTCAGATGTATGTTAAGTGATAGCAAAAGCCATCTCTGATACAATTCTATCTGGTCTATGTACATTGTAATGCCAGGTACACACCTACCGTTTATCCGCACCCACCTACCGTATACGATCTAAAACTGCCCGTTTCACGCACAAAAATCGCTAGTTGTGCGCTCCCCGCGCACACCTAGCGATTGCGATTCGCGACTAAAAACTCAGTTTTAGGGCTAAAACGGGCCGATTACGATTGCGATTCGCGATTCGAAAAATGAATCGGCCTGTTTTCAGTTTTAAGCGGGTCGGGTCCAGTCACGAGTTTTAGTGCGCGAATCGTATATGGTAGGTGTGTACTTGGCATAAGTCTGTTTGAATGCAATTCAATCACTGCAGCATTAGGTACATCCTTATATCCCTTCCTCACAGCTTCCAGGGATGAGATTCAATCCTTCTTACAGTATAAACCCGTTAAACCAAACTTGAAGGGACCCTAGAAATTTGTTTGGATTAACCGATCATTGGTTTAACTGAGCTTTGGCTTTGACTTTGACTTTGAGTAAGAGTGTATTGTACATGTAATATACAATGTATGTGGACACTATGATAATTGTTTTGTTATGTATGTACAGTATGACCATGTTAAACCAAGCTCAGTTAAACCAAACGATCGGTTAATCCAAACCTTTTTCGGTGGCCCGGCAAAATACATTTATCATATAAAAAAGTCACTGGGGTCTCAGATGACCTTATAGTTATAACCACATGAAAGTTTGGTTTAACCATGCCGGAGTGGCCTGGGGTCCGACAATTTTGTTTGGATTAACTGTTAATTTGGACTAACCGACTTTGGTTTAAGCAACTTTTTTATATGATAAATGGTAGTATTTTGCTGGGCCGCCAAAAAAGGTTTGGATTAACCGATCGTTTGGTTTAACCGAGCTTGGTTTAACGGGGTTATACTGTACTATGAATAGACCTTACCAGGTGGATTCAGACCATAGAACACTATAAACCGTGCACTTTGTTTATATGTAGGAGGTCGACGTCCTATCAACATCTAATGTCTAGAAGTCACTTTCCATCCCGATATGTGACCTCAAATGTGGCTAGTCCCTAGGGCTCCAATCATTCACTCACATATGACTACAAATGCATTATCATCATCATGCTGTCGGTCACGATGCGACAAAGACTGCTTTCATTACTTGACTGCCGCTCTCCATTTATGGTGTTTTGTGCGGTTGTACATTTCATGAAAGCTGCCTGCAAAAGTGTTGAAGTGCTGCTGGCTTTTGCAAGTTACCAGTGGCACTCTCTTGGGGAGCAAATAGAGGTTTCACACTGGTAAGAACATGTCCAGACAGGTGCAAAACTATTTGTCCCTGCAGTGGCTGATCGGGAGATGTTGGGAGTTCCATACATCAACCACCCTCAATGCTGCCACAGGGATATGGTTTTCTGTTTAGGGTTTGCTCCCTCAGCCTTCGGTTCAGTCAAGAACCTGTACCACAAGGCAGTGGTTTACAACTCTGCAGGGCAGGGGCATCAAACTCCCTGAGGTATTGCAATACCTGCAATACCTGTGTACAAATGCATACACTGACCAGATATACCACAAACTGTTAATTAGCTCAATGTAATAAACAATATTTTATTATCTTAAGAAATACACTGACCAGATATACCACAAACTCTTAATTAAGTGAATGCAATAATAATATTTTATTAATATTATCTTAAGATTGTTCTTGTAATTAAATAATGCAAATTACTGAAATTAAGCAATGCCGGAAGACCAATGCCTCGGTGATTAAAAAAAGACTGTATTCAGATGAATAAAATTGCTTACAAAAAACAGAAGAAAAACGTGGCTAATACCCATCATTCCCTCACGCATGCGCCCTGCACATATGCACTCACGCACATGCGCAGACATACCCTACCATCACTACATTTCCACTGCCCCTGTGGGTAGCACATATGGAAAGGAGGGATTATATGACGAAGGGGCAAACAACAGCCGAAACCGGCATGGGGCCGGGGAGTGGAGGTGAAGTGTGGGTGTGGTGGTGGTGATGTGGTGGTGGGGGGATGGTAATATGATGGTGGTGTGGTGATATGGTGGTGGTGTGGTGATATGGTGGTGGTGTGGTGGTAGGGGGATGGTAATATGATAGTGGTGTGGTGATATGGTGGTGGTGTGGTGATATGGTGATATGGTGGTGTGGTGGTGGAGGGATGGTAATATGATGGTGGTGTGGTGATATGATGGTGGTGGGTGGTAGTTGTGGTGGTGTGGTGGTGGTGGGGGGGTAATATGATGGTGGTGTGGTGATATGGTGGTGGTGTGGTGATATGGTGGTGGTGTGGTGGTGGAGGGATGTTAATATGATGGTGGTGTGGTGATATGGTGGTGGTGGGTGATAGTGGTGGTGGTGTGGTGGTGGTGGGGTAACATGATGGTGGTGTGGTGATATGGTGGTGGTGGGTGATAGTGGTGGTGGTGTGGTGGTGGAGGATGGTAACATGATGGTGGTGTGGTGATATGGTGGTGGTGGGTGATAGTTGTGGTGGTGTGGTGGTGGGGGGACGGTAACATGATGGTAGTGTGGTGATATGGTGGTGGTGGGTGATAGTTGTGGTGGTGTGGTGGTGGGGGGACGGTAACATGATGGTAGTGTGGTGATATGGTGGTGGTGGGTGATAGTTGTGGTGGTGTGGTGGTGGGGGGATGGTAACATGATGGTGGTGTGGTGATATGGTGGTGGTGGGTGATAGTTGTGGTGGTGTGGTGGTGGGGGGATGGTAATATGATGGTGGTGTGGTGATATGGTGGTGGTGGGTGATAGTGGTGGTGTGGTGGTGTGGTGGTGGGGAGATGGTAATATGATGGTGGTGTGGTGATATGGTGGCAGTGGGTGATAGTGGTGGTGTGGTGGTGGGGGGATGGTAATATGATGGTGGTGTGGTGATATGGTGGCAGTGGGTGATAGCGGGGGTGTGGTGGTGGGGGGATGGTAATATGATGGTGGTGTGGTGATATGGTGGCAGTGGGTGATAGTGGTGGTGTGGTGGTGGGGGGATGGTAATATGATGGTGGTGTGGTGATATGGTGGCAGTGGGTGATAGCGGGGGTGTGGTGCTGCTGGTGATATGGTGGTGTGGTAGTGGATGATAGTGGGATGTGATGGTGTTGGTGTCTGTGGTGATATGATGGTGTTTGGTGACAGTGGGGATGTGGTGGTGGTGGTGGCGTGGTGGTGGGGGTGGGGGGCTTTGTTTTGGTCCACAATAGCCTGTTGATGGCGCGCCCCATCAAAGCATTATCAAAAGGGCGCCGCTGGGCGCCGCTGGGCGCCGTTGTGCACCGGAGCCCCCACAGCCCAGGGTTATTGTGGCGGGGATATTTGGGCGCCGGGCGCCGGGCGCCGGGCGCCAGGCGCCAGCATCTTGGCAATGTACTACACACCTGTATGTCTGCGTATGCAAAATACTGTGGTGTGTGTTGATGTGTCTGCTCTCCTGTGTACATGATAACATATATTTCACAACATATTGACATCCGGCATAAATGGTTATTAATGGTGACATTGTGGTGTTCTCTGTGGCTGAGTGGTGTTAGAGTGTCTTACTTTTTTCTAGGTCGGACTCCTAATCTGAAGGTCAGTGGTTCAATTCCCTGTGCCCCCACCTCTGCCAATTTGGATTTCCACCGCTGTGTATAACTTACAGCATCATCAAAGGCCAGTTGCTCTCATACCATGTCTATGTGGTGTGGGAGTTTAAAAATCCCTTGGGTTGGTAAAAGTGTAGGCTCGGGCTTTCTATCGAAGAACTGTCTAATGGTGAAAACAAGACTTTTCAGGCTTATACATGATATGCAGTATAAATCTTCAAGAGAGAGAGAGGAAAATAAATATGTATGTATATAGAGACAGCACAAACTAGGGATACCCCATGTATCCACTTTTGATATGTATATAATATATATGAAGAGTTCAGCCACAAAACGATGTAAACGCCGATCCAAAAATGGAGATAAACATTGGAATCAAACCTACAAAAAGTACATTTGTTTACATTCCTACTTTGTTGTTCATTGCTCCATAACCATATGATCATATGAAAAGTGGAATTATTTTCGGGGGAAAATCTTTTATTTAAACCACATTTGTGGATTGGCGTTTATGCACCTGAACTCTTCATATGTACATAATGTATCTGTATATAATATATATGTTTATAATATATGCATATCTATGTGTATATATATATCTGCTCTATAATCCATTGTAGGAATATAAACAAGGACACTACTAGCAGTTCTCCAGCTGCTATAATAACACTGTACATACATTTTATATACTACACATGTATAGGGTTATAGTTCCCACCTCTGCCATGGTGGCGCCACCTGCCTGTGGTAATTATCATCCATTAACCGACACAGCGAACTCAACATAGTGTGTGCATATATAATATACAGTAAAACCTCTCTAAATCGACCGACCTTGGTACCGACTTTAAGTGGTCCATTTAGAGAAGTGGTCGGTTTAGGGAGTCAGAATATGGTTAGAATGGTATTGTTGGGGCCCAAATAAGGAGATCGATATTGGGGAGTGTTCGTTTTGTGGCGGTGGGCGGTTAGAGAGGTTTTACTATATATATAACCACACATATGTATATATGTATATATATATATATATATATACGTTGCAAGCATAGGGGAGTTATAAACCCGCATGCAGTCGTTCCCACATATCCCAAAATGGCAGCAAATGGCAGGCGCTTTGACGGTACCGGCTCAGTTGATGGATGAATTGCTTGTTTGTGTAGGTGGGTGGGTGGTTCTTGTACTCATTGTTCGGGCGTGCTTAATTTGGCACCATTAATATGGGACGAATAGGAGAGGGTACTTGCTTCACGATGGGTTTGTCGGGGTGTGTGGGGTAAGTGTGCATTGCCCACGGCGGTGAGGTGGAGAGGGAGGGGGAGGGAGAGGTGGAGGGGGAGGGGGAGGGGGAGGGGTAGGGGGGGAGGGGGAGGGGGGAGGGGGAGGGGGAGGGGGAGGGGGAGGGGAGGGGAGATTTGAGTGGTGATCCACCCCTTCTGCCTCTAACTCCACTCCACTCCACTCTCCCACCCACCTCCCATCACCTCCCCCTCCTCCCCTCGCCTCTCTTCCCCAGCCCTTCCCTCCCTTTCTTCCCTCCCCCTTCTCCTCACCTTGCCTCTCCTTCCCTCGTCTCCTCTCCCCTCGCCTCCTCTCCCCTCTAATCGCCTCCCCTCCTTTCCCTTCCCCTCCCCTCTCCTCTCCTCTCCTCGCCTTCCCATCCTTCTCCCCCCCCTCACCACTTCCCTCCTCATCCCACTCGCCTCCCTCGCATCCCATCCCCTCATCTCCCTCCCCCTCTTCCCTTTTCCCCACCCTTGCTCGCCCCCCTCCTCTCCCCTCCTCTCTCTCCTCCTCCACTCTTCCTCCCCCTCCCCCTCCCTTTCTCCCCTCCCCTTGCCCCTCCTCTCCCTCCCCCCTCCCCCTCTCCTCCTCCTCTCCACTCCTCTCCTCCCCTCCCTCCCCTCTTCTGTTCTCCTCTCCCTCCCTCCCCTCTTCTCTTCTCCCCTCCCCTGCTCGCCTCTCCCTCCCTCCCCTCCCCCCCCCCCCCACCGCACCACTCTTTGTTCTCAACCCCCAACACCCACCTCACACCCACCCCGCTTCTAAAAGCGGTATGGCCGTGTTAAAGGTGTGTGCGAGGTGACATTGTGCCCGCGGGGCGTGCGACTCGACGTGTAGCGCGCCGCCTACAGGACGCCGGGCGCCGGGCACCGGGCACCGGATGCCGTGCCCCGGGCCCCCTCACGGCCGGACCCAGGTGTGGCCGGGCGGGACGAGCGGGCGGGAGGGCGGGGGAGGAGGGGGAAGCGGGGCGGGGTCAACGGCGAAGTGTGGCCCTCAGCCCCGCCGGGCACCCACTCAGCCAGCGCCCGCCTTTCATCCACGCGCAGGCGCGCGCACATGCGCACACCCCACACATCACACACATGCGCGCGCATACTCCACGCGCATACACACATACACACATGCGCGCGCACCACACATGGTGCATGCGCTTCACATCGCGCGTACAACACATGCGCGCGCACAATGCGTATTACACAGGCGTGCGCACTACACACACGCGGCACACATACGCGCACACAGACGCGCACACATAACACACGCGCTCGCAGGCACAGACGCGGGCACACACAATAAATACACATAACAATTAGCATGCATCTAGACACGCCACGATACACACACATACACACACGCACATAGGCTATGCACAAGACACATACTACACACGCACACGAAACCCACCTACATACACAACATCTCCACTGGACGGTGTGGCCGAATTGGTAAAGCACAGGCCTTCCATGCAGAAGGTCGCGAGTTCCAACAATGACTTACAAAATGTATACTTGTCGCTACCTAGCTTGCCACTCGATATTCATTAGGATATGGCAAGGGCGAGTTGACTCAGTGTCAGGATAATGTAACTGAGTGGGATATCGGGTCATGGTGCTGGCAGCCTGGTCTCCCAGTGGGACAACACTATAATTATAATTATGAAGTCACCATGAGTGCACACTGTCACAAGTCAATACCTGTCCTGATATGACCTTAGTTGTTGCCAAGGGGTAAAATCCCACCGATCAACAACCACAACCTCACTAGCCGATTACCTATCTCCAGTCTGCCGGAGGAGGGGGTCAAGTTGGCTCCAGAAAAGTAAGCACACCTGTAGTCGCAGCAGCCGACCAAATGGAGTAATTATTTAGTTTATAAGGGCAGTGGGAAGACAACCATTAATGGCTACACTCTTCCTGCAATTTATATTGTTAGCTGTTTGTTTGTTGTTGTTTTACTTCCTAGCAACATCTAAAGTCATATCAGGACGGGTATTGTTAACAGAATAGTTATGTTTGTGGAATAATGTATGGAAATTGTGAATACAAATTTATATTAAAAACATTGTGGACCTGAGATGCTTTTTTAAAAGCCATACCTTTTCTAGTCTCTGTCTCCAAAATGCGGCGTTGTTTTTATATTTACACGGAAACTGGACACTGTGGATAAGGGAGAAGCGAAGAGGAGAGAAATCGGTGTAAAAATGTTCACCGTCTCCCTGTGAGGGCAATGTATGAAAAACACATAATAAACAATTATTTATTCCTTGATTTTTTTTAAAAGATTATTATTTTGTAAGTGGCCAACTGTAAATACCTTAATAAACACGGCCATACTTGTTCTTGTTGCCCTCGTTATTTTACAGATGCGCATATCGCATTCCTACAGTCCACCCCTTGCTCCCTGAACTCCCCAGGCTCCCCTCCTCGCCCAATCCCAGCCTCCATGCCAACACGGACTACAGCAAAACCTCTATAAATCGACCGTGTGGTTGTGGTTGTGGGTGTGGGTGTGGGTATGGGTGTGGGTGTGGGTGTGGGAGTTTTGTTTCTTTGTTTTGTTGTTGTTTTACATCCTAGCAACCTCTAAGGTCATATCAGGATGGGTACCGACTTGTGACAGTGTGCACTCATGGCGACTTTATAGTGCTCCCCCACTGGGAGACCAGGCCACCAGCACCATGACCTGATATCCCACTCAGTCACATTATCCTGACACTGAGCCAACCAGTCCTTGCCCTGTCCTAATAATGCCAAGTGCCTGGCTAGGAAGTGACAAGTATCAATTTTTAAGTCATTGGTTTGACTCGACCAGGGTTCAAACCAACAATCCCATGGTCTACTAACACGGGAGACGGATGCTCTAACTCATTCGGCCATCCCGTCTGGTTAGGTGTGGGTGTGGGTGTGGGTGTGGGTGTGGGTGTGGGTGTGGGTGTGGGTGTGGGTGTGGGTGTGGGTGTGGGTGTGGGTGTGGGTGTGGGTGTGGGTGTGGGTGTGGGTGTGGGTGTGGGTGTGGGTGTGGGTGTGGGTGTGGGTGTGGGTGTGGGTGTGGGTGTGGGTGTGGGTGTGGGTGTGGGTTGTGGGTGTGGGTGTGGGTGTGGGTGTGGGTGTGGGTGTGGGTGATGGTGTGAGTATGAGTGTGAGTGCGAGTGCGAGTGCGAGTGTGGGTGTGGTGGCGGGTGTGGGTGTGGGTGTGGGTGGGTAGAGGTCGGGCGATGGGGGGGGGGGCGGGTGTGGACGTGGGGGGTGGGGAGAGGGGGGAGGGGCTGTTGTGAGTGTTACTGGGATGTGTATGTACATATCTATGTGTGTAGTTATATCTATGTGGGTGGGGTCGGATGTGGATGAGGGCGGGGTGTTGGTGGAGTTGTGGGTGGGGTTGTGGATGGTATATGGGTGGTGGTGGGGGTGTGGGTGGGTTGTGAGTGTCACTGGGATGTGTGAGTTTATGTGTGTATGAATATGTGTGTAAGTATATATGTGGGGTGTGGGTAAGGCGGGGTGTGGGTGGGGTGTGGGTGTGGGTGTGGGTTTGGGTGAGGCGGGGTGTAGTGGAGTTGTGGGTGGGGTTGTGGATGGGATATGGGTGGTGGTGGGGGTGTGGGTGGGTTGTGAGTGTTACTGGGATGTGTGAGTTTATGTGTGTAGGTATATGTGTGTAGGTATATATGTGGGGTGTGGGTGATGCGGGGTGTGGGTGGGGTATGGGTGTGGGTGTGGGTGAGGTGGGGGTGAGGGTGAGTAGGATCCAGGCGCCATACCTCGATCCCCGACCTGTTTAGTGTTTAGCGGGCCTCACTGTGGGCGGTGCACCGTGAGGTGTACTTCCGCCCGAGTAGTCTACCTGTTCACCGGAAGTCAATGCTACGAAGCCGACAGGTAACAGTCGCGCCTGCGCACCGGACCTGTTTGCATGCCTTATACACGGCTGCACCTAGACAATGGTCACCACCGCACGCACAGGGTTCCACGCAACCACACGCCCACACACCCACATACTCACACACTTACACACCACATACCACACTCTACGCACCCACATACTCACACAGCACATACTACACTCACACAATCCATACACCCACACATCGCATGCCACATTCCACACACCGTACACCACACACCCACATACTCGCCCACACCCCCACACACACTCACACATTCCACACCCCTACACATCCCACGCCACATACACCCCACAACACACCACACACCACACACCACACACCACACCCCACACACCACACACCACACATCACACACCACATACCACACATCACACACCACACACCACACACCACACACCCCACACCACACACCACACACCACACATCACACACCACACACCACATACCACACACCACACGCCACAAGTTGGTACCCATCCTGACATGACATTAGATGTTGCTAGGACGTAAAACAACAAGAAGCAAACACTCTTATCCCATACCAAATTCCACAACACCTCAATGCTTCCCCCAGCTCTCGCAACCCACTACCCAATACTCTCCTATTCTTCCCTTAATGTATCCCCTCCACATCACATGGCCACACCATAGCTGCACCTCACCTCAACACAACACAACAACAGTAACAACCCCCACCCATCCCCGACCATCATCACCCCTGTCACCCCTCCACCCTTCCCCCTTCCCATCCATCCACCCCACCGTCCAGCCCTCCACTCCTCCACCCCTCCGCTCCTCCACCCTTCCACCCTCCACTCCTCCACCCCTCCACCCTTCCACCCTTCCACCACTCCACCCTTCCATTCCTCCACCCTTTCACCCCTCCACACTTCCAGCCCTCCACCCCTCCACCCCCCACTCCTCCACCCCTCCACCCTTCCACCCCTCCACCCACACCATCCACCCCCCACCCTCCCCCTCAACCCCCGTCCCCACCCCCCCACCCTCCACCCCCCCACCACTCCACCCTTCCACCCCTCCACCCCTCCACCCTCCACCCCTCCACCCCCCCCTCCCCCCCCCCTCCACCATTCCACCCCTCCACCCTCCACCATTCCACCCCTCCACCCCTCCCACCCCCCCCCCCCCTCCACCCCTCCACCCCCCCACCCCCCCACCCCCCCCCCCCTCCACCCTCACCCCCCCCACTCCTCCACCCCCCCACCCCTCCACCCCTCCACCCCCCACCCCTCCACCCCTCCACCCCTCCATCCCTCCACCCATCCACCCCTCCACCCCTCCACCCCTCCACCCCCCACCACTCCACCCCTCAACCCCACATCTCCCTCTAACCCTCCACACCTCTCCACCCCTCCACCTTTCCACTCCTCCTCCCTCCACCCCTCAACCCCACCTCTCCCTCTACCCCTCAAGCCTCCACCCCTCAACCCCCACCTCTCCCTCAACCCCTTCACCCCTCCACCCCTTCAACCTTCCACCCATCCACCCCTCCACCCCTCCACCCCTCCACACCACCACTCCTCCACCCCACCACCCCTCCACCCCTCCACCGCTCCAACCCTTCACCCCTCCACCCCTCCAGGCCTCCACCCCTCCACCCCTCCACCCCTCCACCCCTCCATCCCTCCACCCCTCCACCCCTCCACTGCTCCAGCCCTCCACCCCTCCACCCCTCCACACCTCCACCCCTCCACCCCTCCATCCCTCCACTCCTCCACCCCTCCATCCCTCCACCCCTCCACCCCTCCAACCCTCCACCCCTCCAACCCTCCAACCCTCCACCACCCCTCTACCCCTGACCACGATCCGCCAGTGGATGTTGACAATGCCTCCCTTACTTGACAGAGACGTGGACACATGTATAAACACGCAGCGGTGCATGGGGTTGGTGATTGGGTGACGGGGGAAAGGGGTGGGGGCAAGGTGGGGAGGAGGGGAGGGTTACAGGGGAAGGGCTGCATTCCTCCGTCTAACAGACCCGAGTGTTCTCACTGTGGCAAAGCTCGATGCACACCTCCAAAAGCTTTGTAGTTTTTATGTTTTTTGCTTCATCTATATCTATATAAATATCAAGAATACAAATTACCAGGCATAAAAAAAGAGGAAACATGAAGAGAGAAAGAGAAGGAAAAATACAGGAGTACCAGATGCATGCATTGAGTATTACTTTTCTACGTTCTTATCACATGCTGATTGATTGTTGAGCTAACGCCAGCTAACACAGCAACAATAACACCACCATAATGCCAGCTCAACCCAAATCAGTCTAACCCAATCCAGCAGAGCCCAATCAAGCCCAGCCCAGCCCAGCCAAGCCCAGCCCAGCCCAGCCCAGGCCAGCCCAGCCCAGCCCAGCCCAGCCCAGCCCAGCCCAGCCCAGCCCAGCCCAGCCCAGCCCAGCCCAGCCCAGCCCAGCCCAGCCCAGCCCAGCCCAGCACAACCTAGCCCAGCACAACCTAGCCCAGCACAACCTAGCATAGCCTAACCCAACCCAGCATAGCACAGATGGGTTAGGCTAGCCCAGCTCAGCGAAGCCCAGTCCAGTCCAGCCCAGCTCAATCCAGCTCAGTCTAACCCAATCCAGCCCAGCTCAGCCCAGCCCAGCCAAACACAGCCCAGCCAAACACAGCACAGCACAGCACAGCCCAAGACAGCACATCACACCACATCCTAACCCCGCACAGCTTAGCACAACACAGTACAGGAGGTGGAGGAGATGAAGGTGGATGTGGAGGTGGTGGAGGGGTGGAGGGGGTGGAAGTGGAGGAGGTTGTCGTGTAGGTGGCGGTGGAGGAGATTGAGGTGGAGGTGGAGGTGGTGGTGGTGTAGGTGGAGATGGAGGAGATTGAGGTGTAGGAAGTGGAGATGGGGGAAGGTGGAGGTGGAGATGGAGGAGGTGGAAGTGGAGGAGGTGGAGATGGAGGTGGGGGTGGGGGTGGGGGTGGTGGTGGTGGGGGTGGTGGTGGAGGTGAAGGAGGTGGAGGTGGAGGTGGAGGTAGAGGTGGAGGTGGAGGTGGAGGTAGAGGTGGAGGTGGAGGTGGAGGTGGTTGTGGAGGTGCAGGTGGAGGTGGAGGTGGGTGAAAGCAGAGAGGGGGGACAAAGCTGCTACCACGCTTTAGAGCGCTGGTCTTCGGTTGGATAAACATGGTTACTTACCAAGTCAGCCAGCCGTGAACAACTAATGCCTAACTGTGTCCCGGCATCTTGTTGTAAACATCACCCAGAACCTCCCCCCCCCCCCCACCCAACACACACACAAACACACTGGAATCTCAGCAATTACTGCGCATTAAAACCGCATAGTCCGATGAAAACATCAAAGTTTCCTAAATCAAAACACTGACCTAGATTTGATCCTACAAACCCGACTTAGATGCCAGTGCACTTATTAAGCATTTACTGCACCAGAGACGGTGATGCTAAGGCAATTTAACAGACCCTGTTACTGCTGAAGCTTATGCTGTCAGAATGTTGACGTTCTTGCCAAACTTGTTTTTGGCATGTTTTCATTTGAACTATGTCCAAAATTAGCCATTTAAACTAAAAGTTACTTCAAACTAAGGTAAAGTAGTATATATATATATATATATATATATATATATATATATATATACCAATCAACCTAATGTATTTGCGACTGTCTCAAAAGGTGCTGAGCAATATGGGACAAAACTTTGTCCATTGTAATGATCAACATACTATCTGCTTATGCATTTGCTTGGGATAAACTGATTTGTTTTTTACATAGTGTTTCATAATCCCAATAGAATACATATTGATTTGAAGTAAATGTCCTTGTGTTTTCAGTGTAACCGTTTCTGTGCTGTTTTGTGTCAATCGTTACAATGGATAAAAAAAAAAGAATGATCACCTTTTGAGACAGGCTCATTTATCCTGGGAAATTGCAGAAACTAGGCCCCATAAGATTACGCAACTTTAACAACAGCAAACGCCAGTGATAAGCCCACCATACACTAGCCGATCATCTTACGTAGGTCGCAGATGATTATGAATTCTGCCCTTTTGGGATATCCATGCATCACAGATGCTAGGTGTGACATATTATACATGTTATGAATATAAATAACAACAATCCTGAAATATTTAATAATAATTCACTCACTTCCTGTTCAATTTGTTTGTTATGAAGTACCATCAGCGCAACCCGCCGAAGTCTGTCTGTGCCTAAATCCGTAGTGTATCTCAGGCTTTTATGATTTAAGCCCCATGTATTCACTCACACGCATACACAGGTACATAATGGAACATTTAAAATCAATAAAATTTGGTAAATAGTGGTACGTACATACGGAATGGCACATTTAATTTTTTTTAAATAATAATTTGATAAATAGTCATATACTTCAGAATAACACATTTGTCAGTGCTGACATGCTACTGCTAGTCTTCTGGTCGGAGATACTATTAGTTATTTTACACAAATCATTTAGATGATTGATTTAATTAAGGAATGATAATGTGACGGTGATGGAAGAAGATGTAAATTTTATATTAAACACATTTATGAATGGGGCTGTGGGATGTAAGCTAAACTGTACCTAGTTCCATAGAGATAATGTTTTGGTTGAAATATCGGCTAGTGTATGTCAGACTTACATGATTAAAGCCCCATCTATTCACGTACACACACACACCACCGACTACTGACTGAACTGACGGCTCTTCTACTGCTGAACATAAACCGGCGCAACTGTCACCATCAAGGAACACAGACCAGGATTCAATGACGCAAAATCAATGTGACCACCCTCACCCCCAACCGCACTCTAACCTGAACCCTCACCGCCACCCCCAACCCCCCACCCCCACCCCCACCACCACAACTCTCACCCTCACTCCAAACCGCACACCTCACTCAAACCTCCACTCCAACCCTCAGCCCCCTCCCACCCCACCCGCACCACCACCATACAGGGTGGTCGAATGAGTTGAGCGTCCATCTTCCGTTTTGGTAGATCGTAAGATTCGAGTCGAGTCCGGTCGAGTCAAATCAATGACTTAAAATGTGTACTTGTCGCTCAACATTATTAGGATAGGGCAAGGACTGACCGGTTAGTTCAGTGTCAGGATAATGTGACTGAAGTGGAATATCAGGTCATGCGGCTGGAGGCCTGATTTTCTAGTGGGGCAGCACTATAATTATAAAGTCACCATGAGTGTGCACTGTCACAAGTCAGTACCCATCCTGATGATATGACCTTAGATGTTGCCAGGATGTAAAACTCCACAACCAACCACCCCACACCCATCTATCTCCCCTACAAGGAAGAGAAGGGGGAAAAAGAGGCTATCTTTGGCTGTCATGTCAGCTATGGGGCGGGGGGGGGGGGTGGCGCGTCCCAGGGTGGAAGTGGGGGTCTGGGGGGGGGGCGGCGCCCACGTGACCAAGTGACCCATGTTGTGGACCCTGGAGGATGGACTTTATCTGGTCAATGCCGGCCGAGCGATTGTGTGTGTATGGGGGGTGGGGGGGGGGGGTGACCTGTCTAGCCCAGACCCTGGAGCAAGGCTTGGAGGGATAGCTGCATGACAGGAACTGGTTCCCATGGCCTGTGACCCTCCCCCCACCCATCCCACCCACCCACCACCTGCCCGTCCTCACCTCCCTACTACTCCTCCTCCCTCCCTTAACCATACGGCACCCTTGCCTCCCTATGTTACCTTCTAAACATTATGTCATCAATTCTAGTACATGTATAGTATACCACTGCTGTGCATGGGTTAAATCTAGCCTCTGCATCAATCTCTAGACCAATATTGTGTTTAGGCGCTCACAATGACAATCTGTTCGAAGTGACCAAAGTTAGTAAAAACCTACCAACATTAATATGAAATGTAAACATTGGGCACAAAAAAACATGCTATTAATAACCCAAAGATGGTGAAGCGTTAGTGGATTATGATGATACACGTTTGCAGCGCCGATTAACAGATCAGAACGGCGCTAACATTTTACCACCGTTTGGTATTATATATCTAATAGTAAAGCACTATAGGAGAATCTTTGGTTATACACAGACCTCTTTCTCTACATGGGTTAAGGGACCTGCATATAGCACGACATGCTACCTGAGGCTGGGGGACCAGACAGGATGGCTGAATGAGTTGAGCGTCTGTCTCCCATTATGGTAGATCGTGGGATTCAAATCCATTTGTTTCGAACCATTTGTTAGGGAGTTAGAATATGGTTACAATGGTACTATTGGGAACCAAATAAAGCAATCGAAATAGGGGAGTGGTCGATCTGTAGAGGTGGTCGGTTAGGGAGTTTTTACTCTATATTGTAGGGAGTAGGTTAACATCAGCTGATCACTTGCATCAACGGGGAGGGGAGTAGGGAGACGGGGAGACGGAGGGGAGGGGCGGAGTGGTGGGGGTGGGGCAATGGTAGGGAGAACGGGTGTATTGATGGATATAGGAGCAGGACTGATGACAATGTGGATGGATGACAGCAGTTGGTGGGAGACTCACTCTCTGGTCTCAAGTGGAGTAGAAGCGGTTGTGACATGATTAGTCCTGTCGGCAATGGCGGGGGGGCGGGGGGAGGGGCTGGGGGCACCGGGAGGGTAAGGGTACCCGGCGGAAACAGCCGGACTAGTGGGCGGGGGAGAAGGGAGGGGGCGGGGGCAGGGGGGGTGGGGCTGGCGGAGGTAGTGTGTGTGTGTGTAGGGCTCATGGGTGGTGGGGTGGTTAGCTGTCAGTGTCAGATAAGTATAGCGATATAGCTCGTTGAAAGGGGAGGCTGGTTGGTTGTTGGAGTTTTGCGTCCTGGCAACATCTAAGGGTCATATCAGAACTGCGAGGGGAGGAGATGTCTAGAGGGCTGCAGTTGACATTGCGCCTTGGTGTCACTGTCACTGTCACTGTCACTGTCACTGTCACTGTCACTGTCACTGTCACTGTCACTGTCACTGTCAGACGCTCATCCAGGGTGCCGCTTTCGACGCCTGTAGTGACGGCTACGGCCACCAGGCGGCGCGCCGGCGCGTGCCTAGGTGGGTTGGGTCTGGGAGAGGGCGGTGTGTTGAGGGCGGGCGGTGGGCGGCGTGCGGTGGGTGGCGGGCGGCGGATGGCGGGCGGTGGCGGGCCGTGGGCGGAGGACAGAGGGCGGAGGGCGGTAGAGCGCCGGGCTGCGGGCGGCGGACGGCGGGCGCAGGGGGAAACCCTACCCGCGCCAGGAGCTGTGTGATCGGGTGGGAATCCCCGGGACCCACACGCAGATGGCCCTTCCAAACAATTTACCTGTCACTGCTCATCTTGGCGCTCCCGGGACGCGATGGGATGAGGGAGTGAGGGCGTGGGTGTGGGCGTGGGTGTGTGTGAGGGGGACAGCTTAAGGGATTTATTTGGCTGGTCTGGGACTAGGTCTAACGGTGTGTGTGTGTGTGTTGGCAGTGAGGGGAGGGTGTTGAGGGGGGAGAAGGTTTGTGTTCACCCGCGTCCTCACCGCCCTCTCCCCTCCCCTCACCCCCGCCCTCTGCCCTCCCTCGCCGCCGCCCCTGCCCGCCCACTTCCATATTAAGGGTGGGCTACTGAGCCGAAATGACAAATTCATTGCCGTCAAATCCCACGGCGCCGTCGGCGATTGGCGCGCCATGTGGCGCGGGCGGCGTGTCTGGGGGTGGTGGGGGTGGTGAGAGGGGAGGTGGTGGGGGAGGGGGGAAGGAGGATGGGGGGAGGGAGGGGGGATTCGCCTGTGAAGTGTTCCTTTTAAAACACGGCCTTGGCGCCATTCGCTCAGACATTGTCTTTTGAATCCCCTGTGTTAGAACTAGCGCAGGGAGCAGTTAATAATGGATTTAGCTGCGGGCGATGGTTGCGGGTTGTGTGTGCGACAGAAAGAGAGAGAGACAGAACAACAAAACAACATCCCAACAACACAGAAAAGAGAGGACCTTTCCACTAACAGAGGAGACCCGGAACCGCGTGGTCACGTGGTTTATTTCCTGGTGCGCGCGCACTGGAAGAGGCAATAGCGGGGCCACGTGCGGGGTCCACTTAACTATACTACCGCACTGAGCGCGGTGGCCTTATGGCTGGCACACACCTCCCGTCTGTGCGCACCCACCTACCGTTTACGATCTAAAACTGCCCGTTTCGCGCACAAAAATCGCTATGTGTGCGCTCCCCGCGCACACCTAGCGATTGCGATTCGCGCATAAAACCTCAGTTTTTAGGGCTAAAACCGGCCGATTACGATTGCGATTCGCGATTCGAAAAATGAATCGGCCCGTTTTCAGTTTTAAGCGGGTCGGGTCGGGTCGCGAGTTTTAGTGCGCGAATCGTAAACGGGAGGTGTGCGCCAGCCATAATCGGTAGAGCACGGGATCTCCCGTGCGGACGGTTGGAAATTTGATTCCCGGTAGAGTCAAACCGATGACTTATCAAATTTATACTTTTCGCTACCTAGTGCGGTGCTTGGTTTAATAGGATAGGGCAAGTACTGCTTTAGCTCAGTGTCAGGATAATTTGACTGAGTGGGATATCGAGTCATGGCCCTGGGGGCCTGATTTCCCAGTGGAGCAGCACTATAACCCCACCATAAGTGTGCACTGACACAAGTCGGTACCCTTCCTGATATGATCTTAAATGTTGCTAGGACGTAAATCCTTATATGACAACAAAAGAACAATCGTGGGGAAAATAGCAAGGGAAGGTGAATGGCAGCAGAGGGAGAGGGAGACCAAGAACATCATGGTTTACAAATATTTCACAGTGGACAGGCTTGAATTATTCACAGTATATCAGAACAGCACACCATCGGGACAAGTGGAGAACCATTGCATCCAACCCTCGACTAGAGGACGGAACTATTGATTGATTGAATTCTTGCCACCAATCATTCCCCTAGCCATCATGAAGAGGAGAAGCCCTCTTCGCTAACACCAGACGGGAGGCTACGGCGGGTCGCGCCGCCCCGCGGTTGTGTCAACAGGGGCGGCACGGCGAGCAGGGGGAGCACGGGCTGTGTGTGTGTGTGTGAGAGGAACGGGCACTTGGGGTGGTGTCGCCGGCTCGAGGGTCGTGCATCGCCCGGTGAAACTTCACGGCCGAGCCATCAATTACGGCCGTATTATCTCAGCGGGTGTGAAGGGCGTTTGTTATCTGACGTCCTGAATCCCAGCCCCCCGCCCCCCACCCCCCGACCACCTCCTCCACCTCCCCACCCCATCGCTACCCCTCCTTACCCTAGCTACTGTACCCCCCAACCCCATCACTAGTTCCTCCACCCACCCATCTCCCCACCATATCCCGACATCTACCTACCCTGCTGCTGTAACCGAACCCCCACTCACTCCCACACCACACGCGCACATTGACTTTTTCCCTTGCTGTCACCATTGTTCTTGCTGCTGCAGCTATCGCGGTTGCTACTGATGTCACTACAACTGTCATTACTGCTGTCACGGTCAAGCTCTCACTATTATTGTCTCTATCCCGTTGACGCAATTTATGTCACTACTACCACTAGTCGTATCACTGTCAGTGTCACGACCACTAACTTAGTAACTAATACTAGTACGAGTAATAGCACCAATGATAGGCCTACTACTAATGTTGTAATATTGTAAAAACACTGTCACTACCACTGTCACTACCACTGTCACTACCACTGTCACCACCACTGTCACTACCACTGTCATTAACATTGGTGCTACAACTGCTAGTACCACTGTCACTACAACTGTCACTACAACTGTCACTACAACTGTCACTACCTCTGTCACTACCACTGTCACTACCACTGTCACTACCACTGTCACTACCACTATTTCTACCACTTCACTACCACTGTCACTACCACCGTCACTACCACTGTCACTACCACTGTCATTAACATTGGTGCTACAACTGTTAGTGCCACTGTCACTACAAATGTCACTACAACTGTCACTACCACTGTCACTACCACTGTCACTACCACTGTCACTACCACTGTAACTACCACTATCTCTACCACATCACTACCACTGTCACTACCACTGTCATTACCATTGGTGCTGTTAGTACCACTGTCATAAGCACTGTATCTATCAGTATCGGTACCATTGTCACAACCACTCTCACAACCAGCCACAACCACTGTCATTACCAATACCACTGTCACTATCCACTATCTGTACCATTGCAGTTGCTAGTCTTTCGACGATTCCTTCTCGTAGGTATATCTCTGCACTCACATGTGGTCCTAGACCCATTCCTTCTTCCCCCCTCGCCCATCTTGTTCTGGGTTCCACCCATTTTCCCATGTCCACCATCCTCCATCCTCCAACATCCACCCTCCACCCTCCACCCTCCACCCTCCATCCTCCATCCTCCATCCTCCACCCACCATCCTCCATCCTCCACCCTCCATCCTCCATCCTCCATCCTCCATCCTCCATCCTCCACCCTCCATCCTCCACCCACAATCCTCCACCCTCCATCCTCCATCCTCCATCCTCCACCCACCATCCTCCATCCTCCACCCTCCATCCTCCATCCTCCATCCTACATCCTTCATCCTCCATCCTCCATCCTCCACCCTCCATCCTCCATCCTCCACCCACCATCCTCCACCCACCATCCTCCATCCTCCATCCTCCATCCTCCATCCTCCATCCTCCATCCTCCATCCTACATCCTTCATCCTCCATCCTCCATCCTCCACTCTCCATCCTCCATCCTCCACCCACCATCCTCCACCCACCATCCTCCATCCTCCATCCTCCATCCTCCATCCTCCATCCTCCACCCTCCATCCTCCACCCTCCATCCTCCATCCTCCATCCTCCATCCTCCATCCTCCATCCTCCATCCTCCATCCTCCACCCTCCATCCTCCATCCTCCACCCACCATCCTCCACCCACCATCCTCCATCCTCCATCCACCATCCTCCATCCTCCATCCTCCATCCTCCATCCTCCATCATCCATCCCCCACCCTTCACCTTCCCCCATCTCCCTGTCATCTCCACCTCGACCATCGACTAAAGAGGCTCACATTTCAACCCCCCGCAGCAGTAGGTCTCTAGGAGTAAGTAGGAACCAACATCTCACCAACCTTAACCACCAACCCTAACCATCAACCCTAACCTCCAACCCTAACCACCAACCCTCACCAACCCTCACCAACTCTCACCAACCCTCACCAACCCTCACCAACCCTCACCAACCCTCACCAACCCTCACTAACCCCCACCAACCCTCACCAACCCTCACCAACCCTCACCAACCCTCACCAACCCTCACCAACCCTCACCAACCCTCACCGACCCCACCAACCCTCACCAACCCACCAACCCTCACCAACCCTCACCAACCCTCACCAACCCTCTTCCTACTCTGAAACCCCATACCGCAGCCACCCCCCTATCCCCACCGGCACCCCACCAGTCCCCCGCCCCGCACCCCCCCCCCCCCCCCCCGCCCCCAACCACCAGCAATCCCCGTCGGGCCACCCGGGCCCCCGCCGGCCGTGATAATATTGTTTTTCAAATTACAACTTGTTAATTCCATTTTCAGCGCCGTGGCGCCAACTGACACCTTCAATTTGAGCGGGGGTCGGCCTGGCGTTACGCTCTCCAAGGCAATCATTTGCTCAGCAGTCAGCACCAATCAGGAACGTTATTTTTCACAGCGGGCGGGCTGGGCAGAAAGTGATATCATACTTTGGCGCCTGCTTTAATTGTGCGAGGCAGGCAGGCGGGTAGGCGGGCAGGCGGGCAGGCAGGCGGGCAGGCGCGGCCCACACTTTGTACCGACGCTGTTGCCTAGGCAACGGATTATGTATCGAGTATATCTATGTACATAACAATATATATATATGAGACTGTCTCAAAAGGTGCTAAGCAATATGGGACAAAACTTTATCCATTGTAATGATCAACATACTATCTACTTATGCATTTGCTCAGGATAAACTGATTTGTTTTTTTACATGGTGTTTCATAATCCCAATAGAATACATATTGATTTGAAGCAAATGTCCTTGTGTTTTCAGTGTAGCCGTTTCTGTGCTGTTTTCTGTCAATCGTTACAATGGACAAGGAAAAGGAGAGTTAGCACCTTTTGAGACAGGCTCATATACATATATCACTGGTTGTGTTGTTGGGGAGTCGGGGAGTTTAGAGGAAGTGGAAAGTACTCTAGTGGGAAGGAAAGGAGAATAAGAGAGTATGCTAAATAGATAAATATAATAAAATGTGAGACTATCTTTGTTATTTATATTCATGTAATATATATGCATAGATGCATGCATATATGTATGTATGTATTCATTATATATGTATATATGTATACATGTATGCATGTATACATATATATGTGTATATGTGTATATGTATATATGTATGTATATCTAAGTGTATCTATGTGTATATGTGTATCTATGTATATATGTGTATCTATGTATATATGTGTATCTATGTATATATGTATATTTATGTAAGTGTATGTGTTTCTATGTATATATGCACAGATATATGCACGTCTATTCACATTATTTATAGATATGCATATATATGCATATCCCTGTATATATATATATATATATATATATATATATATATATATAAATGTATATCTATGTATACATACATGTCTATGGACCTTGCCGACCATTCCGACCTTGCCGACCATTCCGACCCTCACCAACCCCACCAACCCTCACCAACCCTCACCAACCCTCACCAACCTCACCAACCCTCACCAACCCTCACCAACCCTCTTCCTACCGCAGCCACCCCCCAATCCCCACCGGCCCCCCACCAGTCCTTGCCGGCCTTTCCAACCTTGCCCACCTTTTCTAACTATACTGACCATAGCGACCTTGGCAACCTTGCCGACCTTGCCGACCTTGCCGACCTTGCCGACCTTGCCGACCTTGGCAACCTTGCCGACCTTGCCGACCTTTCCCACCTCACCCACCTTGCCCACCCTACCGCCCATTCCGAACGTGGCAACCTTGCCGACCTTTCCGACCGTGCTAACCATGCCCACCATGCCCACCATGCCCACCATACCGACCATGGCGACCTTGCCGACCGTGCTGACCATGCCCACCATGCCCACCAAGCCCACCATACCTACCATGTCGACCTTGGCGACCTTGGCCGCGGCGTTCCGTATATAGTGGCACTTCGCGGCTCCTTACTTTCATATCAGGCCGAGAGCCATTAAACAGTCGCACACTGGCACACAGCTCGCCGCATCCAACCCACACACTGCGCATTCGCTAATTACAGGCCACGCAGACCTAATTAGCACGTGTTGTTTATTAATTAGGCCTGCAGTTCTGCTTCCTCTTATCATTAGCAGGGTAGATTAGCTGAATAAGGCGCTGTGTGGGGAGGGGTGGGGGCACACCAGGAAAGACAGAAAGAAAAAAAAACACCCACAAACGGTACGGTTGGTTGGTTGGTTGTTGGAGTTTTACATCCTGGTAACGTTTAAGGTCATATCAGGACAGGTACCGACTTGCGACAGTGCATACATATGGCAATGTTATAGTGCTGCCCCACTGGGAGACCAGGCCACCAGTACCATGACCTGATATCCCCCTGATTCACATTATCCTGACACCCAGCCAACCAGTCATTGCCCTATCCTAATATAGTAAAAATGGTGAGTGCCTGGCTAGGAAGCGACAAGTATCAATTTTGTAAGTCGTTGGTTTGACTCGACTAGGAAGTGAACTCCCGACCTTCCACACTGGAGGCCTGTACTCTATCGATTCGGCCACCACGTCGGGTAAAGGTAGGGTAGGTTGGTAGATGGTGTGTTTGTGGGGGTGGGTGGGTCGGGGAGGGGGTGGGAGTGGTGCTGGGTGGATGGGGTAGGAAAGTGGGGGTAGTGGGTGAGGGGGGGGGGGAGTATGTGAATTAGATCAGTGACCTTAGTCTCCCCGTCTGCGCCACTCACCGTGTAACTATGCACTAATGTACACACTTATGTTAATTTTGCGCAAACGGAAGTGCACTGGTTGTCTATATATAACACAGCTGCTGTATTTATTTTGCACCCACCCCCTTCACATTCTCTCTACTTACCACCCACCCACACACATACCACACCACACATACCACACCACACCACACATTCACAGACAATTGTCTCTAACCGACCTGGTTAAAGACACCACACCACAGATTCACAGACAATAGTATACAGTAAAACCTCTCTAGATCGACCCATGACACTGCCAATATAAAAATGTACACCTTGTTATTTCTCAATGCTGTTGGGTGACAGCACTATTCTTCTTTTTCCTTCTTTTTCTCTTTATATCAAACTCTTGTTGATTTTATACTATTATATATGTGAATGAATGTAGGATTATATGGCCCGAAGACCAGTGCCTCGGCGCTGATAATAATACCTTTATTCGCTGAATAAAATGATCATTTACCAAACATCAGGACAGGCACCGACTTTTGATAGTGCGCACTCATGACAACTTCATAGTGTTGTCCCACGTGGAGACCAGGCCACCATCACCATGACCTGATGTCCCACTGATATCCCACTTAGTCATATTATCCTGACATTGAGCCAACCAGAGACCATTTGAACCCTTCCACTGCAGCACACACCAATGGGCGCAGTGCCGAATCGATAGAGTGCAGGCTTCGCCTACAGGAGGTTAGGAGTTTGATCTCCAGTCGAGTCAAACCAATGACTTCCAAAACTGATACTTGTCACCACCTAACCTGGTATTCAGCATTACAATGATAAAGGAAGTACTGATTAGCATAGTATTAGGATAATGTGACTGAGTTGGAAATTGCCTCGTGGTGTTGAGAGCCTGGTCTCCCAGTGGGACAGCACTATAAAGTTACCATAAGTGTGCACTGTCACAATTCAGTACCCCCAAAGAAAGGAAAGTTTATTTGATTAAACGATGCCTCTAGAGCTCATTGATTTTTACCATCGGTTATTGGATTTATGTCAAACATATGGTCATTCTGAAATTTTCTTTGCAGGAAACCCACTTCCGCCACATAGGCTTCTCTTCCCGATAAGCAGCAAGGGGTCTTTTATATGCACTTTCCCACAGACAGAACAGAACAATTCAGTACCCATCCTGATATGAGCTTAGATGTTGCTAGGACATAAAATGTCTAGAAACAAACAAACAAACAAACCTACACACACCCTACACCCATCTGTTTTCCTCCCGGACTAAATTGGGGTAGCGTGTGTGTGTGCTTGCAACCATGGCGACAGCCACATCAGCCCAGAGCAGCAAGAAGGTCTGCGGTGTTCATAAATCTTGTTCTCCAGGCGAACACCTACTTTTGTAAATACTTTTTATGGAGAATTTCACCGGCCGTGGTGGCCGAATCAGTAGAGGGCAGGCCTCGCGTGCGGGATATCAGGAATTTGGTTCCTGGTCGAGTCAAACCAACGACTTATAACATTGATACCTGTCGCTTCCTAGCCTGGTGCTTGGCATTAATAGGATAGGGCAAAGAATACCTTAGCTCAATGTCAGGATAATGTGACTGAGTGGGATGTCAGGTCATGGTACTGATGGCCCGATTTCCCAATGGGTCAGCACTGTAAAATCCCTATAAGTGCACACTGTCACAATTAAGTCAGTACCTATCCTGATGTGATCTTAAATGTGGCCAGGACGTAAAACTCCAAAAATTAACCATCATTTACCAAGAATCGCAAGAGCAGGTGTTTTCTGTGGCGGAGTGGTTAGAGTATCTGACTTTTTTCTAGGTCGAACTCCTAATCTGAAGGTCGGTGGTTCGATTCCCCATGCCCCCACCTCTGCCAATTTGGATTTCCACCACTGTGTATAACTTACAGTGACATCAAAGGCCAGTTGCTCTCATACCATGTCTATGTGGTGTGGGAGGTTAAAAATCCCTTGGGTCAGTAAAAGTGTAGACTCAGGCTTTCTATCGACAAACTGTCTAATGGTGAAAACAAGTCTATTCAGACTTATCCATGATAGGCAGTATAAATCTTCAAGAAAGAAGAGCAGTAGTACAGTCGAGCGCTGGGTAATAGAAATGTTCATTAGAATCAAATGTATGCACCAACATAAAAGGCTATGTGGATGTTTAACGGCTATTAAACACTATGGCTGAAGAGTGACCCTGAGTAGGGTGCTTGGTGTGAAATGAAATGTAAATAGTCAAGAGGCAAGCTGAGAATGGAGGGGGGGGGGGGTGAGTACTTCAAAGTGACCAGACCTACTCGAGGCAATGCGAATTATGTAGCCACCTCACCAAACTGCCTGGTGCACCAGGTGAGTGGTAGTTGATGTAGAGAAAAGTTTATTTTATTTAACGATTCCTCTAGAGTGCATTGCTTTTTATTATCGGCTATTGGACGTCAAACATATGGTCAATTTGACATATTTCTTTTAGGAAAGCTGCTATGGGAAGAAGAGGAGTAAAGGAGAGAGTGTAGAATTGAGAGATTGGGGTGTGAAGGGGGAGAGTGTGAGGGGAGAGTGTGGGGGGGGGGGGGAGGGGGGGGGAGGGGGTGAGGGGGAGGGGGGGAGAGAAAAAAAAGAGGGGTGGCATGAGGGGAGATGGAGAGTGTGAGGGGAGAGAGGGGGAAGGGAAAGGGGAGAGAAAAGGGGTGGAGAGGAGAATTGATGAGTGGGGGTTGGTTGGTTATTTGTTGGAGTTTTACATCCTGGCAACATCTAAGGTCATATCAGGACGGGAAGAGTGCGTGAGAGCGGAAAGGGAGAGGGGGGAGGAGAGAAAACAGGGGTTGAGAGGAGGAGACGGAAGGGAAAGGAAGAGAAAAGCAGGGAGGGGAGAATGTGATTGTAGAGGGGGAAAGTGAGAGAAAATAGGGGTGGAGAGGAGGAGGAACTGGAGAGTGATAGAGGACGTGAGAGAAAAGAGAGAGGGGAAAATGGAGAGTGAGGGAAGAGGTATGAGGGAAAGTGAGACTAAGAGAAAAGGGAATAGAGAGTGAGAGAGGGGGGCAGGTAGAGCATCGTGTGAATGGATAGATCGGGGGCGGGGAAAGGGGGGGGGGAGGATGAGGAGAGAAAGGAGGGGTGGATGGAGAGGAGCATAGAGAGAGTGTGTGTCTGTGGGGGGGGGGGCGTGTTTGAGGAGAGAAAGGGAATGCGCATGCACACATACAGTAAGGTGCTGCACGTGTTGCATACGGTGGAGCCCCCTGGTGGTGAGGCCAGGACGTGGCGTCTGGTGGTGCCGCATTGTTAGCTGATTACTGGTCTCCTCCCAGCCTCACCACCGCCACTGGTCAAGGCAATGCCCACTGACCCACACACTCACGGTCAGGGCTGGCTGATTGTGGTCGGCACGGGCACATAGTTCCGCTACCCCCACCTCCACCCCCCACACACACCCACACCTCCTCATTCTCCTCCCTCTCCCCCCCCCCCCCCCCCCCCGTTCCACCCCTTCCGCGGACTGCACACAACCATGACGTGGTCATCGGCCACTCCCCCTTTTATTTATAAGTCCCCCCCCCCCCCACACACACCTTCATATACATCTACACACACTCACATACACTCACATGGATTCACATACACGCACGTACACCAACACACACTCACACACACTCATACAGTCTCACACTCGCGCACACTCACACTTATAAACTCACACACACACACACACACTCGCACACGCTCTCAGAAACACTCACAGTCACTCACACTTACACACACCCACACTCACTCTCACAAATATTCACAAATAGTCACACATATTCACACATACACACATATTCACACACATTCACACATTCTCATGCACACTCACACATACACACACTCACATATATTCACCCACATTCACACTCACACACACTCACCCACCAACACAATGGCGACACCGGCCATGTGGACTTGATTGTAACGACAACAATGCTTCCATGCAAGCTCCCCCCCCCCCGCCTCCACTCTCGCCCCCACGCCCCCCCCCCTCCAATTATGCGCCACACACCGCTACAAGCTGGAGGATTCAGAGCCCCTTCCCCTAACTCACCTCCTCCCTTTCCCCACCTTCTCCTATTCCCTCTTCCCCATCCCTCCACTTCCTCACTCCATTCCTTTCCCCATCCTCCATTCCCATTCCCCTCCCCTTCCCCCCACCAACCCCACTCCCCCCTCCCCCCACTCCCTCCCCCCCCTCCCCCATCCCCCCCCCCACCCCCACCCCCCCCCCCCCCCCCCCTCACCCCACCCCCCCTCCTCCCCCCCCCCTCTCCCCCCCCCTCCTCCCCACCCTCCCTCCCCCCCCCTCATCCTCCCCCCCCCCCCCCCCCCACCCCCTCCCCCCCCCCCTCCCCCCCCCCCCATCCCCTCCCCCCCCCTCCCCCCCCCAACCCCTCCCACCCCCCCCCCTCCCCCACCTCCTCCTCCCCACCCCCCCTCCCCCCCCCCCCCTCCCCCCCCCCTCCCCCCCCCCCCTCCCCTCCCCACCCCCCCTCCCTCACCCCTCCCCCCACCCCTCCCCTCCCCCCACCCCCCCATCCCCCCCCCCCTCCCCACCCATCCTCCTCCCCCCCTCCTCCCCCCCCCCCCTCCCCCCCCCCACCCACCCTCCCCCACCCCCCCCCCTCCCCCCCCCCCCCTCCCTCCCCCTCCTCCCCCACCCCCCCCCCCCACCCCTCCCTTCTCCCCACCCCCTTCTTCCCACCCCTCCTCTTCCCCACCCCTCCTCTTCCCTACCCCTCCCATTCCCCACCCCTCCTCTTCCCCACCCCTCCTCTTCCCCACCCCTCCCATTCCCCCACCCCTCCTCTTCCCCACCCCTCCTCTTCCCCACTCATCCTCTTCCCCACCCCACCTCTTCCCCACCCCTCCCCTTTCCCACCCTCCATCTTCCCCACTCCTCCTCGTCCCCACTCCTCCTCTTCCCCACCCCTCCTCTTCCCTACCCCTCCCATTCCATTCCATTCCCTCCCCTTCCCTTCCCTTAGCCCACCCACTGACCATTCCCCCCAAGACCCCCCCCCCCTCACGCCCACCTCTCTCCACCCATCCACCCCCGCCCCCCGCCCCCACCCACCACCCCCTCCTCCCCAGCAATATGCCCCTCTATAACCTAACCGTGAAAGGGGCGTGCGCCCAATATGCATGCAGCCAACATTCAACAACACATTTTCATACATGACGACTAATCCATGCACATTGGGAGAGCACTCACTCATTCGCTCTCACGGGCTCTTTCAATGAAGACAAGTGCACCACAGGGGGTTGGGGAGGGAGAGAAAGAGAGAAAGGGGGAGAGGGGGAGGGGGTGGGGCATACACAACAATAGGGGGCGGAACCTGGGGTGGCAGTTCAAGCAGAAGTGGGGTCGGCGGGATGAAAATTGGATTTTCACATTCTGCTTCATGGCTGGTATAGTTTATGGAATATGAAATACCTTTTCAGGGAACTCTGACACCCAGAAAGAGTTCAGGAGTGGGTCAGCGCCTCGCCTGTGCTGTTGTGTTTATAGTTGGGTGGCTGGGTAGTGGTGGTTTTTTTTAGGCCGTGACTATGGTAGGTCAATACGCGGTGCCATGTTATCATTGGACATATTATTAGATCAAGCAGAACTGAGTTATTTGACCGCAGGGCGTGGGGTGATGTGGTGTGGTGTGATGTGGTGTGGTGTGATGTGATGTGGTGTGATGTGGTGTGGTGTGACGTGGTTTGGGGTGGTGTGATGTGATGTGGTGTGGCGTGGTGTGATGTGGTGTATTGTTGTGTGGTGTGTGATGTAGTTTGGTGTGGTGTGGTGTGATGTGGTGTGGTGTGATGTGGTGTGATGTGGTGTGATGTGGTGTGATGTGGTGTTATGTGGTGTGATGTGGTGTGATGTGGTGTGATGTGGTGTGATGTGGTGTGATGTGCGGTGATTTGGTGTGATGTGCTTTGGCGTGGTGTGGTGTGATGTGGTGTGGTGTGATGCGGTATATTGTTGTGTGGTGTGTGTGATGTAGTTTGGTGTGGTGTGGTGTGGTGTGATGTGGTGTGATGTGGTGTGATGTGGTGTGATGTGGTGTGATGTGGTGTGATGTGCGGTGATTTGGTGTGATGTGGTTTGGCGTGGTGTGGTGTGGTGTGGTGTGATGTGGTATATTGTTGTGTGGTGTGTGATGTAGTTTGGTGTGGTGTGGTGTGGTGTGATGTGATGTGGTTGGTTGGTTATTGGAATTGTACGTCCTGACAACATCCAGTGAATATCCATAATTAAATCAGAAAAATAATATGTAATATCAGCGGTACAGTGAGTGGTGGTAACAGTGTGCAGGGGTGGTGGCGCCACCGTCAGGGCTGGGGTTGGGGAGGCTGGAGCAGTAGATGACTAGGACAGACTACATCAGTCCATGCAGCTGAGTGAGGGATGAGGGAAATGAGGGATATTCCAGGTTACATACAGAATATATATATATATATATATATATATATATACATTAAAACCTCTCTTAGCCGACCGACTATGGGACCCACTTTAAATGGTCCATTTAGGGAGGTGGTCGGTTTAGAGAGTTTTTTAAAAATTGGTACAATGGTATTGTATGGACGATCGTTTTGGATCCAAATAAAGCGCTCGATATAGTGGAGTGGTCAATCTGTGGTGGTGGTCCTTTAGAGAGGTTTTACTGAATATATAATATAAGAGGTGAATAATGGATAGAATATGCATGCTATAGAATAAATACATGAAATATTATTGATTTATAACTTTGATTAATTTTAGGAAAAAGTTGAATCATTATAATTGATATATTTATACAGTAGAACCTCTCTATACCGACCCCTCCACAGATCAAGCACTACTCTATATCGATCGCTTTAGTTGTGTCCCAACAATACCATTGTAAGGATATTCTAACTCTCTAAACCAACTACCTCCCTAAATGGACCACTTAAAGTCGGTCCCATGGTCGCTCGATGTAGAGAGGTTTTACTCTCTATATATAATATATATATATATATATATATATATAATATATATATATATGTATGTCTATATATATATATACATCATATATTATGAGCCTGACTTGATAATATAACATAATCTGCAACAAAAAACAATTCTTTGAACCTTTCTGCTTGACGTCAGACTCCCAACCAGCAGTTACCAGCCCCTGCTTACCTGGCATCACCAGCAGTGCCTGCTATAATCTATCAGCACTCCCAGTGTGGGGGTAATCCATTCTGAACCCCCACCACCACAACTACCACCAAGCTCCTAAGCCCCCCCCCCCCCCCAACCCCATCCCCCCCCCCCCCCACACGCCGCAGTCAGAATCAATATATCAAACACTTTCTTAGCCGCTTCATTTACGGCTGTTAAAATTTCGAAATCCCCCCCCCCTCCTACCCCCATCCACCAGCCAACCACCCCCCGCTATCCGAGCCCACGTGATTGATGGCGGGGGCTGCGCGCGCACCGGTCTGTCAACACAAACAATGCTTGATAAATCACGTGACAGTCGCGTGGCGCGCTGAGCTATGGGATCGCTATGGCCGGCGGGGTAGTGCACGGCGCCCGGCGCTATATATCACGGTACCAACGGCAGCGCTAATAAGGCTATATCTCACTGCAACAGCAGCACGCACACACACACACTACATACACACACCGAATACACACAGTTTCAATACCACACACCTCAGTGTTAGCACTATATTCTATCTGACGCGTTACACAGCACCCCCCCCCCCCCCCCACACACACACATGTTCATTATTCTACCTCCACCCCATCTCCAGCTCCAGCTCCACAACCATCCCCACCCCCACCCACTTCCACCCCCACCCCACCCGCACACCCGCACCCACACCCGTCCCGTCCACATCTAACTCTACCCTTACATTCAGCTCGCCCTCTACGCCTCCACATCCACGTCCACGTCCACATCCACGTCCACCACCGCCTCCATGTCCACCCCCACCCACCTACCAGTCACCTCCACATCTACCTCTAACCTTACATTCATCTGTTATGCCTCCACCCCCACCTCCACCTTCACCTCCACTTCCGCCTCCATATGTCACCTCCACTCCCACCTGCCACCTCCACATCTACCTCTACCTGTACCCCACCTCCACCTCACTAACCCCCCCCCCTCCCACACACACACATTCCACTCCACTGTCGCCAAACCTCTCCACTCCACCTGTCACCTCCACCTCCGCCTCCACCTCCACATGTGCCCCACCTCCATCTCACTCGCACCCCGCCCCCCTACAACCACACTCCACAACTAGACGGGATGGCCGAATGAGTGAGAGCGTCTGTCTCCCATGTTGATAAACCGTGGAATCGTGGGTTAGAACTCTGGTCGAGTCAAACCACTGACTTAAAAAGTTATACTTGTCGCTTCCTAGCCAGGCGCTCTGCATTATTAGGATAGGGCAATGACTGGTCAGCACAGTGTCAGGATAATGTGACTGAGTGGGATATCAGGTCATGGTGCTGGCAGTCTGGTCTCCCAGTGGGGCAGCACTATAAAGTTGCAATGAGTGTGCACTGTCACAAGTCGGTACCCATCCTGATATGACGTTAGATGTTGCTAGGACGTAAAGCAACAAACAAACAAACACACACTCCACTCCACTGTCACCAACCCTTTCCACTCACAACCACACCTCGACCCAACCCCCAGACTTCAGCTCACATACACTCCGCACGATATCATACACAGCCAGCAATCGGTCCTCACTGTCCACCCCCCACACCCCCATACACCCCCACCCCTCACACACGCAGAGAATCCCATTCGCAATGGAGCACTCACAGTCGACACATAGCCAAATTGTGCTGAGATCATATCAGCTGACGGCAGTTTGTATTGGATGTGTGCGGCATGAGAAAGGGGAGGGAGGAGGAGAGGGGTGAGAAAAAGAGAGGGGTGAGGAGAGAGTGGAATGGACGGAGAGGATTCTAAGAGAGGGTTTGGGGAGGGAAGAGGGAGGACGGGAGAGGGGAGTGGGGAAGGGAGAGGGAGGATGGTCAGCGATTAGAGGGAGGGGAGAAGAGTAGAGGAGTAGCAGAGTGGATGGAGGAGGATGTGAAGAGGAGAGGGAGTGGGGATGGAGGAGGGGAGAGGGAATGGATGGAGGGAATGGAAGGAGATAAATAGGGAAGGAGTAGGGAGGGGAGAGAGCAGTGGTAAGGGGAGGGAGGAATGGGGAGGGATATGGAGGGGAGATGTGGAAGGGAGAGGATGGAGGGACAGGATAGAGCGCTGGGGAGGGGAGAGAAGGAGGTGGGGGGGGGGGGGGAGGAGGTAGAAGGAGGAGGAAGAGGAGGAGGGTGGTGGTGAAAGGGGAAAAAAAACCTCAGCCCTAGTGAAACACTGTTTTGTTTTTTCTCTCTTCTCGCCAACCTATCCCTATCGCTCCATTGCATTGGTGCTCGGCACAGGGTTTTAAACCGAATAGCCCTGGGTGATTGGTCGGCGCGCCATCTAGCGGGACGCCCGAAGTGCTATGTAAATTAGTGTGCACACCGTATTATAGGACTGAGTGCTCAATGTGTCAGGTGTGTAGGCTGTTTTTATTGCATTTTTTTTAATGTTGTTGGTTATTGTTGGTGCATGTGTGAGCGTTGGTCTGAATGTGCCAATATTGACTAGCGTTTCTTTTCTTCTTTGGAAGACAGATGGCTTTTTTTTTGGTTGTTGTTGTTGTTGTTGTTGTTGAGGTGGCACAATAAATAATGGCCTATCCATATGGAGATGTTGAATGTAAATTTGTATGACTCAATAGGGGAGTGAAGTGGTCGGTTTAAAAGATGTATTGTTTTGTTCTAGTAACCCTCATACAGTACAACCCCGTTAAACCAAGCTCGGTTAAACCAAACGATCGGTTAATCCTAACTTTTTTTGGCGGCCCGGCAAAATACTACCATTTATCATATAAAAAAGTTGGTTAAACCAAAGTTGGTTAATCCAAAGTATCGGTTAATCCAAACAAAATTGTCGGCCCCAACCCACTTCCGGTATAGTTAAACCAAACTGTCATGTGGTTTTAAGGTCATTTGATACTTTTTTAAATATAAAAATAGTAGTATTCTGCCGGGTCGCCGAAAAAAGTTTGCATTACCTGATCGTGTTATAAAAACACGTCTCTCTGCCGCTGTGAGAACCCTATGTGATTACAATACTCTCCCCCTTCATTTCACCTGTGATGCAATTAGCCTGATCAATTTAACCATGTCTAGAAAGAGGAAGGAAAACTAGTCACAAGGATGAACAGTGAATAAGTTGTGCTTTATTGGCAGCAACTCCTGTCATCCCCCTTACATGTGACCTAGCACCTGTACTCCTCCTATACTGCCCACACTATGTCTCATAGTCACTTTAGCCTGTATGTTGAACCAGTGCCTACAACCCATGGGACAGGAGTCCTATGGCTGTGGATACACTCAATTAGAATAGCTGAATTTTGATAGCATCAGACAGAGTGTCTGGGGTCCTGCTCAGAAGTTGGTCTGTCTCACTCAAGAGCCAGGATGAGAGTGATTTTCCTTCAGTGTGTCTGAAGCAAACTCATGAATAATCAATTAGCTGAGACTAGTGTGTGGGTCAGGATAGGCCAAGAGAGTCAGGTGACCAGACATTCCCCAACCAGCCAATGAGACACCTCCCCACAGACTGGGTGGGTGACCACCCCATTAGGGGCTGTCACTCAAGCCATCTGCAGGTGGTGCACTCTATACATATGCTAATGAGGCTGGTGGGTCAGTCGGTGGTCTTGGGTGGACAGGATGTTGCAACAGTTACAGATTTATATATAGTAAAATCTTTCTTTTCCTCTTTTGTATTCTTTATGAACACCAAGAGAACATTTCAACCATCATGTACTGTTTCTTACAAAGGAACTCTTTTCATTAACTCCAAACATCATATATAACAGATAGTTTACTCTATTCAGCATCATGTACATTTCCATCAACTCCACTCTTAGTAGATAACATATAGTTTACCTCACTCAGTATCATGTACAATGGGAGTGGACTTTTGTTGACTTTAGTTTACTTTTAGTTTACATACTATCAGTCCCACTCCAGCATCCAAGAATAATAATGCTCTCTGCCAATATATAATTCTTAACCGAAAATCCGTATATTTTTACAGTTTGATTTAACCGAGCTTGGTTCAATGGGGTTAAACTGTATATACATAACAAAACAATAATCATAGTGTCCACATACATTCATAATGCACCCACATTTTTGCCAAATCCAAATCCAAGTCAAAGTCAAAGCTCGGTTAAACCAATGATCGGTTAATCCAAACAGATTTCTAGGGTCCCTTCAAGTTTGGTTTAACGGGGTTATACTGTAGTTTGATAGGCATCAACCTGCCTGAATTTACATTACCTGATAACTCGTGTGCTCTTAAAGGGTTTCGAAAACAATTAGCGGTTATTTGAGTATAATGACCAGACGGGATGACCGAATGAGTTCAGCGTCCGTCTCCTGTTTTGGGAGATCGGGGGATCCGAACCCATGGGTTTATGGGTTCGAATCCTGATCGAGTCAAACCAATGACTTTCAAATTGATACTTGTCGCTTCCCAGCCAGGCACTCGGCATTACTAGGATAGGGCAAGGACTGGTTGGATCAGTTTCAGCATTATTAGGATTGCTTGTTGGGGTTTTACGTCCTGGCAACACCTGACATTTTTAGGAGAGGTGAAGGAGCAGTGGAATGAGGAAGACCAATTTCCATGGTTGAAATTCTTCCTGCTTAATCAACTAATGTACCCCCCGACCTAAAAATAAATCTAAAATTAAATCGAGCGATGCCTCAACTCCGCTGACCCTTACTTAGCACATCTCTCTATTCTGGAAACGCATATATATGTTAATTGTTATGTATAACGAATTGTGCGAGTATAAAGGCGTGGAAGGGAATTTGTTGATGTATTATTATTACCCTGATTCTATGTACTGCCTACTGTACTCCTCTGATCTGTGGCGCCGCCATCGGCGCTTGCTGTCCCTATATACATATATATACCTCAGCTGTGTATTTAGCTATTACTGTATTAGTCTGACCTTAATACACCCTTCTATTATTAATGCACTTATACAATTAAAAGAAAAGGTTGAACGGTACTCTCATAAGCATTCATTATCTTTTACTGTGAGAGTGTTTACACCCTCACCACACTCCTATACTCCTCATCCCATCTGACACCCACACCCACACCCACACCCACACCCACACCCACACAGCAGCAAGCCGCTTTCCTTGGGGAAGCTGTCTTTGTGGGAGCACATTGGAATCTGGACCGCAGCCATTTTCCTTTCCAGAGGTGACATTGCTAGGGCGTTTTTGTCATGTTGTACATATATGTGTCGGTGGGATGGGGGAGGAGGAGGGGGAGGCGGAGGCAGAAGGGGGCGGGGAGGCGGGGAGGAGGGATGGAGGGCGAGGGAGAAGAGGGTGGGTAGAGGAGGGAGTGGGGACGTGGAGGATGACGGGGAGGGGGAGGGGAGTGGGGGACGGGATGGCTTTGAGTGGGAGGGATTGGTGGAGGAGGGAGAGTGGATGCTTGTGGGAGGAGGGGCAGGGGATGGGATGCTGGAGGCTGCTGGAGTAGGCTGGCCCAGTCGACTGGAGGCACTGACATATGGAGAGGCCACCAACATGGCCTCCAGATTCCCCCCCCCCCAATCCTTTCCCAGTCTCCACCACTGATTTCTTAACACGTAGCCGCCACTTGCAGCATCACCCAAGATATTAACAAATATAAAATAAAAATATTAACAAATATATTAACAAAATAATTTTTAAATCAGACAATGGATTTGGGTATGGTAGACCCTACTTTCCTTCATCCTGTGACTTCTCGAACCAACCCTATAAACCGGAAGTAGGCTAAACCGGAAGTGGGTCATGATACGATGCAAATGACGCCATAGAACTGCTGTGTTTAGTTAAATGGCACGGAGCTGTTGACAGATCTCCCCCCTCCCCGCACACCTCCCTCTCACCTCACCTCACTCTCACCCCCACCCACCTCCCTCTCACCCCACTCCCTCCTCACCCCACCTCCCTCTCACCTCACCTCACTTCCTTCTCATCCCACCTCCCTCTCACCCCATCTCCCTCTCACCCCACCCCCTCTCACTCCACCTCCCTCTCACCTCACCTCCCTCTCACCCCCACCCCACTCCCATCCACCTCAACCCCTCTCACCACCGCCCCCTCTCACCACACCTCCCTCTCACCACCGCTCCCTCTCACTCCACATCCATCTCACCCCCACCTACCTCTCAACCCACCTCCCTCTCACCCTCACCTCCCTCTCACCCTCACCTCCCTTTCACCCAACCTCCCTCTCACCACACCTCCCTCTCACCCTCCATCTCACCCAAACTCCCTCTCACCCCCACCTCCCTCTCACCCCCCACCTCCCTCTCACCCCCCCCCCCACCTCCCTCTCACCCCCACCTCCCTCTCATCCCGACCCCCACCTCCCTGTCATCCCCACCACCACCCTCACCCCCCCCCCCCCCCTGCTGTGGAATTCCAGTGGCCCAGGCATGCGCCGCCAGGTGAGAGTGGCTTACAGTTACACGCCGGGGGATATGGGGGTGGTCCTGTGGGAATATGTCACGTGTTACACACTGGAGGAGGATTCCCAGCCAGGCCTCCATACCAACCTCGCCTTAAAACTGCATAATCGGAAGAAATGATAAAAACAGAAATTTCGAAACCAAAACATTTGCCTAAATATGCTTATACTAAATTAGCGTACTTAGATTACTAGTGCATACTCCGAGGAAATCATCAATACTTTTTTTTTCGTAACCAAAGCATAGATATGGTTCTACATAAGTATCCTACTTAGATGCTAGTGCATTTTATGAGTAGTTGTTGCTGCAACTACAAGAGTAACAGGTTCTATTCAAGTGACTTAGTATTTATATATTCCCTTCCTATGCAGAAACACATGCTTAGTACGTGTGTCCTTCTGCTATGTATTGTTGCTGCAACTACAAGAGTAACAGGTTCTATTCAAGTGACTTAGTATTTATATATTCCCTTCCTATGCAGAAACACATGCTTAGTACGTGTGTCCTTCTGCTATGTAGAATCAAATTTGGATAAATATTTTGGCTTGGAAAATGTGATGGTGTCATCAAACTATGCAATTTTAAATATGGCCAGTATTTCCAAACTTCAACCACGCACACACAAACTCACACACATCAGCAATATTAACAATGTAAAAAAAATACCAACAACAATCACAACAACAGTAACGTACGAATCTGAAAAGATTTCATAATCTGAAAAGATTTCAGCATGTCTCAAGTGTGTTAATCCTCAGTGTTATTGACATTCTTTGAGGGCGAACACTTGATTTTTAAATTGTATCGACACATGAGAGAGGCACGTCGATGTGTGGGTGTGTGGGTGTGTGGGTGGGTGTGTGTGTGGGTGTGTGGTGTGTGGTTGTGTGGGTGTGTGGGTGTGTGGGTGTGTGGGTGTGGGTGTGTGGGTGTGTGGGTGTGTGGGTGTGTGGGTGTGTGGGTGTGTGGGTGTGTGGGTGTGTGGGTGTGTGGGTGTGTGGGTGTGTGGGTGTGTGGGTGTGTGTGGGTGTGTGGGTGTGGGTGTGTGGGTATGTGGGTGTGTGTGTGTGTGTGTGGGTGTGTGGGTGTGTGGTGTGTGGGTGTGTGGTGTGTGGGTGGGTGGGTGTGTGGGTGTGTGGGTGTGTGGGTGTGTGGGTGTGTGGGTGTGTGGGTTTGTGGGTGTGGGTGTGTGGGCGTGTGGGCGTGTGTGGGGTGTGGGGGTGTGGGGTGTGCGGGTGTGCGGGTGTGTGGGCGTGTGGGCGTGTGGGCGTGTGTGCGTGTGGGTGTGTGCGCGTGTGTGGGTGTGTGGGTGTGTGGGTGTGTGGGTGTGTGGGTGTGTGAGTGGGTGGGTGTGTGGGTGTGTGGGTAGGTGGGTGTGTGGGTGTGTGTGTGTGTGTGGGTGTGTGGATGTGTGGATGTGTGTGGGTGTGAGTGGTGGAGTGAAGAAATCGGGGCAGCCTCGGTTTGAGAAGGACTCAGAGGAAAATGAGGGAGCTGACCCATTAGGAGGCTTGGCGAGTTTGTGTGGTGATTTACAAACAAGCACTACACCATCTCCCCCACTCCCCTCCACCACTACCCTATACTCACTCCCCCTCTCCATCCCTTTCCCCCTCACTGCTACCCCATACTGACTCCCCCCCTCTCTCCCCCACCCCCTCACCACCACCCCATACTCACTCCCCCTCTCCCTCCCCCCCTCACCACCACCCTATACTCACTCCCCCTCTCCCCCCCTCACCACTACCCCATACTCACTCCCCCTCTCCCTCCCCCACCCCCTCATCACTACCCCATACTCACTCCCCCTCCCCCTCAGCACTACCCCATACTCACTCCCCCTCTCCCTCCCCCACCCCTCACCACTACCCCATACTCACCCCCTCCCCCTCACCACTACCCCATACTCACCCCCTCCCCCTCACCACTACCCCATACTCACTCCCCCTCTCCCTCCCCCACCCCCTCACCACTACCCCATACTCACTCCCCCTCTCCCTCCCCCTCCCCCTCACCACTACCCCATACTCAATCCCCCTCTACCCCACCCCCTCACCACTACCCCATACTCACTCCCCCTCTCCCTCCCCCTCCCCCTCACCACTACCCCATACTCAATCCCCCTCTACCTCCCCCACCCCCTCACCACTACCCCATACTCACTCCCCCTCTCCCTCCCCCACCCCCTCACCACTATCCCATCCCCACTCTCCCTCTCCCTCCCCCACCCCCTCACCACTACCCCATACTCAATCCCCCTCTACCTCCCCCACCCCCTCACACTTACGTGTAGGGGGATGAGAGCAACAGAGTAAAAAATAAAATAATTGTCAAATAATTATTGTCATATCCCCCACCCGCTTTCCCTTCCCTCTCTCCAATCCTCATCACCCTATCATGCCTCATCCCCTAATCACCTCCACCTCCCCCCAGTGACAGGGCTTAAATCCCTTCTCGAAGGTAACACCTTTGGGTGAGGTGGCAGGAGAGGACTTCTCCAAACCCTTTACCCTCCTAACTAACTATCTCCAGCCCCCACTCTCCTGACCACCACCCCACCCGCCCAGTGCACCACCACCATCCCCGACCCTTCTAACCGCCTCAGCCCCTACCGTCTCAAGCCCCAAAGCCCCATCGCCCCATCGCCCCATCAATAACCCCGCCCCCGACAACCCTATGGAAATGCCTGGCTAATTAGGGAGTCCACGGTGGCGTAAATACTGTGTTTGGGGAGTTGGGGGAATTAGCGATGGTGGAAGGGGGGGGGGTAGAAAAGGTAGAGGGGGCGTGATCAGAGTAGACTGGTGAGGAGGAGCGCTGAGGGAGCGGGGGTAAGGGGCGTGGAAGGGGAGGGGAGGGGAGGAGTGGGAGGAGCGGGAGGAGGAGGGGGCGCGGAGGGGATGGGGGATGGAGGAGGGGATGGGGGGCAGGGGGAGAGAGGAGGGGGGAGCGGGGAGGGGCGATAGGATGGGGTGGAGGAGGGGGAGGAGGGAGTGTGGAGTGGAGGGCGAGAGGGAGAAGGGGAAGGGGAATGGGAATGGGGAAGGCGGAGGGGAGGGAGAAGGGGTGAGGGAGGAGGGGGAGAGGGAGGGGAATGGGAATGGGGAGGGGAGGGGAAAAGGAGCGAGGAGAGCGATGGGGTGATGGAGGCGATGGGTGAGGGGACAGGGAGGGGGGGGGACGGGGAAGGGAGGGGAGAATAGGGAGGGGAATAAGGGAGAGGGAGCAGGAGGGAGCAGGAGGGAGGGAGGGGGGATTGTCGGTTGCGCCCCAGGATCAGGTTAAGACTAAAGGTCGAGGGCTAATGACGAGCACTGAATGCCAGGTGCATGTTCCCTTTGGCGATCGACCCAAAGGACACGCAGATCGGCCAGCGTGGGTAAATAGTAGGACATCAGCGCAAACCGCGACTTAAGGTCTCACACATATGAACTATATATAGGAAATGGTCAATGCTGAATCAGTGAATGTGTGACTGAAGCTATTATATACATCATGTGTAATGATGTAATGATATATGTAATGATGTATATATAATGGTATATATACTGATATACATATATATATATATATATATATATATATTTGCTACGTAATTTATTATATTAATATAAATGGGCGGCAATATGCTACCTGTTTATTATTTCATTTATTATCGTACTATATTATTACTATGCGTTGAATTCGACGGTTGCGCCGCCACCTGGCCACTTCCGGGTGTATCCAATGCATCGGAGAGATCATTCTCCAGCAATCTTTAACGTTGAAATTGTATAGTAAGGCGGCTTTTGCTCGGTCAGAGCACGTGAACATGTAGGTGAAAAAATGTAGGTGGAAATTCACGTGGAAATGTACTTGGGAATGTACATGGAAATATATGTGGAAATGTTTATGGACATGTACGTGGACATGTACGTGGACATATATGTGGAAATGTATGTGAACAACCATGTGGAGATGTATGTGATCGTGCATGTGGTCATGTACCTGGGCATGTACATGGACGTGTACCTGGAAATGTATGTGGAAATGTACGCTGATGTGTACACTGAAATGTATGTGGAAATATACGCTAACATGTACATGGACATGTACTTGGGAATGTACATGGCCATCTATGTGGACATTTATGCGGAAATGTATGTGGACATGTACACAGATATGTACGTGGACATAAACGTTGGAATGTATATGGAAATGTACGTGGATATGTACGTGGAAGTGTACTTGGAAATGTACGTTGATAGGTGCATGGAAATGTTCGTAGAAATGTACATGAAATGTCAGCAGTGGGACCACCGCCAGCCATTGTAAATTTACATGGAGCTGAATCTACATGGAAATGTGTGCTATGGAAACCGACATGGCTGTATACATGAAACGTGGCGACTCGACACTCTCCGGCAGCCATTGCCCATTTGGTGGTCTCTGTGCGCGGTCTGCGTTAACAAGACACCCGGTCATTACTATGATAAAGCTGCCGTGTAAACACCACCAACCTGGCGCCCAGCTCACCACTGAACCATCCCGAACTAAGTCGGCTTCTCCCGGGGTAATTAACTGCCGGTGTCATGGTATAAAACCCCGGCCCGATCGCAGCCCCTGCCGTGAAGACAGTTGACTAAGCATTTATTTTTGTAAAATAAATTTAAAAACTTTCAGTGGATCGATTAAAAATATCTTAATGCGCGATTGAAGAGGAAGATCTGAAGTATTTAATGTAACCTAAGAGCAATTTATGCTGAAAGTATTAAAAACAGAGATAATAGTGAAAGTTGGGATATTCTGAGTGTCAGTGCAATCTTCATACAGAAAAAGTGAAATATCTATTAAACTTACACCACCTAGAAACAAACCCCCTTGAATATATATAGAAAACATATCCAACGAACAGATTATATTAAATTTATACGGTTAGGGTTGTGCATTTCTATTAATCTTTAATAGACACTGGCAGTGTGTATTCATTCAGCAGCCGAGCTGAGCTTGTTTACAACCTCTGCGCATGCGCAGAAGCCACGGCAGGGGCTGCGATCTGGCAGGGGGTTTATACCATGACACCGGGTCGGGCATGCCCCGGCACCACACACATACCTACACCACACACACACACACACGCACACACACACATACAAAAACTTCGGCATTGCAAGAAGCAACAATGAGATATTGTACAAGAATCACATAGTCGTTCTAATATAGGTTTGTTTGTTGTTGTTTTATGTCCTAGCAACATATAAGGTGTTATCAGAACGGGTACCGACATGTTTTTTGTTGTTGTTATTTCACGTCCTAGCAACATATAATGTCATATAAGGAGAGGTACCAACTTGTGACAGTGCACACTCATGGCGACGTTATAGGGTGGTCACACTGGGAGATTAGGCCACCAGCACCATTACCTGATATTCCAGTCAGTCTCATTATCCTGACACTGAGCCAACCAGTCCTTCCCCTATCCTAATAATGTTGAGCGCCTGGCTAGGAGGTGAGAAGTATCAATTTTTAAGTCATTGGTTTGACTCGACCATGGTTCGAAACTCTAATATAGGTAGAGTTGCTGCTATTAATTAAAGTTGCAGTCCGATGGCTTTGAGTTTCTCTCATTTCCTGAGATAAATATATTAATACGTTGATCGTCATAATCTAAGATAGGAAGCAACAAGTAGCAATTGTATAAGTCATCGGTTTGACTCGACTAGGAACTCCCGATCTCCTGCATCCGAGGCCTGCGCTCTACCGATTTGGCCACCGCGCCCTGTCTATTCATGAAGTGATTAAAAACCAAAACTTAGCACATCCTAATGTGATAGTGTTGTGTATGTAGGTCAGTGATCACGTGTGTGTTTCGGAGTGGGGGGTGGGGGGTCGCGTTGCATAGTAGTTCAACCAAGAACTACACTAGGTATATATCATAAATAATTAGCGTTGGGTGTTTGCGTGTGTGATGGGTGGAGGGGTGGGAGGGTGCACACTCAAAGGAACAACCACATCCAGGGGTCTGATCTCCTAAGGTGAACTGCCTTAGAAATGTGAAAGGTCACACAGCAAAGAAAGGTCTCCTTGCCATTTTGAATTTGTCAAAGGAAGGAGGAAAAGGTTGGAATTAAAACCACTGAATTCGCGGTGACATCCTTTTATTATCGCAAAGAATTGATAGTTAAGCCGACGCGAACAAGGAGGATCGTTGGGAGTTTTGCGTCCTGGCAACATCTAAGGTCATATCAGGACAGGCATTGACTTTTGACAGTGCGCACTCATGGCGACTTTATAGTGCTTCGCCACTGGGAGACCATGCCAGTGGCACCATGTCTGGATATCCCACACAGTCACATTATCCTGATGCAGTGCTAACCATTTCTTGTCCTATCCTATTAATGGTGAGGGCCAGGCTGGGTAGCAAAAAGTATCAATTTTATCAATATACGTCATCGGTTTGACTCAGGTGGGATCTGAACTCACGGGAAGCTTCTGCTCTACCAGTTCGGCCATTGCGTTCGGTCATGCTTAGCTGAATACAGGTACTACTAATAGTACTATATATATATATATATATATATATATATAAGGGGTGTATATATATGTATATATATATGTGTATATGTATATATATATATAGAGTAAGACCTCTCAACTGACCACTTCCACAGATCGGCCACTCCCCTATATCGATCACCTTATTTGGGTCCCAAACAATCACCCATACAACACACTTGTAATGATAAAAACAACTCCCTAAAGCGACTACCTTCCTAAATAGACCATGTAAAGTCGGTCCCATCGTCGGTCGAGTTAGAGGGATTTTACTGTATATATACAGTAATATATATACAGTAATATATATATATATAGTAATATATATATAAATATATATACAGTAATATATACAGTGATATATATGTAATATATATGTTATATTTATAACATCTTTCCAGGTCGGTATCCACAAAGGGAATGTACAGTGTTCAGTGCCCATGAATTCAGCTTTTATACCGTCGAAGCACTGACCATAAAATCGCAACTTCTCACGGAGTTGTAGCCTCGCTTTCAGTCCATGCTTTCAGTCCATGATGCTTGGAGCACCCATGACCCCCCACCCCACACCCCACACCCCACCCCCCACCCCACACCCCACACCCACACCCACACCCACACCCACATCCACACTCACACCACACACCCACACCCACACCCACACCCACACCCACACCCACACCCACACCCACACCCACACCCACACCCACATTGTCTCCTTTCCCGGAAAGTCTGGGTGCAGGGAGAGGATATTGGCTGGTTGTTGGAGTTTCACGTCCTGGCGACGTATGAGGTCATATCAGGAAGGGAGAGGAGGAGGTATAGGGAGGGAAGGGTACTAGGACTAGGAGCGGTGAGCGGTGAAGAGATGACGGGCTGGCTGGGGACAAAGCTCTCCTCCACCCTGGAAGATGTTGGAGTGAGACGGGTCGGCAGGGCGGCGGGGCGGTGGGGCGGTGGGGCGGTGGGGCGGTGGGGCGGAGGGGCGGTGCCGCAGTGGGGCGGCGGGGCGGAGGGGCGGAGGGGCGGAGGGGCGGAGGGGCGGAGGGGCGGCGGGGGCGGCGATGGGGCGGTGGGGCGGTGCAGCAGTGGGGCGGCGGGGGGAGGGGCGATGGGGCGGAGGGGCGGAGGGGCGATGGGGCGGGGGGGCGGGGGGCGGAGGGGCGGAGGGGGCGAGGGGCGGAGGGGCGATGAGGCGGAGGGCGGAGGGGGGGGGGGTGGAGGGGCGGGGAGGGGGGAGGGGTGGAGCGGCGGAGGGGCGGAGGGGCGGAGGGGCGGAGGGGCGGAGGGGCGGAGGGGCGGAGGGGCGGAGGGGCGGAGGGGGGGAGGGGCGGAGGGGCGGCAGGGCGGCGATGGGGCGGAGGGGCGGAGGGGTGGAGGGGCGGAGGAGCGGTGGGACGGTGGGACGGTGGGGCGGTGGGGCGGAGGGGCGGGGCGGGGCGGCGGGACGGCGGGGCGATAGGGCAGGACGCAACGGGCCAGCAGCGCGGCGGGGCGGCTGGGTGGGGAGGCGGGGCGGCTGGGTGGGGAGGCGAGGCGGCGGCCAGTAACAATGTTGCCGCCTGTGGAGATGACGGAGTACAGCGGGTATAGACCGCGCGACTACAAAGGTAGCCATTGTCGGAGTCTGGCACCGGGCCACCGAGTCGGTAGGCCCCGGGTGAAATGAGCTGCCGTCGCACACGCGTATATATATATATATATATATATATATATATGTATATATATATATATATACATATATATAGACACATATACAAGAATAGTCATATATAGCCGTGTGAGTGAAGGGGTGACAAGGTAGACCAATTTAGGTGGCCGTACTCAACAAGTTGGAAGGCAGCAGTAGTGAGCATGTTCATAACCAGGTGGCGCCAGCGCTATATGTCTACAAATGCAGGAACGGAACTAGAACAAAATGGTGTATGGAGCATCACATTTCCACACCCTACATACCCACGAATATATGTCGATACCTATAATATATAATATATATAATACATATATATATATATATATATATATAATATATATATAATATATATATATATATATATATATATATGTGTGTGTATTGATATGTATGTGTATTGTATTCAACAATTGTTTCTGATGTTATAGTGGATAGAGAGGAGAGGGAGAGGGAAATAGAGAAGTGGAGAGAGGAAGAGAGATGGGAGAGGGAAAGAGAGAGAGGGAGAAGGAAGTGGACAATGACAAAGAAAGTTACAGAGGAACATATAGGGGTAAGACATGTGCATATGATATGCATATATGTTCTGTTTACCAGTTTTGTATGTTTTTATGAATATATATATACATATACAAAACTGTTCACTAGTTCTGTATGTTTTTATAAACACATAGTATATATCAAATATATCAATATGCATATCTATAAAAACATACAAAACTGGTGAACAGAATCTTTATCTACGCAGGCTGAACTCACCAATCCTCACTAATCAAGCCAACTTATCCTCATTTCCCACAATTAGCTTATCTCGCCTTGTCTTGTGATTAACACGCTAATTATGATGGCCAACACATCTATATACACGCACGCCGACAAGAACCAAACAAAACATAAAAGAATAGTATGAGCATATCCTCCAGCATGGGGCACTTAGACAGCCAGCACAGCAGCCTCCTTTAGAGCGGGGGGGGGGGGAGGGAGAGGAGATGGTAAAGGGGTGAGGGAGAGAAGAGGAGAGAATGGGGAGAAAATGGGAGAAAATGGGGGAAAATGGGGAGAAAATGGGAGAAAATGGGGAGAAAGGGGAGCAAAGGGGAGAAAATGGGAGAAAGGGAGAAAGGGGAGAATGGAGAAATGGGGGAAAATGGGGAGAAAGGGAGAAAGGGAAGAAATGGGGAAATGGGAGAAAATGGGGGAAAATGGGGAGAAAATGGAGATGGGAGAAAATGGGAGAAAATGGGGAAAAAGGGGAGAAAATGGGGAGAACATGGGGAGAACAGGGGAGAACAGGGTAGGACAGGGGAGAACAGGGAGATTGAGAGAGGAGTGGTGAAAAGTGGAGAGAAGATTGAGAAAGAAGAGGAGAGAGGATTGAGAAAGAAGAGGAGAGGAAGGGAGAGAAAAGGAGAATGGGAGAGAAGGGGAGATGCCTGGACAGAGAGGGTGGAGAGAGAAGGAGAGAGAAAGGGAGAGAGAGGGGGGAGAAGGGGGAAGGAGAGAAGAGGAGAGAAGGGGAGAAGGCGACATAGGATGGATAAATAAGGGGAGAGAAAGGGATAAGGGAAATAAGGGGAGGGAGGGTATTGGGGGAGAGGGGAAGAGAGCGAAATGGAGAGATGGGAACAGAAGGGAAGGAAGTGAGAGGGAGAGGGAAAGAGAGAGGTGAGATGGGAAAACAGCGAAGTGGACAGACAGAAAGAAGGAAATAGAGAAAATGAGAGGTAGATAGAATGACAGACAAAAATAGAGAGAGAGCGCGAGTGGGAGAGAGAGAGAAAGAACGAGATGGTAAACCAAATGTGATCACCTCAAGACAAGTGCCTCGGCGTTGAGAAAATATGCTTTCAGATGAATAAAATATTTACCAAAAAGAGCAATAGAGTCAAATGGAATTGGGGAGATGGGGACAGAAAGAGAGAGATCGGGAGAGAAGGGAAATAAAGGGAAAGAGAGGGAGAGAAAGAGAAATAACTCAGTAGAGAGAGATAGAGAGAGAGTGAGAAGATAGGAGAGGAGATATACTCAGAAAGGACAGAAACCAAGAGGCGGGCATCTTAGGAGATGAGCATCTTAGGAACAAGTCAAACAGTTCACGCTATGAGCTGCTCCCATCAGCCGCCGAAAGAGGCCACGGTTTAGTGAGGCAGAAACCATCCCACGCCCCACACTCGCTCCTCGTTTCATCCTACCACACCTCACCTCCCCCCACCCCCACCCCCCCTCGGTACCCCCCTCCCCGGTTCGGGAGACCGGCTAATAAAGCATGAAAAGTCGGTGGCGTGTCACTGTAGATTTAATTACTATTTTTATCTTGTCCTTGTTATTGTTTTTCCACTGGCCTAGTTTTGACAATGGGGCCGATTTTCCAGTACTTTGTCTAGCTGGCAGAGTGATGGTGGGGTAGGAGGACGCAAGTCCTCCCCCCCCCCCCCCCCCCTCCTAACCCCTCCCCTGCCCACTACCACGACTACCACGACTACCACGACTACCACGACTACCACGACTACCACGACTACCACGACTACCACCACTACCACCACTACCACTAACACCACCGGCTCCCTTCCTCCCACTGGCTCTTCATATAGCGCCTCTCCTCCTTTCCCCCACCCCCTTTTCCCCTATCCCGCTTCTCCTCTTCCCATATCCCTCCTCCTCTTCCTCTAGCCCCTCTTCCCATAGCCCTACTCCTCCTCTTCCCATATCCCCCCACCTCTTCGTCCAGCCCCTCTTCCTCTTCCCTCTTCCCTTAGTCCCCTTCCTCCTCTTCCCCTACCCCGTTCTCCTCTTCCCCTAGCCCCCCTCCTCCTCTTCCCCATCCCCTCCTCTCCCACCCCCTTCCGCCCTCTTCCCCTGGCCCCCTCCTTCCTCTACACCCTCCTCCTCCTCTTCCCCTCCCCCCTCCCCTAGCATTTCCTCCTCTCCCCATCCCCCCTCTTTCCTCTTCCCTTGCCCCTCCTCCTCTTCCTTACCCCTTCATCCACCTCCCCGACCCACTCGTCCTCTTCCCCTTCCCCTCCCCTCCTTCCTTTCCCCTAACCCCTTTCCCTCCTCCCCTCACCGCAGCCGCTCTCCCTTCCGCCCACACCGTCTGGGCTCCTATGGCTGGGCACACACACACTAACACACACTCACACACACTCACGCACACACATTGTTGCATGTCTCCCGAGGTGAGACGCTGGCCGGAAGCGGGTCCTTATTAGAGCCGGGCGCAGCGCCGCCACGCGGGCTGTGCGCTCACTAGGCCACCGCCCAGACGGATATAGAGGGAGTGCACGTGACGTCATCACTCGGCGGTTAGCCATATTGGATTACACTTAATACCACATATGGCACCCCCTGCACAGCAATGGCCGCCGCTATATCAGGGCTGCCAAATAGTGTGCCACTAGTGGTACTGCCTGAACCTTCTAATTCTTTGACAGAGCATCCAAAGTGTCCATACTGCACTTTAGCATGAGGCATGGTACCCTATTAGGCCCCTCCAGGCAAACCTCGGCAATAAACACAATGTAAGCACTTCCAGCCTTGCACATGTAATCCAAATGCCACGGAAGTTGCCTGTGACGTCATTACACCCCCTCTTAGGCCTCGGACGCACCACCCGTGACGTCACGACGCCCCGTGACGTCACACCTAGCCCTGCTCGCCGCTCGCTTGCATGCCAGTCAGCCTCACACACGCACACACACACGCGCACACACCCACCCATGCCGCGATAAATAGCATGTCTCACTGCCCCTTGGATAACAGAGGCATCCATGCCCCTTTCTCCCCCCCCCCCCCCACCCCCCCAGCCGCCCAATCCGACTGGACGCGGTGGCCGAATCGGTAGAGCGCAAACCGGCCTCCCGTGCGGGAGATCAGGAGTTCACTTCCCGGTCGAGTCAAATCTATAAGCCCCCATAATACCAAACTTACCCCTGATAACTAACTCACTTAATACAATAAATCTCCACCTTAATTGACTTACATACCCTACCTAAATACCTGTGTCAATCTGCAGTGTAATGCATAAGGCAGGAAAACCAGTCAATACCTTGGCATTGAAAAATATTGTATTTTCTGATGAACACATTGTTCAATTGTTTTACCAACAACAAATATATATATATAGATATATATAGTATAGAATTTCTTAAGTGAGTGGTACAGGCAAGAGGCTGAGAAGTGACAGCTGAATAGGCCAGGTGGCAGCACCAGGCAAGGAGGGGAGCCTGTCCAGTCTGACTGAGTTGTTAAGTGTCAGTAGTTGTGAGTGTCAGACATGGTGCAGCAGGGGCACACTTTAGAGGATAGTCAGTTTACAGATAATTATACTCGTATAATCTTATACAGCACATATATATATATATATATATATACTGTGAATAGATTAGTCTAGTAAACAGGGGAAATTTCAATCGCAGATGATTGCTCTTCCTCATTCCACTGATCCTTGCCCTATCCTAATAATGCCGAACGCCAGGCTAGGAAGAAACAAGTATCAATTTTTAAGTCATTGGCTTGACTCGACCAGGGTTCAATCAAACCCACGACCCCACGATCTACCAGAACAGGAGACAGATGCTCAACTCATTCATCTGGTATATATATATACATACAAGACCAAGGTTAGCAGAGTGCACTGCAGTTGAGATCAATTGACATTTGGCTATATCCAGGGATAAAAGTTCAAGCCAAAATAGTAGAGGTGTCATTGTGCCAAAATCGGTACGTCCCAGAGGATGCTAATGACTTAACGGAACCATTCACTGGAATAAAGCCGTTGCTAGTACAGAAACCCCAAATAAATCAATGCTAACAAATATGCATTAGACCAAGCCTGTCGTTGGCACAGTGGTCGGGATGTCTGTATGTGTACCTGAGTTGCTGTAGTTAATGATATAGTTTCCAACAATGAGACGGAACATTAATTTGGTGCTCTCTGTGGCAGAGAGGTTAGAATGTCTGACATTTTTCTAGGTCAGACTCCTAATCTGAGGTCGGTTGTTCGATTCCCTGTGCCACCCCCCCCCCCCCACCTCACCCAATTTGAATTTCCACCACTGTGTATAACTTACAGCTTTTTCAAAGGCTGGTTGTTCTCATACCATGTCTATGTGGTGTGCGAGCTTAAAAATCCCTTGGGTCGGTAAAAGTGTAGGCTCGGGCTTTCTATGGACAAACTGTCTAATGGTGAAAACAAGTCTAATCAGACTTATCCATGATAGGCAGTATAAATCTTCCAGAAAAAAAGGTGCACAGTCCAAGCTTTTGAATTTCTGAGTTAAATACATTATGCTAATCATTATAGTCTACTTTAGTTTAGTTTGAGGTAACTTTGATTTTAAATGGCTACTTTTGGAGATATTTGACGTAAAAACATGCAAAATTAATTTTTGTAAGCTTGGTGCGTTAGTCCGGCTGTTGAACATATCGGACACGGTGGCCGAATCGGTTAGAGCATAGGCTTCCTATGTGGAAGGTCGGGAGTTCGAATCCCAGCTAAGTCAAACCAATGACTTAAACAATTGATACTCGGCGCTACCTAGCCTGGTGCTCAGCATTATTAAGATAGGACAAGGACTGCTTAACTCAGAGTCGGGATAATATGACTGAGTTAGATATCAGGTCATGGTGCCCTTATCGGGTCATGGCACCATTGGCCTGGTGTCCCAGTGCAGCAGTGCTATAAAAGTCACAAATGTCTTTTTAAATTAATTTTTTTTTTTTATTGAGGCTGTATTTATACTGTCCATAGCATATAAGCCCTGTACCCAGGCTTGTTTTCAATGCTGGCCAGTTGTAGTTTTGGTGTTATCTTACCACACAGTAGCTGCTGATAAGGTATTTGATTGCCTGTATTTCAGTAGCAGATAGATAATTGGTTGGTATGGTTAGTAGCCTATGTTAGTTTTTTAACAATTTTCTTGGCATATATGTTTTTTATTGTCTTAATATTACCTTAGATGTTCCCAGGATGGAAAACCCCCAACAACTAACTCTGCAGGCAACAGATGGGCACCTTGGTGCGGTGAAACCGGGAGACCGGGTGTGTGTGGGGGGGGGGGGGTGAGGTGTACAGGGACGGCACAGGTTGATGGTCATTAGATGGGGCAATGGGGCTGACAGTAAGAGGGGCGGGGAGGTGGGGGCGGGTAGGGCTGGGGGTGGAGGGGTAGGATCGGTGATGACACGGACGACTGGGTGACACCCCCCCCCCACCCCCACTCTTCCCGCACGTGGTCGGACTTGCCCCGCCCTCCTCCCCCTCCCCACCCCCCATCAAATTACCCTCCTCCCACATATACCATCATCACCACCGCCACTATCGCCGCCCCGGTCGCCACCGCCGCCGCCCCGGCCGCCACCGCCGCAGGTACCGCGATGCAGACCACTTTCTGACCTCTGGGGGCCAGAAATTACTTTTAATTTGATTTAAAAGGAGAAGTACCCGCTCACCCCTAGCAACAGCCGCCGACACTGCACGCATGGCTTAAGTATATATATATATATATATATATATATAATATATATACACAATAGATTCCGGGGCTGACGTGATATATGGGAAATACACATATATATATATATCTATATATATCTTTTGAAAACGAGCAGAGTGACAGTTGGCTCATGGTGTAGAGGAGACGGGGAGGAAAGAATGCCCGCTCCACAGTGAATAACATGGAACTTGGAAGTTAAGGCGTTTAGAGACTTACAGTAAAGTTGCGTAGTCCGATGGTTTTGAATTTCTGTATTTTCTCTGAGATAAACATATTAGATCGATCACTAGTATCTACTTTACATTAGTTCAAAGTTACTTTTATTTTAAATTGTAACCTTTTGAGATAATTTGAGTGCAAACATGGAAAGTTAGTTTTGGCACACTTGCCAAAACTCTGACACCATAGAATTCTGCAGTAACAGGTTCTGTTAAATTGACTCAGTGTTCCCTTCTACGCAGAAACAAATGCTTAATAAGTGCATCAGTATCTAAGTTAGAAATGTAAAATCAAATCTAGATAATTGGTTTGGTTTTGAAAATTTGATATTTCATTGGACTATGCAGCTTTAAGGGGCTGCCATTATTCATATCCATGTCATACATTATATAGTACATAATATATAATATAATATACATGTTTCACCTCAAATATTTCCCTAAATTAGCCATTTAAAATAAAAATTACTACACCGTAAAGTAAGGTAAATAATAACAATCAACCTAATATATTTATATATTTGATAAAAGGACAGAAACTCAAAATCATCGGACAATGCGGCTTTAAGCATCGACATAAGAACGGTTGCTGCTTTGTATTGTTCGTTCCTCTCCTCCTGTCTGCTTGGAAGTGAAATCTGATAAATTACTAGTAATATTAGTAGAAACCCTCCCTATTCGGCTTACCACTCCTTTATAATTTGTTGTGAGTAAAATAATAATAATAAGAAGAAGAAGAAGAAGAAGAATAGTTGGTTGGTTCTTGGAGTTTTACCTCTTTGCAACATCTAATGTCATATCAGCACGGATGATAATAATAATAATAATATTAATGATGATGATGGCACTACAGGTACTACTAATAAAAATAGCAAAGACAGACAAATGTCCATGTGTTGTTCATAGTCTGCCACTGTGGACTTGTTTACGACTGTGCTGCTGGGTGGGACTTACTGTGTGTGTCTGTGTGTGTCTGTGTGTGTCTGTGTGTCTGTCCGTGTGTCAGACGCTGCCAGCATTGTGCTATGCAGGTGTCTGCCGGGTGTCTATAGAGCAGCATTGTTCTGCCGGTATCTAACCCATTCTGTGCACATAACTGCCCCCGTCATGGACCCCCCCCCCCCCACCGCCCGGCCGGCCCCGTCCCCCGCCCCGCCCGCCCCGCCCCGCCCCGCCCCGTCCCACCCACCCGTCCCGCCTGCCCTGTCCGATTCGCCCCCCCCCCCCCTCCCGTCCCCCACATCACACACCGCACACACACCACTCCCACACACTGCAGGCTTACATCCCCCCACCCAGACAGCCACACACCCATGCGCACTCTGGTACACACACGCACCCACACCTACCCACAAACCCAAACCTACCCACACACCCACATATATACACACCTACACACCCACACACACACTCACATACCCACACATATACACACCCATACACACCTACACACACCTACATACCCACACACCCACACACCCTCACACACCTACACACCTACATACAACTACACACCCACACACATGTACACACACCTACACACCCACACACACACCCCACACATATACACACATCCCCCACACCCATATACACACCAACACGCACACACCCACATACACCCCCCCACACATCGCACACCAACACACCCACACCTACACACATACAGACCCCCACGCACACACGCGCACACACCTACACACCCAGACACACCTACACACCCACACACACCTACACACCTACACACACCTACACACCCACACACATACTCACACACATATACGCACCAACACACACATACACCCCCCACACACTCACACATACACACACCTACGCACACCTACACGCACCTACACACACCCACACACACACACACATACATACAGAAGTGCGGCCAACGTCCAGCGCTTGTCTGCACACCTCTGACAGCCATGTACAAACCGGACGTGGCGGCAGAATCGGTAGAGTGGAGGCTTCTCATATAGAAAGTCGGGTGTTCGATTCCCGGTCGAATCAAACCAATGACTTACAAAATTGGTCCTTGTCGCTTCCTAGCCTGGCGATCAGCATTATTAGGATAGGGCAAGGACTATCAGCTCAGTGCCAGGATAATGTGACTGAATGGGACATCAGCTCATGGTGCTGGTGGTCTGGTCTCCCAGTGGGGCAGCACTATAAAGTCGCCATCAGTGCGCAAATTCACAAGGCAGTACCCGCCGTGATACGTGATATGACCTCAGGTGTTGCCAGGACGCAAAACTCCAACAACCAACCAACCGGCCATGTACAATGTATTCATACTTTCAAAAAACATAAAGAGAATTTTTAGAATTAGGGGCCTATATCCCCGTCGAAAATTCCCTTACACCCCCACTTCCCGCCCCTCCCCGCAGACATTTTTTATTTAAAATAAATCCATTCTAAATACCAGTCAAAATGCGACATAATATTAATAAGGCCTATTGCTCCTTATTTCAAATGCTATTAATAATTACTATCACATCCATGTTGGTGTGTAATTGGATGTTATAATTTATGGTAATTATTGCATCCATTGTGACATCACCTCTTCCAGTTGTAAGTATAGCTCGATGCTGGCACAGTGACAAAGCAACCACCATTGGCACACACTATGTTCAAACCGTCCGAATAATACTTAGCTATGGAACATGACCTAAACGCATTATATTATACTTATACTAGTTATAGCAAACCTAAACATTTAGTATGTTTATACATACTTAGTTACTTATACTTATCCTCTTCTGTTTATATGTGAAGAGTTCAGGTGTCAACATAAAAAGATAAAAATAAAAGTTTAAATAAAAGATGGTTAGCTGAAAATAATTTTAATTCTCACTAATTCCACTTTTCTTATGATTAGCTCATTATGGAGCAATGAACAAACAAGTAGGACATTTTTTTTAAACAACTTTTTGAAGGTTTGATTCCAATGTTTATCTCCATTTTTGGATTGGCGTTTACGGGGTTTTGCACCTGAACTCTTCATATGTAGGCATATTAGCCTGTTAAGGGGCTGTCACATTACGGCGTATGGCGGGAGCGTATTGAAAACCTACGTACGCCATCGGGTGCCACTTTCGGGTGTGTTTGAGCGTATGAGGAGCGTATGAAGAGCGTATGCGTAGCGTATGCGTAGCGTATGTGTAGCGTATGGGAGCGTATGGGAGCGTGCTGTGACATTTTTTGACAGTATGGGCCATACGCCCTCATAGGTCGCGTTTTTTTTGAGCATGCACAAAAAAATTTGGACGGACGGATTTATGAAAGCGTATGGCGGCGTATGCATCATAGGCTTCACATACGCCGGCGTGTTGCGGCACTGGCGGCGTATGCGTAGCGTATGCGTAGCGTATGCGTAGCGTATGCGTAGCGTATGCGTAGCGTATGCGTAGCGTATGCGTAGCGTATGCGGCGTATGGCGACGTATATGACGTAAGCCGCTACGCCGCCATACGCTCCCGCCATACGCCGTAATGTGACAGCGCCTTTAACAGATTCAGCCTGTCTGTATATGACCTGTCATAATCATAGTGGTCATGTGGCAATGAGTGACTATCCCGATACTGACTCCAACATTGATCAAATCTGTTTATCAAAGAAGTTAGTGATGGAGCTTCGCATATTTCGTCATTAGATTGTGATTTATTGTCTTGCATGTATTTATGTATTCATAAATATATATATATATATTTATAAACAGACACATATGTCTATTTGTAAACATATTTGTATTTATCTATATATATTAATAATTGTGTATCTATATATGTACACATATCCTCCAGTGCGACTGACACTTGCCAACATCCGGTGGAGGTGAGTTGGGCCACAGATGGCGCCACCGGATAAGTGTGGAGCTGTACAGAGTATAGCAATATCAGTAATATCAAGAATATGAATAATATCAATAATATCAATAATATCAATAATAACAATAATTACAAATTTCCTTTCGTATCTTTATACTCGCTTAATATGTTATACATCACACACTTCAGCGGTACAGTGTGTGGCAGTTACAGTGTTTACAGGGGTGGTGGCGCCACCATCGGAGCTGGGGTTGGGGAGGCTGGAGCAGAAAATGACTAGGACCGACTCCATCAGTCCATGGAGCTGAGTGAGTGATGAGGGAAAGGAGGGATATTCCAGGTTATTATACCCGTTTAATTCTTATACACCATATATATATATATATATATGTAAAGCTGTCTTTTAGTGCCTAGCTAATAACCATATTGAACACATTCACCATTCCCAACCCGGTAGACAGACCACTGAGCATGCCCTCACCATTTTACACTGGTCCCCGGGTGAACTCTCTCATTCTCCACCAGGGGGCGGCCCTCCTTTGTTTTTACTCCTACGCCCGCCTGACTCTGCACAAAGCCTGAGCTCTGCGCATGACTAGACGCACCCTCCATATCCTATCTACCCACAAGCGGTTGTATCTATGCACACCTCATGCTAATGGAATATGTGCTGATTTATGTGCTTTAATTAAAAATGAACAATGACTGAACAAAACAGGAGTAGAAACCATTTAGAAAGAAAAAAAGAGTATACATGACATAAATATATGATATATTAGTTTTAATGCATAGCATGAAATATATATAATATTTAATCTATTATATGGTGTTTGTGTCGGGGATATAATATGTAATGCATAACATAGTATTTGTGTGGGGGATATAATATTTAATCTATCGTATAGTATATGTGTTGCGGATATCAAGCTTTATCTATGATATAGTATATATGTCGTGGATATAATATTTAATCTATTATATAGTATATGTGTGTGATATAACACGTAATCTATTATATAGTATATGTGTGTGATATAACATTTAATATATTATATAGTATATGTGTGGGGGATATACTATATCTATAGATTTAATGCTACACACCTAAATGCTACACATTAAATGTGTCGGGTGTATGATATTTAAGCCATGATATAGTATATGACATAGTAATATATATATATATATAGTTGGCTGGGAGTTTTATGTCCTGGCAACATCTAAGGTCACATCAAGACGGGTGACAGTGTGCACTCATGGTGACTTTATAGTGCTGTCCCAGTGGGAAATCAGGCCACTGGCACCATGACCCGTTATCCCACTAAGTCACATTATCCGGACACTAAGCTAAACCAGTCCTTGTCCTATCCTATTAATGCCAAGCAGCAAGCTAGGAAGCAACAAGTATCAATTTTATAAGTCATTATAGTTTGACTCGACAAGTAACCAAACTCCCAACATTCCGTGCGTGAGACCCGCGCTCTACCGATTCAGCCACTGCACCGGTGAGGGAGAGTGATATATATATATATTTATATAGAGAGAGAAGAAGAGCAAAAGGGAGAGGGAGAGAGAGATGGAGGGAGAGAGGGAGAGAGAAATAGGGAGAGAGGGAGAGGTAAATGGAGAGGGGGAGAGGGGGAGAAAGGGAGAGGGAGAGAGGGAGAGAGGGAGAGAGGGAGAGAGGGAGAGAGAGGGAGGGAGAGGGAGAGAGCGGGAGAGAGCGGGAGAGAGAGGGAGAGGGGGAGAGAGGGAGAGAGGGAGAGAGGGAGAGAGGAGAAAGAGGGAGAGAGGGAGAGAGGGGGAGAGGGGAGAGAGGGAGAGAGGGAGAGAGGGGAGAGGAGAGAGGGAGAGAGGGAGAGAGGGAGAGAGGGAGAGAGGGAGAGAGGGAGAGAGGGAGGGGGCGGGAGGGAGAGAGGGAGGGAGAGAGGGAGGGGGAGGGAGAGAGGGAGAGGGGGAGAGAGTGGGAGAGGGAGAGAGTGTGTCTGTATTTACCACCTCTATAGGAAGTAGAGGCCACACTCCAGGCTAATTATTGGTGGAGTGTGGAGTGTTCTACACGGGTGTGCTATGTAATTTGACAGATGTCCCGAGTGGCGACAAACAAGGCGCGGGTTATCTTCAAATGACACAAAAGCCGGACAAAAACTGATGTCTTTGTTTCATGTTACATGCTTTTTAGGGTAATGTGGGTGAGAAAGAAAAGTAAACAAGTGACCATTTATTTACTCACTGTGTGTTATATCTATTTAGGTACAAGTGTAATGATTCCTAAGGCTGCTTATATATAATATAATGATGGTAGGTAAGTTTGTTGTTTGTTGGAGTTTAGCGTCCTGGCAACATCTAAGGTGAGATCAGGACATGTACCGACTTGTGACAGTGCACACTCATGGCGATTTTATAGTACTGCCTCCACTGGGAAATCAGACCGCCAGCACCATGATGCAATATCCCACTCAGTCACCTTGTCCTGACACTGTACCAACCAGTCCTTTCCCTATCCTACTAATACTAATAGTGATACCAAGTGCAACGCTAGGAAGCGACATGTATAACTTGTATAAGTCATTGCTTTGACGCGGCCGGGAATCGAATTCCCGACTTTCCGAACGGGAAGCCTGCGCTCTACCGATTCGGCCACTGCGTCCGGTACTGGATAAACCAACGACATTCTTCACAGGGATGTACGTTTATATTCAATGAACATTCATTCTATCCACCACTGCAGTGCCTTATTCATCAAAATGTCTGCTCCAAGGATAGTTGCTCCTGATTTCTTCCGATAAGTCGTGGTGCTGTCAACTAGATGAATGACAGACACCACGTGACCTTCCCACAATTCTGTGCGATATCTATTTATACACTCCATCATCCATGGGCCCCTTTAAAGGCCCTGTCACACTACGACGTTTCTCACCAACGCGCTTCGACGCGTGCCGACGGGTCTGGTTTTTGTTCAAAACGTCGGTACACGTCCGGTACGTTGCCGGCGCGTTGCCGGCGCGTTACCGGCGCGTTACCGGCGCGTCGGTACATAGCAACGTGTGAATGGAAACGTCGGCGCGCGTCGGCGCGCGTCGCGGCGCGTCGAGGTTTTGTGCATGCACAAAACTTTGGACGCGCGGCGACGCGCGCCAACGGGTTGGAGGGCGCGTTACGGACGCGTTAGCAACACGTCGACACGCGTTAGCGGCGCGCCGGCAGAACGCTGGTAGACCGTTGATCAACGCCAGTTAACGTTGGCTTTTTTTCCCCCAAAATGTGACCGTTCCGTCGGCGCGTCCGTAACGTCCCATCGACGGGTAGTGGGCGCGCTATTGGCGTTGCTCCAGCGTATCTCGGCGCGTTGGACGTGTTGCGGGCGTGCCTGAACGCGTTGGCCGCGCAGTGTCGACGCGCTGCGGGCGCGTCCTAACGTGTTGCTGGCGGGTATGTACGCGTTGACACGGTACTAACGCGCCGTCAACGCGCCGTCAACGCGCCGACAGCGCGCCGACAGCGCGCCGACAACGCGCCGACAACGCGCCGATGGCACGCTGGGAACCCGCTGGTGGGACGTTGACATGTTGTTCTGCGCGCGTCGAAACGCGTTGGCCGCGCGCTTGTAGCACGCTACTAACACGCTGCGCCGCGTCAAACTTTCTCCCAAAGCGCCGAAAAGTTCGACGTTTCTCGACGGGTTGCAAATATTTTGCGCGTTGCCGGCGCGCCGGCGGAAGCGTCGTAGTGTGACAGGGCCTTAAGGTCTGAAACCAGATCAGGTCCTTTTGGTAAAGCGGCTGTCACAAATCACCGGATTGGGGGAAACGGACAGAAACCGAACAAAGTCCAGTTTGTGTCCGTTCAAGTTTTGAACATGCACAAAACTAGGAATGGATGCCGCCGGATTGACGTCTACGGTTCTTGTCTGATTTGAGTTTGTTTTGTACGTTGGCTATCCATTTCATGTCCGTTTCATGTCCGTTTCATGTCCGTTTCATGTCCATTCATAGACCCGATGATGCAACACTTTGACACATTTTAATAGATTTTGATTCTTATCACTACCGGACTAGACAATTCTGTCAGTTGCTCAATCCGGTGATGTGTGAGAGCCGCTTTAAGCCGAGACCTACAAGGCAGTGCGATACTGTATAATATTGCACCGGGACCCATGTACTAATAAACCCTCGCCAATACAATACAGTACTACTGTCACTACTACCAATGACAAGTCTGGCGCAATTTACAACTAATATTCTGCATATATTATCCTACAGATAATATCTTACATATATTATCCGACATATATTTTCCTACATATATTATCCTACAGATATGATCCTACAATATTAGCATGCGGATATTATCCTACAGATATTATCTACATATTTTATCCTACATATATTATCCTACATATATTATCCTACATATATTATCTTATATATATTATCCTACATATATTATCCTACATATATTATCCTACATATGTTATCCTACATATATCATCCTACATATATTAGCCTATATATATTATTCAACAGATATTATCCTACTATTATATTTTCCTACAAATATTATTCTACTCATGCGTGGTACTTCTAGAGTTTCCAAATGCACTTTACTGTTTTAATGCCACTTTTGGTTACTCTATTCTTTTAAAGGTTTTGGTTTATGGGAATATTTGTTTATATTTTTAAATGTTTTATTCTTTTGTGTACGATATACACACTGCTGAGTTTGTGTGCAGACTCTTCACGGCGTGGGGGAAGCATGAAAGAGAGAATGCCGGCTCCGCAGCGAATATCATGTAGCTTAAGATGGGTAGAGAGAAACATTAAGGGGCTGCCGTTATTTATATCCACATAATACATTATATAGGACTTTTTGTGTGTGCAGGATATATATATATATATATATATATATATATATATATGTATACTGCTGAATTTATGAGCAGGCCATACTACCATTGGGGGTTGATGAGGTGGGTAGGTACAGGTACTGCTACTACTGCCTAGGGGGAGGGCGAGGTGGGGGGGGGGGGTCTCCACTAGTTCTGACGCACGCCGCTAGGTGAGCCGGGTACTACTACTAGTGATGAATTGCCAATGAGTGTAGGATGCACCAAGATGCGACTACGATGACACAAATGGGTCTTGGCACTGGCAGGCAAACTGATTTACGTTGCAAAGCAGTGTAGGGGCGGTGTTCGGGGTGTAAGGGTGGATGGTGTGGAGGGTGTGGAGGGTGTGGAGGGTGTGGAGGGTGTGGAGGGTGTGGAGGGTGTGGAGGGTGTGGAGGGTGTGGAGGGTGTGGAGGGTGGGGAGGGTGTGGAGGGTGTGGAGGGTGTGGAGGGTGTGGAGGGTGTGGAGGGTGTGGAGGGTGGGGAGGTGGGGAAGGGGGGGTTAGGGTGGGGACGGTGGGGATGGTGAGGAGATGGGGAGGGTGTGGAGGGTGGGGGAGGGTGTGGAGGGTGTGGAGGGTGTGGAGGGTGTGGAGGGTGGAGGAGGGTGTGGAGGGTTTGGAGGGTGGGGAGAGTGTGTAGGGTGTGGATGGTGTAGAGGGTATGGAGGGTGAAGAGTGTGTGGAGGGCGAAGAGTGTGTAGAGGGTGTGGAGGGTGGGGGGTTGGGGAAGGGAGAGGGAGATTGATGCACATAATATGGCGGTGAAGATGCTGGTGGTGGTCGAGGTGGTAGTAGTGGTGGTGACGGTGGTAGCGGCTGTGGGGGTGGTGAAGGTGGTGGTGGAAGAGGAAGGGAGGTGGTGGAGGAGGTAGTGGAGGTAGACGGGGTGGTGGTGGAGGTGGTGGATGTGGTGAAGATTGTGGTGGTGGTGGAGGTGGTGGTGGAGTAGTTGGTGGTGGTCGAAGTGGTAGTGGTGGTGGTGATGGTGGTGGCGGCTGTGGTGGTGGTGAAGGTGGTGATCGAAGAGGAGGGGAGGTGGTGGAGGAGGTGGTGGAGGTGGAGAGGATGGTGGTGGAGGAGGTGGTGGTGGAGATGGCGGTGGTAGTCAAGTTGTTGGTGGAGGAGTTGGTGGTGCTGGAGGTGGTGGTGGAGGATGGGGAGGTGGTGGAGGTGGTGGTGGAAGAGGAAGGGAGGTGGTGGTGGGAGTGAAGGTGGTGGTGATGGTGATGGTGATAGTAGTGCTGCGGCTAGATATAGTGGTGGTGGTGGTGATGGTAGTGATGGTGGTGCTGGAATTAATAGTAGATGAGGATGTAGTGGTGGTGAAGGTGTCAGAGATAAAGATTGAGGTACTGGTGGAGGTGATGGGGGGTAATAGAGATGGCTGGAGGTGCCAATGATGGCGATACTGGAGGTGAAGGTCAAGTGGTGGTGACGCTGACATCTTTAGTGCATGAGGTCATGATGCATATCAGGTGGTGGTGATGGTGATGGGAGTGCATGAGGTGAGGGTGAATCTCAGGTTATGGTGATGGCAGTACTGTCATGGAGCTGGAGATCAGAAGGTGGTGATGGTAATGTTAGTGCATGAGGTGATGGTGATGGCGATACTGGAAGTAGAGGTCACGTGATAGTAATGGTGATGTCAGTGTATGAGATGACGGTGAATCTCAGCTAATGGTGATGGTGGTACCTGTGGTGTCGGGACTGAAGGAGATGTAGCCGCTATGGATCCGGCATACAAGCACAGTTATGAGGGACAGTATAGACCCACAGATGTCGCTGAAGGTGCTGCTGCTGCTACTGCTGCTGGCAGAGCTAGTGATGCGCGAGCGGTCGCAGTGCTTGGGTAGCCGGAGCGGTAATGCAGTGTGTGTGTGGAATCAGCGATAGTAGAGAGATAGTGCTGATATAGTATGTAGTAGGTTGGTTGTTGAAGTTTTACATCCTGACAACATTTAAGGTCATAACAAAAATCAGGACAGGTAACGACTTGTGACAGTGCGCACTTCGGGCGACTTAATAGTGCTGCCCCCACTGGGAGACCAGACTGCCAGCACCATGCCCTGATAAAGTGATATCCCCATTCAGTCATATTATCCTGACACTGAGATAACCAGTCATTGCCCTATCCTAATAATGCTGGGTGCCAGGCTAGGAAGCAACAAGTATCAATTTAGTATGTCATTGGTTTGACTCAACCGGGAACCAAACTCTTGATGTCCCACGCGCGAGACATGCGGGTGTGTGGGTAGGTGAGGGAGTGAGTGATAGTGCGTGAGTGTATGAGTGAGTAGGTGACTGAGTGGGTGAGTGAGTAAGTGGATGTGTGAGTGAGTGGGTAAATGAGTGAGCGGATAGCTTGTATAGATGAGCACATTAGGAACTGAACCTCAGGTAAGTCAACATCCATTAAGACCGAGGACAGTAATGCACAGCATCGTACGTACCATCCCCCCACCCCCACCACCACCACCACCAGCACACCTCATCACCATCACCACCTCACTCACACACCCCAGCACCACCACCACTCCACTCCCAAACAACATAAGATTAACATCGCATTTAGAAGACTACCCGATTGAACCATGGGCCCTTCCTGATAAAGAGGGACAAACAGTATTAAGTGATTAAGTGGCATTAGGTCCTAACAACATCTAAGGTCATATTAGGATGGCTGCCAAGAGACAGTATGTAGTATAATTAATTTTATCAGTATAAATAACGAATATTATCACTTTCCATCATGGGCTGTAAAAAGATTGCATCTGCCCCCTACAAAAACCATTTGGTTTCTTTCACTCTCCGTATATATAGAGAGAGACAGATAGATATTCATCAATGGCTGTGGCGTGTGCTGTCCTATGTGTGGGAAAGTGATTATGAAAGACCCCTTGCTGCTTATTGGAAAGAGTAGCCTATGTGGCGGCAGCAGGTTTCCTCCAAATAAATATGGCAGAATGACCATATATGTTTGACATCCAATAGCCGATGATACAAAAATCAATGTGTGTCGTTAAATAAAAGAAGCTTGATATAATATATATATATATGAGAAAGTAATTCCAGGTGGAGGTGGCGCCATAGTAGCAGAAATGGGAACTAGGCCCTTATAAGATAGCGCACAAAGTCCGGTGTGGAAGTTGGAAGACAATAGAGAAGCTTAAGTATAGTGTCTGTGTTAATATTCGCATAATGCATTATGGGATACACACAAAAATATATATATATACAGTAAAACCCCATTAACCCAATCTGGGTTAAACCAAACAATCGGTTAATCCAAACTTTATTCGGTGGCCTGGCAAAATACTACCATTTATCATATAAAAAAGTTGGTTAAACCAATGTTGGTTAATCCAAATTATCAGTTAATCCAAACAAAATTGTCGGACCCCAGGTCACTGCGGTATGGTTAAACCAAACTTTCATGTGGTTATAAGGTCATCTGAGACCCCACTGACATTTTTATATGATAAATGGTAGTATTTTGCAGGGCCGCAGAAAAAAGTTTGGAGTAACCGATCGTTTGATTTAACAAAGCTTTGGTTAATGGGGTTATACTGTACATACATAAAAAAATGATAATCAAAGTGTCCACATACATTGTATATTACATGTGCAATGCACGCTTACTCAAAATCAAAGTCAAAGCCAAAGCTCAGTTAAACCAATGATCGGTTAATCCAAACAAATATCTAGGGTCCCTTCAAGTTTGGTTTAACGAGGTTATACTGTATATATATATATATATATATATATATATGATGCATAACGTATAATGCTAGTATAAATGAATGGTAGTGAACCTATCATATATAGCCATCCTACCAACTTACCCATCCGTACCGGCGGTGCCACCATCTGCCCACTCCCCCCCCCCCACCCCCCGGCTGCATAAGACCTGTGATAATTGTAGTGAAGGAATATATAGCTGCTATGTGACTGACACTTGACATCCTGTGAGGTGAGGAGGGCCGCAGGTGGCACCACCAGTACAGCATTGAGTCTTACAGAGAATAACAATATACATGCAATAATAATTCCCTTGCGAATCTTTATACTTGTATATGTTATACATCACACATATATAGAGAGAGAATCACTGCGCCAATATGAACTGCTTAACACATGCACCCATCCACCCATACAGATATAATGCTATATGTATATATATATATAGGCTATATAATTTATTATGTGAATATAAACATACATACAACCACAAGGCTGTATACAATTGGCATTGCCTACTGCTCACTGGGGGTGAGGCGGGACGGGCCGGCGCGCCGGCGCCGGCGCCGCCGCCGGTTGCGGAGGGTCCCGGGGGCGGCGGGCTCGCTCTGTCTATCTAGCCTCGGGTGCCCGACAACGTCTAGGTGTAGCAGTGGCCTACATTGGTGGGCTGTGTTTGTTTCTGGGTGTTGTGCGTGACGGCGCTAGTTAGTGCTCTGGGTGAGGGAAGCAGGCGTGCCCGGCTCCTGATTTCCCCACCCGCCCGCCCCCACCCTCGCTCCGCCCGGCCAACACTCCCGCCCGCCCGGGCCCGGCCCGTCGCGTGAGAAGCCCTGGCCCCGCGCCGATCCTCGATCCTCGCTCCTCCTCCTCCTCCTCCTCCGCTTTCCTCTTTCCTCCCTCCCCCAAGCTCCACCCCATCCCCACCATCCCCACCCCCTTCACCCTCTCTACCATCCCCACCATCTACACCATCCACAGCCTCCCCCCCTCCCCCCCCCTCCCACCCCCACCCTTTCCTTGCGCACCTCCCACCCCCACCGCCAGCCCTCAAGACTGATAACCAATATCTGCCTGCACGCCGACCCTCCATATCAGCAGTCATAAAACAAAGACAGAACGAGAAGTCAACCCAGTCGTGGTTGGTGACTGGTGAATAAATATTGGGCAGTAACTTCCGTCCTATAGGATATGCAGATACTCAAAGTTCCCCCCTCCCTCCCTCTCATCAATCCCCTTACCCATCCGCTCCATAATTCTCCCCCTCAACCCTTCACCCCTTGCCCCATCCGCCTCTCCCTCCCTCTGGGCGACCTCGCCCCCTCCCTCCCGCCCACCACCCTCCCTCCCCCGACCCTGCCACCTTCACCCCCGCGTCGCCAGTATCAGCAGTGTTACTACCTCAGCTATCTGTGCCCTATAAGCACGGGGCAATTTATGAGAAGTCATTGACTTTTTATCCCGCGCCATTGGCTACAGCTCCTCCCCCCCCCCTACTCTCCGCCCCCCCTTCCTACTTCCCCCTTCCTCGCACACACACGGGCACACACACCCCATGGCACCGGCCGCGCGGGGATTATATGATGGGATGGAAAATGATGGAATTGGGCGGGGAAATACACGAGTGGACGATGAGGGGAATCCAGCTGCGATTCGATCAGCAATTCCACGCAATTAGGGTCGGTGTGAGTGAGTTTGGGCGCGGTGTCATCCCGGCCCAGCCTCCCGGAGGTGGCGGGGGTGGAAGGTGTGGGGGGGGGGGGGGTGTGGAGGGAGGGGCAAGAAGAGGGGGCGGGAAGGGGATTGAGGGGGACGGGGAGAAAGGGCGGGGCGTGGCACGAGAGGGGAGGGGAGAATCCCCGGGAGGGGTGGGGAGAAGGAGGGAAGGAGGGGGACGAGAAAGGGACGGGTGACTGGGAGCAGGGATGTGGAGGGAGGGAGGGAGGGAGGGAGAGAGAGGGAGAGAGGGTGGGATGGGGAATGGGGAAGGGGGGAGGGGACGGAGACAGTAGGGAGGGATGGAGGGAGAGAGGGAGGGAGGGAGAGGGCGAGGGGGAAGGATGGAGGAAGGGAGTAGAAAGAGAGGTTGTAGGGATAGACAGAGGGAGATAAATAAGGAGGAGAAAGGGATGGATGAGGAGAGCTGGAAGGGAGGATGGAGGGATGAGCAGAGGCAGAGATAGAGGGCGGCTGAAGGGATGAAGGAAAGCAGTGGAAAGGGAGGGCCAGGGATGGAGGAAAGGAGGGAAGGAGGGAGGTGTGGACGGAGCCGGGGCGGGGGTCTCTGGCCGAGGGCCGAGGGCCGGGGTCGGTGGCTGGGTGATGGGAGGGAGGTGAAGCTGGGGGGGTTTGGGGGCTGGGTGGGATGGACCCTCAGAAGGCCCTCGGGTTTGCATGACAGCTGTCATTGGGGCATCACCGCTGCCGGGTACTGGAGGACTATTAACCCGATAGCCAGCCCCGGCCTGCGCCTTGCACGCCACGGGGCCGCAGTAGGCGCCGCCAAATGGGATGCGCGCGGGCGGGGGCTGGGGGAGGGGGGAGAGGTGGGAGGGGGAAGGGGACGAGGGAGGGGTGGGGCAGATGCCCTGTTGGGAGAAATCGACGCCGCCTCACTTAGCGTCGATAAACGCGGAGGAGCGCGATATGCACCGATGCTGGACTTCGGGATCCAACCCCCCCTCCCACTCCTAGCTCAGCTAGCCCCCGCCCCCAACATGCTCCAACCCCACCCACAAACACTCACTGGGCCTGGTCAGCGCCAATTTCACAGATGTCCTTCGGCCCACTACAGCCAGGCCATGGTGCTTTTTTTCCCTTTTTCTTGAAGAAGCTGAGCTCCTCGTGCATATACACCCATATATATATATATATAAATATATATATATATATATATGGATCATTCGTAGAAACTGTGTACCACATTTTTGGTTTCCACGTTACATAGTTAATGATTTACCTTCTTTTGTTGCGGTGTGGGGGTGGGGGGGGGTATTCCACAACATGTATCCATAATATGCTTATAATTATATGAACATTTGCATCTCAATAACATGCATCTACCCAAATGTTTTTAACACTTTTTTTGTAAGAGACAATTCTTTTGTTTAACTAAGCAATATAATGTCGCTTAAATTTGTTGTCATCCGCCCATGACACCAGATTTGAAAATTTCCCTTCTTGCTATAAAATTCCCTTAGGCAAACATTAAAATAGGGGAATCTCTTTTGTATTAAAATAAACCTTAATATTCGAACTTGTACGTGTTAAAATGAGGTTATGGATGTGCGTTAAAATGTTGTTATAGATGGATGTTACATGGCTCGTTTTAGCGGCTTTCTCAATTTACATAAGATCGAAATCAAAAAGTTAAAAAAAAACTAAATGTCAACTCTGAGATATATCTGCTTTCCCTTTTCCATCTCCTTATTCCCTTTCTGCTGTTTCCGATTCTTTTCTGGCTTTTCCTCTTATCGCTCCATCATCATCATCATCACCAACATCATCACGCTCGGCATTATTACAATATTAGGATAGGGCAATGACTTGTTAGTTCAGTACCAGGATAACGTGACTGAGTGAGGTATCAGATCATGCTTCCGGCGGCCTGATTTCCCAGTGGGGCAGCACTTTAAAGTCGCCATGAGTGTGCACTGTCACAGGTCGGTACCCATCATGATATGACCTTAGATGTTGCCAGGATGTAAAACTCCAATAACCAACCATCATCATCATCATCATCATCAGTATCTTCTCCTTCCCCCTGCTCACAGTTATTTCCAGCCTCTAACTCCTCTTGCAAATGTTTCTCCTCTTCATCCTTATCCACCACCTCCTTCTCATGCATACTCTTCTTCTTCCCGCGTCCTGATATGATCCTTGATGTTGCCAGGACGTAAAACTCCAACAACCAACCCACCAATCTTCTTCCCGCCAAATTACCCCGAAGGACATTGCCTCCTGACCGCCCTCATCCCCCAGACTCAGACCCCGGGTCCTACCCCTCTTCCAGCCGGTAAACCCACGACCAATGGTCCGGGAGAGGGTGGTGAGGCTGGAACGTTGAAGGGTGGAAGGTGGAGGGTAGGGAGGAAGGGAGGGGAGGGGAGGGGAGGGAGGGGGGTGCCAATCTGGCCTAATTACGCGCGTGTGTACACTCTAAATGGCAACAAATTGTGGCTACTTTCCGACTAAATCAGGCATGCAGATTTAATTCCTCCCCCCCCCACACACCCCCACCCCCCACACACAGTCCTCTCCTATTCACCCACTGTGTCGGCGCGTCTTGATGATTTGCTTCTCGGCGTCACCAATAACATAATTGCCGTATCAGCTTGCGAAGATTCAATTACAACGTATACATAGTGGTGGTGTGAGGTGGGGAGAGGGGGGGGGGGCGGAAGTATCGTCGCAGCGTCGCCGTCCTTTTTTCTTGTTAGTTCTTTTTTTATTGAAATGTTTAGGCCTCGGTTTCACAGCGCTGGCGAGGCTGACAGATCTGCCTTACAAGTCACGCCGCCTGCCACCCTGTGGGTGCCGGCGGCTTGTCTGATTACAGGCCGCCTTGCCCGCCCCTCCGACCGCCCCTCCGGCCGCCTTGCCCGCACCTCCTGCCGCCCCTCCGGCCGCCTTGCCCGCCCCTTGGCCGGCCGTCCGCTCCGCTGCTCCAAGTGCCCGGGACATCTTAAAGGGGATGCCGGCTATACCTCACCTTACCCCGGCGACTGCAGCGCAAATACCTGGAGCCATAGATAAAAGCAGTTACCCCCTTACCCAGAGTGAGGGGTGAATGACAACCCTGCCTAAATCCCAGATCCGGACGCGGTGGCCGAATCGGTAGAGCGCAGCGCAGGCTTCCCGTGCAGAAGGTCGGGAGTTCAATTCATGGTCTAGTCAAACCAATGACTTGCAAAATTGATACTTGTCGCTTCCTAGCCAGGCGCTCGGCATTCTTAGGATATGGCAAGGACTGGTTGGCCCGGTGTCAGGATAATGTCACTGTGTGGGATACCAGATCATGGCACTGGCTAACCTGGTCTCCCAGTGAGGCAGCGCTATAAAGCCATCATGAGTGCACATTGTCATAAGTTGTTACCCATTCTGGTATGCCCTTAGATGTTGCTAGGACGTAAGACAACAACAAACATACAAATATACCACGGATAAGCAGCATGGGTGTATGCGGAAGGGTGGCCCTCTATTTCCGATCTACTTTTAAATGATCTACTTCTGGTGTATTTCTGGTCTATTTCCGGCATACTTCCTGTGTACTTCCGATGTACTTCTGGTGTACTTCCGTGGTACTTTCTTTGTACTTCCGGTGTTTTTCCTGTGTACTTCCGGTCTACTTCCGGTCATGTTTATCGGTTCTGTTCACTGTGCAGACGCGCCCTGATAAATTCTTCACTCAATGGAAGGGGGAGGTGCACCTTTGCTGATGGTGAACTTATTCAAAGCAATCTACACAATGTGTTTTGATCTGCTTTTTGGAGAATAGGACAACAAGTAATTTTAAAAAAGGTACGCCTGGAGAAATTTTATGGGCTAGCGATTTAAGAATATAAAAAAAGAGCACAAACGGAAGTGGGTCTTGCGAGATAAGAAGGCACAGAGAGACGCGTTCATTGTACCGGAAGTAGAACCTAGAAGTGTTCTGCGGGTTGTGTTATGAGTGGCCTCCAATACAATGAAGCTGATAACACTGGCATGGGTCGGGATTAATAAGCTATAAGTACAAGCGGGATTTTCTGTCTCGCGAGAGTACTAAGGAACAAATAACAAAGTAAGAGATTTAAATGGCCGATTGGTGGCTCTGGGGAGGTATGTGTGGGGAGAATGGGGGAGGTTGGGGTGTGGTGGGAGGTGAAGGCGGAAGTGGCATGGGAAGTAGAAAGTGAAGGATGTGAGAGATGGGGGCAGAAGAGGGGAGGGACAAGAGGAGGAATTGGGAATGCAGAGGGGAAGTTGGGAGGTGGCGAGAGGGAAAGGGGATGTGGGGAAGAGAGAGAGGGAGGGAGAGAAAGGGAAAGAGAGGGAGAGGGAGAGAGAGGGAGAAAGAGGAAGAGAGAGGGGAGAGAGGGAGTGAGGGAGAGAGGGAGAGAGGGAGAGAGGGAGAGACATGGATCGAGAGGGAGATGGAGAGAGAGGGAGAGAGACCGAGAGAGATGGAGAGAAACGGAGAGAGAGGGAGAGAGACAGAGAGAGGGGAGAGAGGGACAGAGGGGAGAAAGAGGGACAGAGAGAGGGAGAGAGGGAGAGAGGGATAGGGGGGGAGAGGGAGAGAGGGAGAGAGGGAGAGAGGGAGAGATGGAGAGAGGGAGAGAGGGAGAGAGAGGGAGAGGGGGAGAGAGGGAGAGAGAGGGAGAGAGAGGGAGGGAGAGGGAGGGAGAGGAAGGAGAGGGAGGCAGAGGGATGGAGAGTGAGAGAGGGAGAGAGGAAAGAAGTGAGAAGGAGGATAGGGGATGGGTAAGTGGAAGAATGGTTAGTGTAACTAAGCTATCGAAAACAAATCCACCTGCTGTAGAAAGTCACAATGTGTTGTAATAGGGCACACTCCCTATGACCCATTTCCGGTGCAGTGTCGCTGTGACGGCGGGCAGCATCGTCAATGAGGGAGACCGGCGGGAGTAAGCCGGGGAACAGCCCCGCCATGGCTACGACCGGACAGGAAGCAAGTGCCGCTTTCACTAATTAAAAGTAGAAATATAGGGCTGGGAGTGGGGTAGGAGTTGGGCGGTGGTCGGGGGGGGGGGGGGATCGGCTAGCGGGAAGTGGTTGGTGGAGAGTGGTTGGTGGAGGGCGGCTGGGGGAGGGGGGTCTGAAGAAAGGGGGAAGGCGGAGGGGGGAAGGCGGAGGGGGGAGGGCGAAGGGAGGCTGGAGGACGGTGGCTGGAGGCGGTGGGTGGCAGCAACGGGCTTCCCCGGGGCTGTGCGGGGCAGCGGGCCGGCCGGAAATATAGGCAGCCTACTAACGCAGTGCCAGGCGGGGCGAGGCCGTGCTGTGCGGAACGGGCCGCAGGTGGGGCAGAACGGGGCGGGGTGGGGTGAGGCTGGGCTGGGCGGGGCGGGGCGAGCCGGGGTGAGGCGGGGGAGGGGGCAGGGCTGGGCGGTGAGGGGCGGGGCCGGGGCGTGGTGGGGCAAAAAGAGGCGGAGCGAGACGAGCAGGGGCGTGTGGGACGGATGGGGCGTATGGGGCGAGTGGGGCGGGTGGGGCAGGTGGGGCGGGTGGGGCGAGGTGAAAGAGGCCTTAGGCATTGTCACACATCCGGTATTGATTATACGAAGCCTGGGTACACTGCCTCGCCTTCCCTCTCCTTCCCTCTCCTTCCCTCTCCTCCCACTTCCCTCTCTCCACTACCCACACCCACCCATCCATCCCCATTCCACCCAGCCCCGGTACTCACCACTCTACAATGAAGGACCTCCCGCCCTTCCTCTCATTTCCCCAACTATTACCTCGATACAAAATTAACCGACGGGTGACAACATGACATTATATATATAATAAATATACATGCATATCTCATATGTAGATATATATGTGGGTTATATGTGCATATGTATGAGCATATATACATACAGGTATGCCTATATATATATATATATACATGTAAGCATGTATATATATACATACATACATGTGTACATATGTATGTGTGCCAAAATA